>JAOWBW010000010.1:3134541-3172253 GCA_026119855.1 Campanula takesimana
GTACTCATATATCAAGTATCATCAAGTAATAAGTATAGGAGAGGCTAAGCCAACTCAACAAGTAATCAAGCTCAAGATATGATCAGGTAAAAGTAGTCAAGTAGTGTGAGAGGCTAGACCAACTCACCAAGATGCACATAGGCCTACACGTATCATTACCTGAATCCTTCCTTATTTCTCCCAAGAATACCATTGTTGTCGATGCTTGTATAGCTGATGACAACCACGATCAAGATCAAGAGACTGCTATGCAGTATATAAGAAGACCCGGTAACCAGTGTCATTCACAAGAACAAGATTCACGAGGTGTTCACGAGTTAGCATTCACTTATATCAGGCGTATTGCTCTAATACAGGATGCTAAGCCCTACTATGGCCGGTAGTAAGGGAAAAACAGACCGAATGCATAGACCCACGATTATCAACTTATGCCCTAGCCCTCGCAATAAGCGTGAACCTATACACCCCTCTGAACCAAATAAGCCAGCTGGACTCACACGAGAATGCACAAGTAGATGTTTACTTGAACTACGAGAATAAAACTAAGTCCCATATTAGTGGACCAGTCTTTATGCACCATATATCATGTATCATGTGTCACGACCCGAAATCTAGGCTCTATTTTATTAGTAATTAAATAATTATTATTTATTTATTTGCTTAATTATTTATTTAAATTATTATTTATTTAAATATTTATGTGTGCAATTTATGTGTTATAATAATTTGTGCCTAGCATTTTACTTGAGTTATTTGGGGCTAGTGTAGAAGTGTTGGGTCTTAATTGTTAGTATGGAGTAGTGTGTGTGTGTAGTGTGAGAGAGGGGGCCTAAGTGTAAGTTTTTAAAATAATTTCCCTACTCCCCTCCCTATTCCCTCACCTCCCTCCCTCACCTCCCTCACTCCCTCACTCTCTCCATTCCTCTCCCAGCATTTCTCTCTCTCTTCAAAGTAGAAAAGGGTAAGTTTCTTCCTCTTCCTTCTCTCTTCATTTACTCCTTCTTCCTCTCATTATTATTCATTTCTTAAAACGTGAACATTGTTTAGATCGTCGATAGGATCGCGTAGAATCAAAAAGATTTGAAATCCATAAACTTTGAGAAATTCAAGTAAGTTACTTTTCCCCATTTCGATGATAAAATGTTCATATCACGTTTTTATGATGATTGATGTGTTACATTGAAGTTTGGATGAGTTTTGAATTTGTTTGGAATTTATTGGGTTTTTGGTCAAAAATGGTGATTTTGAATGATGGGTTTGATTCTTAGTTTGGGTGATAAATGGTGTATTGAGTCCCCACCCTAGATATACATTGTTTTGGTACATTAGTACATGAGTTGGGAGGTTTGATTTTGGTTGAATGTGTTTTGGGTTTGAAAATGGAAGAACCCATGTTGTTCTTCCCGATTTCTGGCAATCCGGAAGATTGGGCGGCGCACAAAATAGACTGGGCGACAGCACATCTATCTGAATGCTTTTGTTCTTGTTTTGGGTCTTTTTGGGCGACCGCACATACCCGTCTGGGCGGACCGCACATATCTCTGAAAGTCCAACATTTGTCAAAATTTTGTGATTAAAGAACGTGTTTTGGTCTAAGTCTTGGGTGTCCTTCTAGTTGACCTTAGTGATCATTGTAGTACACTTTAGTGATAGAATTGGGTCCTTTGTGATCAAGTTTGTGTTGAAATTTCATTAATGGTTAATTGGGATTTTGGAACACTTTAATTGTGCGTTGTTGGTATATTTCACTTTCTTGGTGACTTCTTGGTATGGTTTACCTTTGTGGTAATTTACTGGATTGGTTCCCTACTTTGGAACCTTAAGTTGTTCATTCATGCTAAATTATTATTACTTAGCATTTATTTGGAAGCCCAGCTGGCATATTTGTTGCATCGGGCGATGGGAAGGAATATAATGGCAAGCCAAGCCCATTATAATGTTGACCATTGTTTGCCCTTACTATACCCCTTCTCCAGATTGGCCTTGGAAAGGATAAGTCAGCGTTCCTTTGTGAATGTATCTGGCTAACGGGCATGACTTTGTGTCATGGTCCTTGTCCCTTGTGACACTTTTATGATTTGGTTCCGGTACCGGGGTTTTCTCTTCGGCTTTCATGCTATTATGAAGATGATGATTTTTTGATTATTGAAGCTGCGCAGCGATCCTTTATTTGGATGTTCCGGTTTGGAAAACCTTGGCTATATCCTTTGTTATGTGTTTATTTCCGCTGCTATCTGTGAAGTGATAAATTCTATGTGCTATGTGATATTTATTATTGCTTATTGCTTCTTGCATCATAGCATGTCATGTAGTTGCATTAGTAACTTATTGAGATTTATCTCACCCCCTTTTCTTTTATCCTTGTTTTTCCTTAACCCCCCCCCCCCAGGTGCTAAGGAATAGTCTCGCTGATCACGAGAAAGAGGACGTCGAGTGTGGATCCATTCTTTTGGGGAAGGTTGATATAGGTTGGTTTACATTATGTAAATGTGTAACCATTTTGGGGTATTTGTACCAAACATTGACGTCATTAGGATTTGTGTATATTTTGTATTTTGTTGGGCATAAACTTGTGGAAGTTTATGATAATTGTAATTGGTTTTTATCAAACTTGGATTTGTAAAACTTTGGATTATCACTTTTTGGTATTAAATGGAATTTTTAACCTTGGTATTTCAAAGTTTTGGTTTTAGAGTCGACGTCCAGCTCGCGGTCTCGGGCCCGCGGGGTCCGGGGTCGCGACAGTTGGTATCAGAGCTATGGCATTAGCTCTATGTATAAGTCTAGGTGGATTAGTATGACCTAGGTGGGTAGTGGTGTGCGGAGTGATTAACGGTTGATGTTTTATGCAGGTAATTGTTCTCAATGTCTGGAAGAAGAAACAGAGGAGGTACTAGTGGGGCACAGAATCAGAATGATACAAGAGAAGAAGCACGTGCCATGTTCCAAGGCATGTTCGAGGCGGCCATGAAGGCCATACATGATCAAGGTCCGAGGGTAGAACAAGAACCACCTCGTTATGGATTGGAGCAATTTCTGAAGTTGAAACCGGTTGAATTCAATGGGGAACCCGATGTAAGGAAGGCTGAGTTGTGGATTGAGTCGATGGAGAAGATTTATGATGTATTTGGGTGTTCGGATGAGGACAAGGTCCGGTTTGCGGCTTTCAAGCTCGTGGGTGCCGCCGAGCATTGGTGGAAAGGTGTTAAAGCTACTTGGGATGATACTCACACGGTGTATGCATGGGAGTTGTTTGTGCGCAAATTCAAGGAGCATTTCATTCCGGTTGTTGATCAAAACCGAAAGGAGATCGAGCTACTCAACTTGGACCAAGGTGTGTTGTCTATAGCACAATACTCGGCGAAGTTCATAGAATTAGCCCGGTATTGCGACTATTTGGTGAGGACCGAGGAACAAAAGGCTATGAGATTCATTCGGGGATTGAAGACCTCCATCCGTACTCAACTTATTGCTCAACGGATTGTGACATTCCAAGATGCGATGGACCGAGCCTATCTTATAGATCAAGATATTGGGGAACATAAGAGGAAGACCGAGGTGGCCAACCCGAGTAAGCAAGGAGCGCTGAGCAAGTCACAACCAAGGATCGATAACCGAGGTAACTTTGGGGGACAATCTCAGTCCCGAGGGCAACAAAACCCAAGGAACCCGGGTACCACTTCCGGGAACCAAGGGAGCCAAATTAGGAAGCCTTGTACCTTTTGTCAAAAGGTAGGCCATTCGGAGGATAGGTGTTGGAAAAAGCAAGGCAAGTGTATCAATTGTGGTGAAATGGGGCACTTTGCGAGAGATTGCACGAGGCACCGAGGACAGTCATCCGGGTCAGGGGTTAGTATTAATCAGGGTCAGAAAAGGGATGCCGCTGGGAAGCCCAAGGTCCAAGGGAAAGTGTTTGCAATGAATCAACAACAAGCGACCGATGATCCATCCGTTATTGGAGGTATTGTTTTCTGTGTCTAATGTGAGCGTACGAGCGTTAGTAGATCCAGGATCATCTCATTCATACATTTCTGTGCAATTTGCTTCCATGTTAAATGCTGCATTCGAGTCTTTACCGTACGTGCTAGAGGTGTCGACCCCTATAGGAGAATGCTTGATTTCTGATCGAGTCTTTCGTGTTTGTGACGTGGTTATTTGTGGTCGAGTCCTTTGTGCGGATTTGGTAGTTCTTCCTATCCAAGACTTTGATGTCATTTTGGGTATGGATTGGTTGAGCAAGTTTCATGCTTCCGTTGATTGCCGTAAGAAAACTGTTACTTTTTCTATTCCCGATGTGCCTAAATTTGTGTTTGAGGCTAGTCCTCTGAGTAGAAAGGTTCGCTTAATTTCTTTTATGAAAGCGAGAAAGTTATTGCATAGTGGTTGTGAGGGGTATTTGGCTAGTGTTCTTGATACTAGGAAAGAATCCCCTAGTTTGGATAGTGTTCGGGTAGTTCGGGAATTTCCCGATGTTTTCTCTACCGAGTATGAGATGCCTCCCGATCGTGAGATAGAATTTTGTATAGACCTTTTGCCGGGTACGGCTCCGATTTCGAAAGCGCCTTATAGGTTAGCTCCCGCTGAGTTGAAGTAGTTAAAGGTTCAGTTGCAAGATTTGCTTGATAGAGGGTTTATCCGCCCTAGCGTTTCCCCGTGGGGAGCACCGGTTTTATTTGTGCGAAAGAAAGATGGTTCGTTGAGATTGTGCATCGATTACCGAAAGTTGAATCAGGTTACGGTGAAGAATAAGTATCCTCTACCGCACA
This sequence comes from Campanula takesimana, assembly GCA_026119855.1. Taxonomy (NCBI): domain Eukaryota; kingdom Viridiplantae; phylum Streptophyta; class Magnoliopsida; order Asterales; family Campanulaceae; genus Campanula; species Campanula takesimana. The sequence continues at coordinate 3,139,308 of JAOWBW010000010.1, forward strand.
TTGATGATTTATTTGATCAGCTACAAGGATCCGTGGTTTTCTCTAAGCTTGATTTGAGGAGTGGGTACCATCAGTTGAAAGTTCGATCGGAGGATATTCTGAAGACTTCTTTTCGCACTCGTTATGGTCATTATGAGTTCTTGGTTATGCCATTTGGGTTGACTAACGCGCCGGCCGTATTTATGGATTTGATGAACCGAGTTTTCCATCATTATCTTGACTCGTTCGTGGTAGTCTTCATCGACGACATTCTTGTTTATTCGAAATCTCGAGAGGAGCACGAGCAGCATTTGAGGACAGTTTTATCCGTTCTTGCGAGAGAGAAATTATTTGCGAAGTTCAGTAAATGCGAATTTTGGCTCGAGAAGGTGTCATTTCTGGGTCATGTGATTTCTAAAGATGGGATTTCTGTGGATCCTTCAAAGATTGAAGCTATAGTGGATTGGAAGAGACCCGAATCAGTGACAGAGGTTAGAAGCTTTCTTGGTTTAGCCGGGTATTACCGAAGATTTATTGAAGGGTTTTCGAGGATTGCTACTCCGATGACTCAGTTGACCCGGAAGAATGTTCCGTTTATGTGGACCGAGAAATGTGACAAGAGTTTCGAGGAATTGAAGAAGAGGTTGACTACCGCACCGATCTTGACTTTGCCTAATGGGGGCGATGGCCTAGTGATTTACAGTGATGCTTCGAAAGAGGGTTTGGGTTGTGTGTTGATGCAGAATGGGAAAGTAATTGCGTATGCTTCGAGGAAGTTGACCCCTAGTGAGCAGAATTACCCGACTCATGATATGGAGTTAGCGGCCATAGTCTTTGCGTTGCACAAATGGAAGCACTATCTTTATGGAGCGAAGTTTGAGATTTTTACGGATCACAAGAGTTTGAAGTACCTTTTCTCCCAGAAAGAGTTGAACAACCGACAGCGCCGATGGATGGAATTGTTGAAGGATTTTGATTGCACGATTTCTTATCATCCGGGGAAGGCGAATGTGGTAGCCGATGCGATTAGTAGAAAGTCTTATGTGGCTTCGATGATGGTTCGAGAATGGAAAATGCTTGAGGATGTTCGAGATTGGTCTCCTCGTGAATCGAGACATGGGGCTATTTTGCGAATATTAGGGTATCTCCGACCCTAGTTCAGAGGATAAAGGAAGCTCAAAAGAGGATCCCGAGTTGGTGAAGGTAATGGGTAAATTGAAGGAAAAGAACTTCGAGGATTTTTCTATGAGTTCGAGTGGAGTTTTGACTTTCCGTGGTCGTTTGTGCGTTCCGGATGTTGATGGAATTAAACAGAGAGTTCTTGACGAGGGTCAAATCGAGGTATACTATTCATCCGGGTAGTACGAAGATGTATCAGGATTTGAAGCAACAGTTTTGGTGGATTAATATGAAAAGGGAAATAGCCGAGTATGTATCGAGGTGTTTATCGTGTCAGCAGGTCAAAGCCGAGCATCAGAGACCCGCGGGATTGCTTCAGCCGTTAGAGATTCCGGAGTGGAAATGGGAGCATGTGACTACGGATTTCGTTACGGGACTACCTCGTACCCGTAGGAAGTATGACAGTGTTTGGGTAATAGTGGATAGATTGACCAAGAGCGCCCATTTCTTGCCTATTGACATCAGGTATTCGATGGAGAAGCTTGCGACCCTTTATATCGATGAGATCGTTAGATTGCATGGGGTTCCGGTTAGCATTGTGTCAGATCGAGACCCGAGGTTTACTTCTAGATTCTGGAAGGCGTTTCAAGAAGCTTTGGGTACAAATTTGCGATTCAGTACGGCTTTTCATCCTCAGACCGACGGTCAATCCGAGAGGACTATTCAGATTCTTGAGGATATGTTGCGAGCGTGTTCGATAGACTTTTCTGATTCTTGGGATTCGCACCTACCGTTAGTGGAGTTCTCTTACAACAACAGTTACCAGGCTAGTATCGAGATGGCGCCGTATGAGGCCTTGTATGGAAGGAAATGTAGATCGCCTATTTGTTGGGATGAGGTCGGTGAAGCGAAGGTTTTGGGTATTGATTTGCTTCGGGATTCGGTTGAGAAAGTCAAAGTTATCCGGGATAGATTGAAGACAGCCCAGAGTCGACATAAGAGCTATGCAGATAACCGAAGGCGAGATCTTAGCTTTCAGACCGGTGATTTGGTATTCTTGAAGGTATCTCCGAAGGTGGGTATCCGTCGTTTTGGGAAGAAAGGCAAGTTGGCTCCGAGGTTTATTGGTCCGTTTGAGATTTTGGGAAAGGTTGGACTTCTAGCGTATCGTCTTGCGTTACCGCCATCTCTGGACCGGTTGCACAACGTTTTCCACGTTTCTATGCTTCGGAAGTATGTCCATGATCCATCTCACGTGTTACCGAGGATACCGGAGGATATTGAGCCCGATATGACTTATGAGGAACGACCGGTTCGGATCTTAGATTCCAAAGTCCAAGACTTGAGGAGCAAAAGCATTGCGTTGGTTAGAGTCCTTTGGAGGAATCATAATATCGAGGAGTCGACGTGGGAGCTCCGAGATGAGATCGAGAGGAAATTTCCGTGGCTTTTTGTTTAAGGTGAGTCTCGTTAAAATTCGGGTCGAATTTTCTTTAAGGGGGAGTGAATGTCACGACCCGAAATCTAGGCTCTATTTTATTAGTAATTAAATAATTATTATTTATTTATTTGCTTAATTATTTATTTAAATTATTATTTATTTAAATATTTATGTGTGCAATTTATGTGTTATAATAATTTGTGCCTAGCATTTTACTTGAGTTATTTGGGGCTAGTGTAGAAGTGTTGGGTCTTAATTGTTAGTATGGAGTAGTGTGTGTGTGTAGTGTGAGAGAGGGGGCCTAAGTGTAAGTTTTTAAAATAATTTCCCTACTCCCTCCCTATTCCCCTCACCTCCCTCACCTTCTCCCTCACTCTCTCCATTCCTCTCCCAGCATTTCTCTCTCTCTTCAAAGTAGAAAAGGGTAAGTTTCTTCCTCTTCCTTCTCTCTTCATTTACTCCTTCTTCCTCTCATTATTATTCATTTCTTAAAACGTGAACATTGTTTAGATCGTCGATAGGATCGCGTAGAATCAAAAAGATTTGAAATCCATAAACTTTGAGAAAATTCAAGTAAGTTACTTTTCCCCCATTTCGATGATAAAATGTTCATATCACGTTTTTATGATGATTGATGTGTTACATTTGAAGTTTGGATGAGTTTTGAATTTGTTTGGAATTTATTTGGGTTTTTGGTCAAAAATGGTGATTTTTGGAATGATGGGTTTGATTCTTAGTTTTGGGTGATAAATGGTGTATTTGAGTCCCCACCCTAGATATACATTGTTTTGGTACATTAGTACATGAGTTGGGAGGTTTGATTTTGGTTGAATGTGTTTTGGATTTGAAAATGGAAGAACCCATGTTGTTCTTCCCGATTTCTGGCAATCCGGAAGATTGGGCGGCCGCACAAAATAGACTGGGCGACCGCACATCTATCTGAATGCTTTTGTTCTTGTTTTGGGTCTTTTTGGGCGACCGCACATACTCGTCTGGGCGGCCGCACATATCTCTGAAAGTCCAACATTTGTCAAAATTTTGTGATTAAAGAACGTGTTTTGGTCTAAGTCTTGGGTGTCCTTCTAGTTGACCTTAGTGATCATTGTAGTACACTTTAGTGATAGAATTGGGTCCTTTATGATCAAGTTTGTGTTTGAAATTTCATTAATGGTTAATTGGGATTTTGGAACACTTTAATTGTGCGTTGTTGGTATATTTCACTTTCTTGGTGACTTCTTGGTATGGTTTACCTTTGTGGTAATTTACTTGGATTGGTTCCCTACTTTGGAACCTTAAGTTGTTCATTCATGCTAAATTATTATTACTTAGCATTTATTTGGAAGCCCAGCTGGCATATTTGTTGCATCGGGCGATGGGAAGGATTATAATGGCAAGCAAAGTCCATTATAATGTTGACCATTGTTTTGCCCTTACTATACCCCTTCTCCAGATTGGCCTTGGAAAGGATAAGTCAGCGTTCCTTTGTGAATGTATCTGGCTAACGGGCATGACTTTGTGTCATGGTCCTTGTCCCTTGTGACACTTTTATGATTTGGTTCCGGTACCGGGGTTTTCTCTTCGGCTTTCATGCTATTATGAAGATGATGATTTGTTGATTATTGAAGCTGCGCAGCGATCCTTTATTTGGATGTTCCGGTTTGGAAAACCTTGGCTATATCCTTTGTTATGTGTTTATTTCCGCTGCTATCTGTTAAGTGATAAATGCTATGTGCTATGTGATATTTATTATTGCTTATTGCTTCTTACATCATAGCATGTCATGTAGTTGCATTAGTAACTTATTGAGATTTATCTCACCCCCTTTTCTTTTTATCCTTGTTTTTCCTTAACCCCCCCCCCCCAGGTGCTAAGGAATAGTCTCGCTGATCACGAGAAAGAGGACGTCGAGTGTGGATCCATTCTTTTGGGGAAGGTTGATATAGGTTGGTTTACATTATGTAAATGTGTAACCATTTTGGGGTATTTGTACCAAACATTGACGTCATTAGGATTTGTGTATATTTTGTATTTTGTTGGGCATAAACTTGTGGAAGTTTATGATAATTGTAATTGGTTTTTATCAAACTTGGATTTGTAAAACTTTGGATTATCACCTTTTGGTATTAAATGGAATTTTTAACCTTGGTATTTCAAAGTTTTGGTTTTAGAGTCGACGTCCAGCTCGCGGTCTCGGGCCCGCGGGGTCCGGGGTCACGACATCATGTGCTCACGAGAATATGCACCATGTAATCATGTATCATGTGCTCACGAGAATACAAGTACACATACGCAATCATTGCGAAGACAAATCAATCTAACAATGGCACGTAGAGTGTCCATATAACACGGTCAATCCAAGTTAGAGTCTATTAATAACAGACCTCAAACAAGTAGTAGGGTATATCATTCTATATCACTTTGCCACATGCCAATTTTGCACGTACATATTCATATCACGTTTAACACATTAAAGTGTCTATCACGATACCCTTACTATCAAATAGAGCCCAATACCTTAGACTCTAAATACGTAATAGAATAGGTCACATCATACCTTGTCACAGTCATATCTCACGTATATGTATCGTTAGTAATCGAATACATTTTCCAACACATATTGTGTTCTGTAGTTATTCTTATTAACTTAAATCATAGTATTCACGATTATATGAATTATCTTCATATTACACTAGTCCCTATTTTCTTTAGGAACCCATTTCTAGACAAGATATCTTCTTTATTCTTTATATACTTTATTAAGTATATACACGATTAAAACCAATCACTAGCACTTTAGTGTTTGTTCATAACACTTACAATACACACGTATCAAATTCAAGTATGTAGTAGAGTTAATCATTCTCTATCTAAATCATTCTCTATCTAGTTCCATATCCCATCTCTTTTGGTTATTCATACCATGTATCAAGTAATCAAGAAGTAACATTCTATCAAGTAAATATATGCAAGATTTGCATATACACATCAAGATTCTTTCAAGTTTATTACCATACACATATATTTGTGTCAAGGCACGTACAAGATTTTATAATCTTATATTCAAGTCTTAATCAAATTATTTGGATGTTCAAGTCATGTACAAGATTTTATTGTCTTATACTTCAAGTTACTGTCTCATCTTAAGACATTCAAGACATTCAAGACATATATAAGATTTTATCATCTTATATCCAAGTTCTCAATCCATTTCTTTGGATGGTTAAACATGTACAAGAGTTAATTATCTTATACTTCAAGTTATCATTTAATTATGATTCAAGTCCACATTTCATTTGTTCACAAAGGGACTATTTTTTAGTACTAGAGTGTTCTACAACACTCATCTAGGCCATCTAGGGTAGTACCCTAAACCTAGACCAAGAATACTTCGAGTTCAAATTAAGTAAATGAGCTATACAACTCATACTTACAAGTTCTTAATCCCCTACATAGGATATTCAAGCTCATTTGAGTTTTATAAGTATTAATGTTCAAGACTAAGTTCTAATGTCTCAAAAGGTACATAACACTTGCTAGGACATCTTATACTAAGGCTCTATGCCTTAGGAGGGATAAACTTTCATTTCAATTTAGATTTAAAACACTCTTGTTGAAACAGGGGACCGGGCGGGCGCCTACAAGGGACCGGGCGGGCGCTCAACCAAGCACTTTTGAAACCAAAACTTCTGGTCAAATGGGCGGGCGCTTGGTACCTAAGTGGGCGGGCGCCTGGTACAATTTTTAGCAAACACTCAATTCCTTTCCAGGCCTAAAATTCTCCGACCCAAGCGTAGGAGTATACTTTTACTCACAATTTAACATTACCCAGGACATATAATAAGCTTAAATCAATTATTTTAATTATACTTTCTTATTTCAACAGAAAATTTTATACTTACAAATTTTCCATCTCAAGTGTAGGAGTATAAACCCACTAACACTTTCTAACATTCAAGAGTGCATTTTAACATGCTCAGAACACTTCTATAGGGACACTTTATTAATTTATCACCGTCCCACAAGTAATAGAATAATTTTCCTTTATTCCATTTAAGTATTTCACCGTCCCAAAAGTATAAGTATAATTTTCTAATATACTAATATTGTAATACCCGTAAAAAAATTTTTTTTTTATTATTTAACTATTTGGTAACATTAATTTAGTTAAATAAAAATTAGAATTAATAAGTTAATTAATGAGTGGGCCGAAAGGAATGGGTTGGCCCGAAGGTTTTAATTAATAAACCCAACCCAATTAATAAACCATTCAAAGTATAAATACTTGGGTTAGTGAAATTAGGTTATTCTTTAATCATCAAAAAGAACAAAATACAAAAACCCTAAACCTTACCTAGCATAGCCGCCGGCCGAACCTAGGAGGAGGGAGAAGAAAATTTTCGCCATTGTTTTGGAAGAAGTAATCCGACCATTCTCAAGGTAATGCTAAATCCTACTCTCCAAAATTTGTTTCATTGAATTCGGATTAATAAATCATAAGTTATGCATGTTTAAAGGAAATAATCGTTAGGGTTTTTGCATGCTAGTCAATTAATGGTGGGAATTTTAATGGTTAAATGCTTAGCTTTATTTTAAGTTGATTCTATGATCATGAAAGGGATGAATTCATATTTTAAGAAAGCTGTGAATAGTAATCTGCGATGAATAGTAAAATACGCTGTGAATAGTAAACTGAGTTTAAAAAGCTGTGATTAGTAATCTGCGATGAATAGTAATTTACGCTGTGAATAGTAAACTGAGTTTAAAAAGCTGTGAATAGTAATCTGCGATGAATAGTAATTTACGCTGTGAATAGTAAACTGAGTTTAAAAAGCTGTGAATAGTAATCTGCGATGAATAGTAATTTACGCTGTGAATAGTAAACTGAGTTTAAAAAGCTGTGAATAGTAATCTGCGATGAATAGTAATTTACGCTGTGAATAGTGAACTGAGTTGGGAATAGTGTTTCATGCGATTGATGAAATTCCTAAAAGCTATATAATTTGGGTGTTGATTCTTGATTGAGAATGTTAAGAATTGGGACGGAAAGTTAGTATTTTCGTTAAGTTTATAATGAAAAGAAAACATAATCGTTAAAAGAATTGTTAGAAGGTTAGAAAACTAACTTGAAAGGATGTGATAGTTACTTGGAAAACCTTGAAAGTTAGAAAGTTAACGGAAAGGAGGAAGATTAAAAGATTTCAGTTAGTTTCCTAACGGGAAAGGACTAAACTGAAAAAGTTAAAGTTAAAAAGGAATAAAAAGGGGAAAACCTTTGAAGTCGAAGGACCAATCTGAAATTAATCCAAAGTTGAAGGACTAATTTATAATTAAACTAAAGTTGAAGGTCCAATCTGCAATTAATCCAAAGTTGAAGGACTAATTTGCAATTAATCTAAAGTTAAAAGACCAATATGCAATTAATCTAAAGTCGAAGGACCAAATTGCAATTAACCCAAAGTTGAGGGACCAAATTGTAATTAACCCAAAGTTAGAGGACTTAATTGCAATTATATCAAAGTTAAAGGACTGACTCGTAAATCAAAGTCAGAGACTTAAACGTAAGAAAAGAAGTAACGAAGTAAAGAAGTTAAAACGCATCTCTCAGTTAACTAAGTAGAAATAGTTAACAATGTTGAGAGTACTAAAGTAAATTACTCCGTGCCTTGTAGATTTGCACAGAGAGGAGATTGCGAGGAAAAGCAATTCAGGTAAGGGATTACGTTCCTTACAGTATTTGAACTCCTGTTTATTGGAATTCCATATTCTTTCTATAAGTTAGCTATCAGTATGGCATGATAGTATTTGAATGAACTCTGCGTTATTGAACGTTCCTTGAAAGAATCTATACTTAGTGATGTTCCCATCGATCTACTAAGTATCGAAGTTTGAAACTTGTATCACATACTTGTACCATGGTATGTTCTCATTTTAACTTGTAAGTTAACCACTTACTCGTTAAGGCAGCCAATGTCCAGTTAGAAAAGACATTGACGGACAGTCCAGTTAGAAAAGACTCGTCCTTAAACTAGGGATTGCATGAGTGATCACATGCCTTCTCTCAGGAATTGTCTGATTACAAGGATGATTCTAGACCCCGAGCATATGTGTGTGGATACCATATATGTTACGACCCACACTATTGGCTGAAGAAGCTAGGTGTACAAATTGTACATTTGGCATTGAGGTTATAATGTACGTTACCAAGGAATTGACGGAATTTGAATGAATCCCTTTGGATTGTAGTGCCATAATCCTTTGGAAGTGAAATCTTAAAAGTAATACGACTGTATTGTTCTGCAGTCTTGAATCCAAAAGTAACTGAACCTATCTTTGTAAAATTTATTCAAAGTATTCGTTCTGGTCGTCTCTCCTTAGTAACCGGAGAGGCCACGTATGAACTTACTGAGCATTCGTTCGCTCATCCCTTCTCTATAAATTTTGTTTTCAGGATTTAAGTAGAAGGACAAGACAAGGAAAGCAGCCGTAGAAAGACGGTGGATTGAAGATTCTTAATTTAGTAGTTTTAAGTACGTTTATTTATTTTGATGTAAGTTGAAGTACGTTGATGGTTAGGGTTGTTTACCTACCAAGACAAGTTTAAGTTACGCTTCCGCAACTGTTTTGAAATTATGGTTTAAATAAGGGGCCGTTGTGAACCCTAAATTGAGGTATTTATTATTGTTATTTAATGCCATTAAATGCTCAGATATTATAAGAAAATTCGGGGTGTTACAGTTGGTATCAGAGCAATGGCTTTAGGTCTTATGGGAGAAAACTGAAAGTTAAGACTAATGGGAGAACTTAGTACTTGACTTGAATAAGATCTTACTCGAGGAAGTTCAAGTGATAAAATCTATCTCTAGGAATAATACTAAGGGTGTACGTAAAGTATGAATATACTTGGGGAAGTAGAAACCTCTTCAGTGCATGTCTATTTATATCCTACTAATATGTTATAATGAAATCTTGGGACTACCATGAGGTCAGAGAATAGGCCTATCAATAGTATTATGAACTGGAAAAGTTCAAGGAAGAAAAGGCTAGAAAGCTTAAACCGACCACATTTATAGGTAATGAAGCACCAAATGAGGAAGAATTAGTAACTGATGATGAAATCGAGGAAGTAGATATCAACCTTGGAAGCAATAAAGCTAATTCAATTGAAATTATTGATGATGAACCACCAATGGTACCAGTTCGTAGGTCCAGAGGTAGACCAAGAGGCTCTAAGAAGACACCAAAGGTGCCTAGTGGAAGACCTAAGGGAAGGCCTAGGAAGATGTCCATGATTGAAAAGTGGAACATAGAATTTATATCATTCATAGTATTGATAGTTAGTTCTAGTTAGAGAAAATACTAGACTTTTTGTTTTGTTTACTTTTATTCCAAGAAGATACTCGTAATTTTTTTTTATGATTTATTCTAAACAAATGGCTTTGTTTAGTGTTTCGTTCTTAAATGTTAAAGCATGTGAGCGAGTCTAGAACGAGAAAGTATGGGTCAAGTGAAAAGACCTTAAGTATAATTGGCTTATTGAAACGACCAAGTGAAAATTAGTTTTGGTCTAGTGAAACGATCGAAACAAGAGTAAAGTGACCTATTAAAACGGTCAAAAGTAAAAGTAATTGGCTTATTGAAACGGCCAAGTGAAATTAGTTTTGGTCTAGTGAAATGATCGAAACAAGAATAAAGTGACCTATTGAAACGGTCAAGTAAGAAAGAATAAATTGACCTATTGAAACGGTCAAGAGAAAGTAATTGGCTTAGTGAAACGGCCAAAGTGACCTATTGAAACGGTCAAGTAAGAAAGAATAAATTGACCTATTGAAACGGTCAAGAGAAAGTATTTGGCTTAGTGAAACGGCCAAGTAAAGTTAATTTTGATCCATTGAAGTGATCAGAACAAGAATAAAATAACCTATTGAAACGGTTAAGTATAAGAGTAATAGGCTTAGTGAAACGGCCAAGTAAAGTTAATTTTGATCCATTGAAGCGATCGAAACAAGAATAAAATAACCTATTGAAACGGTTAAGAGTAATAGGCTTAGTGAAACGGCCAAGTGTGAATGAGAGTAGGTCTAGTGAATCGACCTATGATTAATAAGTAAATTCTAGTGAAATGACTTCCCTAAGTAGAACTGGTCTATTGGAACGACCAGAAATCTAGTAGACCGATCTTTTGTAAAAGTTACGTCTTTTGGGGACGGAATATTTATGTGAAAGTATTAGGCATAGTACAATGCTTGGGTTGACGTGAGTAATAGTGTTAAATGTGCGAGTTAACCTGGAACAAGTAAGAATGGTTTATTGAAACGACCAATGAAAGTGATTATGGTCTATTGAAATGACCTATGAAAATAGAAATGGTCTAATGAAGCGACCCATATGTCTAGTAAAGTTGACTAATGAAGATAGTGATGGTCTGTTGAAACGACCAGTGGTTTAGTGAATGACCTATAAATTGAATGTTAGTCTGTAGAGACGAGCTATAGTATGAGAGTGCGTGAAAAAGTCTCGTATTCATGATAACTAATGATAGTACCATATTATCCGGCAAGTGTTCGAAACACCAGAGAGGCTAAGTTTATGATGCTAACTCAAGGAAGTAGGACTAGATTAATCGAATTGCTAGAATTTACCCTAACACTCTTCGATGATGAAGCGCAAAAGGCTCGAGGATTTGAAGATGGTTTGAGCAACCGAATCCGATATAGAATCACTCCATTAATAATACCAACCTAGGATTAAGTGTTGGATAGGACGAGGATAGTGGAGAAAGAATCTGATAGTTATCGCAGTAAGCGAAAAGAGAAGAAGAGTCAACTAAGAAAGTGTCGACTGAATCTAAAGGAAGGCTACTGACGATCGCGAAAAGGAAGGTAGTACAAGTAAGTACCAGAATAAAGGCTACGGCAATAGAAATGATGGTAATAAGAACGACGTCAAAGGGCAAGGTTCTGATAAGAAGTGCCAAATGATTGCTTGGCTAAGAATATGTATTTAATTCATGAGGCGTTAGAGAATTCTTTAGTTATGGGTATTCAAACTAGAGAATCGATCCCTATTACGTCGATATCTAGGAAGTGTCCTTTGAAAATGGACGAGGAAGAACAAGAGGTTGATCTCATTAGTTTAGGACATCGAAGAATTTGATGTAATCTTGGGAATGGACTATAGTTGACTGCATACCATGCCCATGTGGATTGTTTTAAAGAAAGAAGTCCACTTTAGATTACTATCTAGAGAAGAGTGATGTTCTCAAGGAACGAAACCTAGAACCCGATCGAACCTTATATCGGTAATGAAGGCTCGTAAGCTTTTAAAGAAAGGATGAGAAGGATTCTTGGCGTACATTGGTGATACGAGCAAGAAGGAAGTAACCGTAGAATCACTTTCTGTGATTAGATATTTCAAGGACGTGTTTCCTGAGGATTTACCGGGAATACCTCCATAAGTAGAAGTAAAATTTTCTATCGATTTGGTACCTGAGACTTCACCAATATCGAAGGCGCCGTATAGAATGGCTCCGTCAGAATTGAAGAATAAAAGGAGCAACTGTAAGAGTTGTTGGATAAGAGCTTGATTAGAACGAGTGTATCACCATGGGGTGCACCGGTATTAATTGTGAAGAAGAAGGATGATATAGCTAAGACAGCCTTTAGAACAAGGTATAGTCATTATGAGTTTGTAGTGATGCCGTGTGGGTTGACTAACGCACCGGCAGCGTTTATGGAACTTAAGAATAGGATATTTCAGAAGTTCTGGATAAGTGTGTGATTGTATTCATTGATGATATCTTGGTGTATTCGAGGACCAAGGAAGAACATGAAGAGCATTAAGGTTAGTACTGCAGATTTTAAGAGAGCAGAAGTTATATGTTCAAGAAGTGTAAATTCTGGATGGAGGAAGTAACATTCTTAGGACATGTGGTGTCAAAGGATGGGATTGCCGTAGATCCAACAAATATAGAAGCTATTGTGGATTGGGAAAGACCAACTTCAGTAAGTGAGATCAGAAGTTTCTTAAGTTTGGCTGGCTACTATAGGAGATTCGTAGAAGGTTTCTCGAAGTTGTCAGTGCCATTGACGAAGTTAACTCAGAAAGGAGCAAAGTTTGTTTGGTCAGAAGAATGTGAAAGGAGTTTTGAGGAATTGAAGCGACGATTGGTGTCCGCACCAGTTCTTGCTTTACCGTCTGGATCGGATGGATTTGTAATATATAGCGATGCCTCGCTTAAAGGGCTAGGCTGTGTGTTGATGCAGAATGATAAGGTTATAGCTTATGCATCTAGGCAGTTGAAAGTACATGAGAAGAATTACCCAACCCATGATTTGGAGTTAGCGGCAGTAGTAATTGCCTTGAAAATTTGGACATTATTTGTATGGCGTGAAATGCCAGATTTTTACAGATCACAAGAGCCTTAAGTACATTTTCACTCAGAAGGAGTTGAACATGAGACAACGGAGATGGTTGGAGCTTCTCAAGGATTACGACTGTGAAATATTGTACCATCCTGGGAAAGCTAACAAGGTGGCAGATGCCTTAAACAGAAAGAATCACGGAATGTTGGCGACGTTGATCTCTAAGGGGGTAAGTATGTGGAATGATGTCAAGGAGATGAACTTAGTGGTGAAGGTAAATGGATATTTGGCTAGATTGACGTTACAGCCTGCACTGTTGAGCAGGATTAAAGAGGCACAAGAGGTAGACGAGGTGAGAGAAGCCCTAATCGGAAAAGGACAAGTAAAAGATCTTCACATGGGCGAAGATGGAATATTGAGGTACCAAAAGAGAGTATGAGTGCCGAACAATGACGAAATTAAGAGGGAGATACAAAGGGAAGCTAAGTCCACGATATGTGGGACCATTCGAAATTCTTGATAAGATCGGGGAAGTGGCTTATCGATTGGCGTTACAGCCGGTATTAGCTGGAGTGCATAATGTGTTCCATGTCTCCATGCTAAGGAAGTATATTTATGATCCGAGTCATGTGATAGAATACAAGCAGTTAAGAGTTCGGGCAGATTTGACGTACGATGAACGACCAATCAAGATCGTCGACAGAAAAGACGAGGTCGTAAGAAAGCGTACGGTTCCCTATGTAAAAGTGCAGTGGAGCAATCATTCAGAAGGAGAAGCGACATGGGAACAAGAAAGTGAAATGCGCGAATTGTACCCGGACATCTTCTCAGATTAAGACTGGTCAAAGTTTGAGGACAAACTTCTTTTAAGGGGGTAAGAATGTAATACCCGTAAAAATTTTTTTTTTTTATTATTTAACTATTTGGTAACATTAATTTAGTTAAATAAAAATTATAATTAATAAGTTAATTAATGAGTGGGCCGAAAGGAATGGGTTGGCCCGAAGGTTTTAATTAATAAACCCAACCCAATTAATAAACCATTCAAAGTATAAATACTTGGGTTAGTGAAATTAGGTTATTCTTTAATCATCAAAAAGAACAAAATACAAAAACCCTAAACCTTACCTAGCATAGCTGCCGGCCGAACCTAGGAGGAGGGAGAAGAAAATTTTCGCCATTGTTTTGGAAGAAGTAATCCGACCATTCTCAAGGTAATGCTAAATCCTACTCTCCAAAATTTGTTTCATTGAATTCGGATTAATAAATCATAAGTTATGCATGTTTAAAGGAAATAATCGTTAGGGTTTTTGCATGCTAGTCAATTAATGGTGGGAATTTTAATGGTTAAATGCTTAGCTTTATTTTAAGTTGATTCTATGATCATGAAAGGGATGAATTCATATTTTAAGAAAGCTGTGAATAGTAATCTGCGATGAATAGTAAAATACGCTGTGAATAGTAAACTGAGTTTAAAAAGCTGTGATTAGTAATCTGCGATGAATAGTAATTTACGCTGTGAATAGTAAACTGAGTTTAAAAAGCTGTGAATAGTAATCTGCGATGAATAGTAATTTACGCTGTGAATATTAAACTGAGTTTAAAAAGCTGTGAATAGTAATCTGCGATGAATAGTAATTTACGCTGTGAATAGTAAACTGAGTTTAAAAAGCTGTGAATAGTAATCTGCGATGAATAGTAATTTACGCTGTGAATAGTGAACTGAGTTGGGAATAGTGTTTCATGCGATTGATGAAAATCCTAAAAGCTATATAATTTGGGTGTTGATTCTTGATTGAGAATGTTAAGAATTGGGACGGAAAGTTAGTATTTTCGTTAAGTTTATAATGAAAAGAAAACATAATCGTTAAAAGAATTGTTAGAAGGTTAGAAAACAAACTTGAAAGGATGTGATAGTTACTTGGAAAACCTTGAAAGTTAGAAAGTTAACGGAAAGGAGGAAGATTAAAAGATTTCAGTTAGTTTCCTAACGGGAAAGGACTAAACTGAAAAAGTTAAAGTTAAAAAGGAATAAAAAGGGGAAAACCTTTGAAGTCGAAGGACCAATCTGAAATTAATCCAAAGTTGAAGGACTAATTTATAATTAAACTAAAGTTGAAGGTCCAATCTGCAATTAATCCAAAGTTGAAGGACTAATTTTCAATTAAACTAAAGTTAAAAGACCAATCTGCAATTAATCTAAAGTCGAAGGACCAAATTGCAATTAACCCAAAGTTGAGGGACCAAATTGTAATTAACCCAAAGTTAGAGGACTTAATTGCAATTATATCAAAGTTAAATGACTGACTCGTAAATCAAAGTCAGAGACTTAAACGTAAGAAAAGAAGTAACGAAGTAAAGAAGTTAAAACGCATCTCTCAGTTAACTAAGTAGAAATAGTTAACAATGTTGAGAGTACTAAAGTAAATTACTCCGTGCCTTGTAGATTTGCACAGAGAGGAGATTGCGAGGAAAAGCAATTCAGGTAAGGGATTACGTTCCTTACAGTATTTGAACTCCTGTTTATTGGAATTCCATATTCTTTCTATAAGTTAGCTATCAGTATGGCATGATAGTATTTGAATGAACTCTGCGTTATTGAACGTTCCTTGAAAGAATCTATACTTAGTGATGTTCCCATCGATCTACTAAGTATCGAAGTTTGAAACTTGTATCACATACTTGTACCATGGTATGTTCTCATTTTAACTTGTAAGTTAACCACTTACTCGTTAAGGCAGCCAATGTCCAGTTAGAAAAGACATTGACGGACAGTCCAGTTAGAAAAGACTCGTCCTTAAACTAGGGATTGCATGAGTGATCACATGCCTTCTCTCAGGAATTGTCTGATTACAAGGATGATTCTAGACCCCGAGCATATGTGTGTGGATACCATATATGTTACGACCCACACTATTGGCTGAAGAAGCTAGGAATACAAATTGTACCTTTGGCATTGAGGTTATAATGTACGTTACCAAGGAATTGACGGAATTTGAATGAATCCCTTTGGATTGTAGTGCCATAATCCTTTGGAAGTGAAATCTTAAAAGTAATACGACTGTATTGTTCTGCAGTCTTGAATCCAAAAGTAACTGAACCTATCTTTGTAAAATTTATTCAAAGTATTCGTTCTGGTCGTCTCTCCTTAGTAACCGGAGAGGCCACGTATGAACTTACTGAGCATTCGTTCGCTCATCCCTTCTCTATAAATTTTGTTTTCAGGATTTAAGTAGAAGGAAAAGACAAGGAAAGCAGCCGTAGAAAGACGGTGGATTGAAGATTCTTAATTTAGTAGTTTTAAGTACGTTTATTTATTTTGATGTAAGTTGAAGTACGTTGATGGTTAGGGTTGTTTACCTACCAAGACAAGTTTAAGTTACGCTTCCGCAACTGTTTTGAAATTATGGTTTAAATAAGGGGCCGTTGTGAACCCTAAATTGAGGTATTTATTATTGTTATTTAATGCCATTAAATGCTCAGATATTATAAGAAAATTCGGGGTGTTACAAATATAATCATTTAGGGATACTTCCATTCATTTTCCCGTACCACAAATAATGGTACAATTTTTCTAATAATATTTAAATCAAGTTAATATTTTACCGTCTCACGAATAGGAGTATAATTTTCTTATTAACATTCCCAAACACTTTTGCAAGTCTAATTCATTCCCAGGTTCAAGCTTTTCAATTTTGCTTTTCATACGAATACTCCCTTTGTCCCAAATTTACAAGTATCACAAAATTCATTCAATTTGCGAAATTAACAAGCACAAGTATCAAGAATAACATATAGGCATGTTATTACAAGCAAGGGGGAGCTAATAGCTTACCTAGTCCGAAATCAATTTGACCCAAATTAATTTCTGATCGGTCGGAAACGCTCTATTCATCGTCACGAATATTTATCCGGGACCGGAATCACGAACGGAGGGATAATTAAGCTCGAGGAGTCGAGAATAGGAAGAATCCTAAACCTTCTTTATACACAGAGAGAGAACGAGAAAGTTTGAGAATGAAAAATGCCTTTCTCGGGAGGCAAACAAACAAGATATACTTGGAACTTTCCAAGAATAGCAACTAGGCCCCTCAAGTTTCACTTTCTACAAAAAGGACCCTAAAGTCATATTTTCACAAATGACCCTAAAGTCAAAACTAGACATTTAACCACCTTAATATTCTAAATCAGTTAATAAATTAATTCAAGTAAAACTAGCACATAATATGCAAGTTCAAGCATTTAAGCAAGCACGTCAAGAAATTTAACAAGTATAAGGTTGGGCGTTACAAGTAAGTACAATCATGATATTGATAAAAGTTTGACCCTCTATGTTTGAAGATGTTCAAAGCTAGTCCCCAGCAGAGTCGCCACTGTGAATACCCCTTTCCGAAAATGCGGGCGACGCACGGGAAGTCTTTCTTTTATTTATCTTTATTTATCTTTTCTATGGGATTAAGATATTCAAGTTGGCATTTAACTTATTAAGAGTCGCCACGTTGTTTTTATCAAGCTAAAACATTGAGAAAAAGCTTGACAGAGAGGGTTCGGGGGTCAAGTTACGACAAGAGAAGAATATCAAGTTATCACTCCTATCGCCCGATAGATCAGACTTTCTATCATGATGAATGTGTTAGCAGTGTGTTAGTGATTGAGACCGGATCCAAAGATTTCCTACGTTCCTCTCGTGATGAGAAGCTTAGGTCGATGTAGTTCGCACATAATCGGAATATAGAGAAGAAGCGGGATAATGCATGATGAAGGGGAGAAGAAAGAATCATACAAGATGATAATATCCTAAAATAATGATTATACCATTGAATGATCAATGTCCATTCGTCATATTCATCCTTGGAGAATTACTAATTATGGGAATAATTACCTAAAGTATAGGGTTTAGAAGTAGTTCCTCGATCTCGTTGATCATCATAGGCTATGCATTATAAGTAGGGATTAAAACATTAGATCTAGCATGTTCAATCTAACATAGTAATAAGAACATCATGAAACATGTATGAAATAACACATAAGTGTAGACACCCCGCCTTGGACCGCTCACCCCGATTGCACACTTGGTTTTGTGTTTCTCCCTCTTCTAAGTGTTTTCTGTTAGTTTCTGTTACTTTGGTTAAGTTCTAGACGGACTCCGTTAAGTCCTGGGACTAAAATGAATAACAGTTCTAACTTTCTAGTCCATTCTGTCAAAAATTGCTTCTCAGAGTCGCGCGCCTCCGCCCCTTGAGGCCAGACGCACGCGCCTTCCGCCTCCTAGGTGGGATGCGCGCGCTTCTGGGGCGTGTCAGTTACAGATTATGCCCAAGAATCTCTCCCTTGCTCATTATACACGATTTTGCCCGGGAAAGATTTCTTGGAGACTCCGTTTGGCTCCAAAAACAGTCCTTTTTCAACTATAAAAACCCCTCCAATCCATCATTGGAAGGAGGACCTTGAAAATCATTATTTTTAGACCTTTTACTCACTTCTTTTCTAGACCTTTCCTTTGGGATTTCTTCAACAAAGTATTCAACCTCTTCTTCAAGGCTTTACAAGAGATTCTCTTTTGAAGGATACTATAGGTAACTGTCTTAAGAATTTCTCTTCTTCTCCTTCTTCTTATTCTTCTTCAATCAAATGTGCAATCACCCAAAACCATTTGAGACATGACACCAATGGTCCTTTCATTACATTGAATTGGCCTAGGAGTCATCTCCCTACATTTTAACTCTAAAACCCCTTTTTATCATCATTTCAATAGGAAGAACACATTTATCTTTAAAAGTGAATTATGAACAAGCAAGACCGACTTTGCTCGGGCGAAATGGGTGTTTAAGTACTTCTCATTTCGTAACCTAACCCCCGAACCCCTCATCCCAAAGAATCTCTGTTTTCGTAAATCAAACTTAGGCTCATAAACATTAGGTTTTCTTACGTTCCTCAAAAACGTGGGTGGCGATTCTAAAACACAATTAGACATCCTAGGGTAACCCGCGCGCTATAGCCTAAGCCGTGGCCCCCCGCCTCGGGGTATCTACAGTGGCAACTCCGCTGGGGACGCTTGAGGGTTAAACTTGTGTTTCTGTTCATAATTCACTTTTCTGGGCATTCTGGAAATTGACATGGGAAGCGCGCGCCTCGGACCTTCATGGTCCAAAGCGCGCGTGTCCTGAGTCAAATTCCAGAATCGCCCGCCTTCCATGCGTTCTTCCTATTATTTCGTGCTGACAAACATTGCAGGGGTTCCATCACACAATCAGGACCAGGGCAATCCCCTGAGTCCACAACTTTCTGATAATCTGACAGGTGAGCCCAGAAGCGGGCGCCTCCTAGGTACAATGCGCCAGGCGCACGCTTCCCACAACACTAGCCAGAGGCGCGTGCTTCTGGGTCAATTTCCAGGGCAAGAACAGGTTTCAGTGACTGAACAGAACAGTGGGGTGTGGGCAGAGTTGCCTGCATCAGGACAGAATTGAACCCTTGGACTGTTTAATTTTATGTTTTATTTACCAGTCACACGGGTGATTCGGGAGTTGTAATTTTCGTGCTTATGTGTTTTTATCTTTTCTTTGCAAAAAAAAAAAAAAAAAAAAAATAAAAAAATAAAAAAATTGTCACGTGATGGACCTCACACTACATGCACATTACTCCTATAAATTGCTCACTATCGAGTCGCACAAGTCCAACCCCAAACCCGTCGAGGCCCGTCCTAGAAAGTTTCAAGCTCCACTCGACCTTGGCTCTTTCAAAGCGGTAAACCTCAGCCCGTGGCGTAGTTCATGACTACA
This sequence comes from Campanula takesimana, assembly GCA_026119855.1. Lineage (NCBI taxonomy): Eukaryota > Viridiplantae > Streptophyta > Magnoliopsida > Asterales > Campanulaceae > Campanula > Campanula takesimana. Next base: position 3,158,990 of record JAOWBW010000010.1, read on the forward strand.
TGCCGGGGGTGACCTTTAAGCCTCTCTTTAGCCGAGCACAAACCATACAATTCTAGTTAGGGTCTAACACTCCGTGACCAAGTCGGTTTCCATGTACCGAGATTTCCCTAAACTAATGTTTTCAAATCATACATGCCAAATTGTTGAAACGGACGCAATAAAAATCCGTCCCCAAAAGTGGTTATCTTGGACGAAAATAAAAAATCCGTCCCCGCATGTATGCTTTACAACATTACTTTAGTTTAATCCCGACACATGTAGGATTCACAAACGCGATGGAATCCGATGAGTATATGGGACCGCGAGATAGTCTATATACTATTGTGACGATTCCATTATCTTCTTAGAAACCCCAAAAGGGACCCATTCCCTCCGACTTATAAAATAAATAAAAAAAAGAGTCTTTTTTTTTATGTGGTTCGAGTCGTGTGCCCAACTGTGTGTTCTCAACCTCTTCATGGACCGAAAGTGTGAACCGAGACTGACAAGGGCTACTTCTCCAATTATAGGTCCGATTGGTACTCTCCGCATCTACAGGGATTCATCCAACAGGCTTGTCCGTGAACCGATCACTCCAACAGCTTCTACATCATCAATGGCCGGCGACTCCAGCACCAACAACGCCATGACTCTCGAACAGCTTTCTGCCATGGTTCAAACGCTCCAACAACAAGTCTCTACCCTTAACCAAGAGGCTCAAACCAAAGAAGCCTTGTGGCAAGCTCATGTCAACAGTCAAAGGGAGGCCCACGAGGCCGGGGTTGACCAACTGAAAGCCAAGCTCCTCAAGCTCTCCAAGAATAAGGGGGTTAATGACAATGAGGAATCCGAGTAGACCGAGGGTTTGTTTGAAAGCCCATATGTTAGCGCCCGCACCAAAAAAGTAGGGAAACCAAGCACCGACAACAGCAACCCCAAAATGGTCGATTCCATCATGGCCTACATTGATCAGAAATTCGACGGCCTCAACATGGGAAAAGGCTCCAACACAAGCCTTTATCAGTCATCTATCCTTATGAGCACGATGGCTGCTCTCCCCGACAAATTCAAGATGCCCAAGAATAGCAAGTTTAAGGGCAACTCATACCCGATGGCTCACATCGAGACTTACATTTGGGCTATGGTTCCGAAGAAGGCCTCCCCAAAAGTTATGGCTCAATGCTTTCCTCTCACTCTCGACGGGGCGGCAAAGGATTGGTATGCAACTCTCCCGCTCACTGTCCGTCTTGATTGGGATGCCGCTATGCTTGCCTTCAAAAATCAATATCAAGGCAACACCACTCACCGGCCCACAAGGAAAGAGCTCGAGAACACCACTCAAAGAGACAACGAGTCCTTCATTGACTTCACAAGGAGATGGAATGACAAGCTCTCTGAAATTGTTGAGAGGCCAAACACAAAAGAGCAAATGGACATCTTTCTCAAGTGTCTCAAGATTGATCTCCGCACCTACCTAAGTGGGGCTTGCTACTCCGACTTCTCCCAAATGTATGAGGCGGGGGTACGCATGGATGACTTGCTCAAAGAGATTAAAAAGGCCACTCCTACTTACCGATACAAGGCCGCCTCTAGTTCAAACAAAGAGGCTTCTGTCAATGCCGTTACTACTGACAAGGGGAATTACAAGAAGGTTCCCCCACCACAAGGCAAGCGGTTCCAAAACGACCGCGTCTACACTCCTCTCAATAGCATGACCATCACCGAGGCCTATGAAGCTCTAAAGGCCAAGGGGAAAATCACTCCTCTTCAAGGGTACAAGCAACCACAACTGCTCCGTCCCAATCATGCCCACCACAAATGGTGTGACTACCATCAATGCACCATCTACCTCACCGAGGATTGTTTCTCCATCCGCAACACCATCCAAGACCTCATAGACAAGAAAGAATTCATAATCCCTAATGAGGTTGGTGTCAATGTAATAGAGGTAGGAGAGTTTGAAGGAACCACTCATTTGATCCCAATTGTGAATGAGGGCTCCGATGATATGAATAAACTTGATAATTCTTGTTATGTTGTGACTTATGATGAGATTATGAGGGAAGTCTTAGAGAATAGGAAGAAGAAGCTACAAGGGACCGTGAACGTGCTCACTCGCAGTGGCCGAGTAACAATGACCGCAATCCCTCCCAATACCGCAGCAACCAAAACCTCTTCTCAAAGATCGTAAACACGCGACATACCCAAAGATACTTTGTTAACACAACTCAAGAAGACGCAAGCCAACATATTGTAGATACCCCGGGTGGAAAACCACGGCTTTAGGCTCGAGCGCGTGGGTTGTCCTAGGATGTCTAACTTGTTTTAGAGTCGCCACCTATGTTTTGAGGAACATAAGAAAAACCAATTGATTGTAGCCTAAGTTTGATTACGAAAACAGAGATTCTTTGTTTTGAGGTTCGAGGGTTAGATTACGAGATGGGAAGTACCGAAACACCCATCTCGCCCAACTTACGTTGGTCTTGCTTGATCAAAATCTACATGAATAAAAATGTTCTTCTTCTTCTTCTTTAAGTCATAAAAAGGGGGGTTTAAAATATGATTTGGAATGTAGGAGATAACCCCTTAATCAACCTCAATGAGATGTGGTGATCATTAGAGTCATGTCCCAAAATGATTTGGGTGATTGCACATTTGATTAATAAAAGAGAGAGAGGAGATGAAGTAGAAAAGAAAGGAAAAGATGGACTTTTACCTACAATTTGAAGAACTTCAAATGTTGCTTGATGAGATCCTTGGAGAACCTTTAGAAAGTGATTTTTTGTATAGTTTTCGTAAGTTCAATCTTTTTGTCTAAGTTTTTGATCGGGTTTTTTTTGATATTTTTTCGATCCTTGAAGATGGAGGTGAAAAGAGGTTTTTATAGGTGAAAGAGGGGTGTTTTTGGTGCCAAAACTCAGTCACCAAGAAATCCTTCCCGGGCAAAATCTTGTAAATTGAGCAAGGGAGGGAATCCTGGCCATAAATCTGTAACTGATGCCCAGAGGCGCGCGCTTCCTGCTTTGGGGGCGGGAGGCGCGCGCGCCTGGCTCCTTCTGTCGGAGGCGCGCAACTCAGAGAAGGCAATTTTGATAGAATGGACTAGAAAGTCAGCCCTGTCATTCAGTTTAGTCCCTGGACTTAACGAAGTCGGTCAGGAACTTAACGAAAGTGACAGAAACTAACGAGAAACACTTAAAATGGGGAGAAACACAAAATCAAATGTGCAATCGGAGTGAGCAGTCCAAGGCGGGGTATCTACAGAGCCCCTCGGCGATGTGGACTACAAAGCAAAACGCGTCGACGAAAGTTAAAAACATCCGCCGAGGACATCACCAAGAAAAAAGCAAAGACTCGATAAAAGCAGGAATTTGAAATTGTGAGAGATAGTGGTGCGCTCCCTGTGTGAGCGGCTTTTGTTGATAGAGGGGTGGCATGATCCGTTAGGTGAACCTGCCGGCTGAGTGTTTTGAATGAGGCCGTTAGTGAACCTTTTGATGAATCCGTTAGTGAATTCCTTGAATGAGTCCGTTAGTGAAATCTTGTTGACGAATCCGTTAGTGAATCCGCTTGATGAATCCGTTAGTGAATCCCTTGGATGAGTCCGTTGGTGAACCCTTGTTGACGAATCCGTTAGTGAATCCGTTTGATGAATCCGTTAGTTAATCCCTTGGATGAGTTCGTTGGTGAACCCTTGTTGACGAATCCGTTAGTGAATCCGTTTGATGAGTCCGTTGGTGAACCCTTGTTGACGAATCCGTTAGTGAATCCGTTTGATGAGTCCGTTGGTGAACCCTTGTTGACGAATCCGTTAGTGAATCCGTTTGATGAATCCGTTAGTGAATCCCTTGGATGAGTCCGTTGGTGAACCCTTGTTGACGAATCCGTCAGTGAATCCGTTTGATGAATCCGTTAGTGAATCCCTTGGACGAGTCCGTTGGTGAACCCTTGTTGACGAATCCGTTAGTGAATCCGTTTGATGAATCCGTTAGTGAATCCCTTGGACGAGTCCGTTGGTGAACCCTTGTTGACGAATCCGTTAGTGAATCCGTTTGATGAATCCATTAGTGAATCCCTTGGATGAGTCCGTTGGTGAACCCTTGTTGACGAATCCGTTAGTGAATCCGTTTGATGAATCCGTTAGTGAATCCCTTGGATGAGTCCGTTGGTGAACCCTTGTTGACGAATCCGTTAGTGAATCCGTTTGATGAATCCGTTAGTGAATCCCTTGGATGAGTCCCTTGGTGAACCCTTGTTGACGAATCCGTTAGTGAATCCGTTTGATGAATCCGTTAGTGAATCCCTTGGATGAGTCCGTTGGTGAACCCTTGTTGACGAATCCGTTAGTGAACTCGTTTGATGAATCCGTTAGTGAATCCCTTGGACGAGTCCGTTGGTGAACCCTTGTTGACGAATCCGTTAGTGAACTCGTTTGATGAATCCGTTAGTGAATCCCTTGGATGAGTCCGTTGGTGAACCCTTGTTTACGAATCCGTTAGTGAAATTCGTTGATGAAATATTGCTTTGAAGTCTCGTGCCACTTGGAGTCACACTTGACCTTTTGAATTGTGGGGTGCGAGCACAGTTGACCGCGACCAGAAAAATGTTCCTGCTGGGGATGAAATGTTGGGATTGACCCTTGAGGGGGGTGTGGCACCCATGACCGAACTGAGGGAGTTTGGAATCCGTGGGGAAACCTTGATGCGATGCATGGATTCTTTCATGTGAGACTGCTTCTGAACCTGCCTGATGATGGGAAGAGCGCGCGTCCTGGCCTCGTTGTGAGACGCGCGCGCCTCGTATGAGTATGTCGGGAGGCGCGCGCCTGGCGCATAAGTTCAGTATATTTAAACAGGCTGTTCGCTGTTTTCGGCCATTTTTCAAAAATTTGAAGAACCCTCCAAATTCCAAGCCCAATTTTCGTAGAGAAATCATCCCAAAACACTTTCTTGCTGCTCTAGGATCAATTCCGTCAAAGAAACGATGTCGGATCGTCAGCAATCACCTCCGTTTGAGATGTCACAGGGCGAGGATCCCGAAATTGGGGTTGAAGCTATGGACCCGAGCTTGCTTACTTTCCGACCTCATACCCATATTTCTCACTTTGTGACTTCGGGTTTGGTAAGAATGCCTCACCTTTCTTGTCGATTTCGGGTTTCATGAAGTTCTGTTTTCTTTACCCGAAATATTGCTGCAGCAGCTTTATTGATCATTCTTTGCATGTTGTTTTGTTGTTGCTGATTTGTTGTAAGAAACATGTTGGGATGTCCATTTTCATGTTCACACACTTGCTTCTACATTGTTCTGCCATTGAAATCTCTGTGTTGAGTTCATCTGTTTTCTAGCAGTCATGCTGATGAAATTTTTGTTGTTCCTTGTTCTTTTCAGGAGTGGGGCCGCCTATCGGAGATTCGAGGCGGAGCTCATGGTCCAGTGGCCATTTGAACAAATTGCTCGAAAACATGAGGGCTCGAGTTCAGGCTACCCACTTTGGCCTTTTTATCATTAGTCTGCCTTCACTGAAGAATGACCCGGACGTTATTCAGGCTTTGAGAGAGAGATGGTGGGACACCACCCATACTTTTCATTTGCCCATGGGAGAGGTCACGGTGACGTCCACAGACTTTACGGCATTGACTGGTCTTCCGTTTGCGGGGGAGCCTGTCCCTTGTGTTTCGAGGGGGACCCTTAGGACTGCCGACGAGCTGTTGGCTCTTGTTGACTGTGGCTTCCCGGTGAAGAATTTCCGGGTCACTTGGGGGAGCATCCGCCGATATTTTAGCATTCTTGCAGCTGAGCCTCTGGGTGTCGCTGTTGAGCGGGTAGATGCTGTGGCCCGTTGTTTCATATGGTACTTGATGTCTCATACCCTGTTTGCTAGTTGAGGGTCCTCGGCCTCTTTGGCTTTGCTTGACTTGTTGGTGGACTTGGACCAGGCCGGTCATTACAACTGGGGTGCAGCGGGCTTGGCTGCTTGTTATCATGGTATGGATCTGACTAGCCGCTCGACCACCAGCTCGGTCACGGGTTTCAGCCTGTTGTGGGAGGTATACTGCTTTCCCTTTTCGTTTCGGCCTTCTTGTCATTGCTTTACTGTATCTTTGAACTATCATTTAATTCTGCTCTTGCCTCTTGTTTTGTAGCTATGGGCCTTCGCTGTTTTGGAGCTGAGGGACTTTAAGATCAACAGAGAAGGTCAGCCCCAGTATCCGGACTGCGTGAGGTGGTCATATAGGGAGAGTAACGTGAGGACCGGCACTGCTCCCATTAGCCTGCTTTCAGCTCGGCGCCACTTGGATTCTTTGAGGCCGGAGGCTATCGCCTTATCTTTGTTTCCGTGGAGAGCTATTTATGCCTTTGTTGAGCATACCCTGATTCCCACCCGTTCGAGGCTCCTGATGAGCTCAGTGGAGTGCATGGCGATGTACCTTGGAGAGAGAGTGTTTTGGAAGCATGGTGGTCAGGTGACGGACTTCCACCACCCTCCTAGGCCGGCGGTTCCTGATGTTCCGCCTTTCTATCCTCGTAATTGGAGGGCTCTTTCAGAGGAAGACCGGGCAGTCTATCTTGCGGGGGTTGATGCTGTCCCTTTCATTCATCTGGAGCAGGATTACGGTTTATTCCGGGAGCACAACCTCCAGTAGGGTTTCATGTTCACTGATCCGAGGGAGACACATGTTGCTCCGCAGACTTCGGCTCGATTCTATCCCACCGGTGCTGGGTATTGTTTTGATCCTCCTTTGCCTCCTCCTTATTACACTTATTCCAACTTCGGGGTCTTTGAGGAGCAGAGGGAGATTGTTCCCGAGGATATGTCACCGGAGAAAGAGCCTCCCGCTCAGGCTGCTGTGGTATGTTTTTCTGACCATCTTTGCATTTTCTCAGTTCCAGTCTTGTTTTTCTGTCCCTTTGTAATTTCTTTTCCCTGTTCTTTGTTGCGACAGGTGCCCGTAGTTGCTTATAGGCATTTGGGTAGGCAGAACAAAGGAATGAGGCGGAGGCTCCGCCAGCTGGAGAAGAGGGTGCTGGAGCTGTGCAGGGATATTGCTGCCATGACTAGAGATGCTGCCGGTGCTGTCTCTGGTGCTGCGAGAGGAGCTGCCCGAGGTGCTCGGGGCATGGGACGAGGCTGCAGGGATGCTGCACTGGACATTGATGAGGCTGTCTCTTTAGCGAGGCAGTCGCTGAGCAGGAGTCTGAGTCACGGAGGTTGCCATAGTAGGAGCCTGAGCCGAGAGGGTAGCCAGAGCCGGGGCGGCGCCAGTTCATCAGGGAGAGCTGCCAGAGGACCCGTCCTGCTGTTGTGATTGAGACCTCTGAGTCTAAGGATGATGATGATGATGAGGGTGATGATGATGAGGAGACCGAGAGCGGTAGCAGGGGGTGAGCACAGTGTTGGTGATGACGTGCCCGAGCTGTTGTGGCTGAGAGGATGAGGGATTTGAAACACTTTTACTTTTGCCTGTAATAAATTTAACATGTATTTTACAATCCTATTTATTTTACTACTCATTTTATGTTCTATTAACGACTCGATCTTAGATGTCGACCCTTTACAAACAAATGTGTGCCCAAAGAATGCTTGTTGTCGATGCTTGAACTCCTTTTTGTTGCTGGGATCTGATTTTGCTGCAGGTTGGATATGTTGAAGTGCTTGGGTTCTGTTCTGAACTGACAAGGGCTGTTTCTGTCTGAACTGCTGTCAAAGTCGCGCGCGTCGAGCCTTGTTTGTGGGAGGCGCGCGCATTGTGCAGCCTTGGTCGGAGGCGCGCGCTTCTAGCCTGCTGAATTACAGCCCCTTTCTTTTTTTGATCAGAATGTTCCAACAGCTATAAATTTGAACCATTTTCGACCAGAATGGTCACACAGCATTCCTTTGCAAACACTTTCTCGTTCTAAACCACAAAATTCTTGTCATAATGGCCCCATGACTTTCTCCTTTGAAGTTAAGGTTTCCGTCCCCGAGGGTGAGAAGTCTGTTCCAATGGTGAACGCCGTTCCAGCTGTGGGGTCCGTCTCGATGGTGGAGAAGCGTCCGAGCGTTTTTTGATCGTTTGGGAAGGCCCAATGACGATGTTGTTGACCTCGTGAGACCGGTGGTTCATGTGCGGGACTATAGACCCCGTCATTTTCCCAGAAGAAGAAAGGTAAGGGAAATTCCTCATATGTGTGGAAGCGTCCCATGGTTTTCCCCGCTAAGGCTCCGCTTGATAAGGGTAAAGGGAAAGCCGTTGATGAAGCTCCGTCCTGTCCTAGCGTTTTCCCTCCCGGCTTGGCGGTCCCACGAATGTTCCATCCCTATCCAAGAAGATTAAAGGGCATAACAAGAAGCAATGGGTTCCTAAACCTAAGAAAGATTAGATTTTTCTTTGTACCCCAAGAGATAGCAATTAGACCACTTTGTTTTAGGATTTAATATTTTGATGTATTTTGTTGCTCAATAAATCCGTTGTAATGGTTTGAATGATTCATTGAATGAATAAAAATCGCATTTTGTTATTTGGGTATTTTTGATATGTTTTAGACCGCACCCGAAGGTTGCCTACGTTCCTCCAGTTGGGAGGCTCAGGTCTTCGTAGTTCAAACAAACAAAGACCATTTTTTTTATTTTTTTTTGTTTGTGCACCCTGTTTTTTGCCTAGACCGCCCTTTCGGGTTTTCAATCTAGCGGGCTTCTTTTTGCACGTGCTCTAATTTTTACCTAGGCCGCCCTTGTGGGTTTTCAACCTAGCGAGCGATTTTTTTTTTTTTTTTTTTTTTAATGGTCTTTGTTTATTAAGCGTAGAACTCTTGAGCTTGTCGAGGTTGACCTCCTTTGGCAGGTGGTCACCATCTAAATCCATGAGCCGGACTGCACCACCGCTTAGCATCTTTTGACCACGTACGGACCGATCCATCGGGGTCCCCATTTCCCCAGGGGATTCATGGCATTAGGAGGATGTTGTCTTAAAACCAAATCTCCCACATTGATGTTTCGAGGCTTCACCTTTTGTTGAAAGATCTTGCCATCCTTTGCTGATACGCCCTTGTGCGTTCGAGTGCTCTTAACCTTTTCTCGTCGAGCAAGGCTAGTTGTTCATATCGACTTTGCATCTAGTCGACCTCGTTGACTTGATTCTCGAGGAGGACCCGTAGAGATGGGACTTCAAGTTCGATAGGGAGTACGGCTTCAGAACCATAGACTAATGCATAAGGAGTTTCTCCTGTTGCGGACCGTATTGATGTGCGGTAGCCCCACAATGCTAATGGTAGCTTCTCGGGCCAATCCCTTCCTGTTGAGGCCATTTTCTTGACGATGGTCTCGATGGTCTTATTTGCTGCTTCGACTGCGCCATTTGCTTGGGGACGGTAAGGAGATGACTTGTGCTTGGTGATCTTGTATTCTACCAAAAGTGCATCCATTTCTTTCTCAAAGTGAGAGCCGTTGTCGGAAATGATTTCATGAGGCACGCCGTATCGGCACATGATATTAATCTTTACAAATTCGGCTACTTTCTTGGCGTTGAGGGTCCGATAGGCTTGTGCTTCGACCCACTTTGTGAAGTAGTCGACTGCCACTAGGACGAATGACTGCCCATTGCTTCCGGCAGGATGAACTTTACCGATGATGTCTATCCCCCAACAAGAGAAAGGCCAAGGTGTGACCATGTTGTAAAGTTGTGAGGTGGAGCATGTTGCATATTAGCGTGGAATTGGCACTTGGCACACCTTTTGACTTTCTCAATACAGTCTCGTTCCATAGTGCTCCAATAGTAACCAATGCGAAGTATCTTCTTGACTAGCATGAACCCATTCATGTGGGGTCCACATTCTCCTTCGTGCACTTCACACATTATCTCTTGAGCTTCGGTCTCATTGGCGCATAAGAGATTGATCCCGTCGTGGTGCCTTTTATAGACTCGGTCCCCAATCAGTACGTACCGAGAGGCTAACCTTTGCAGAGCTGCTTGAGACTTCTTATTGATGTTCTCGGGATAAGTGCCATCTTTGAGGAAGTTCATGATATCCGAATACCACGGAGAGTTTGTTTGAACCTCGTTGATCTCGATACTCATGCAATATGCCGGACTGTTCCTTCGAGCAATTTTGAAAGGCTTCACCATTTTCCCTTTAGGCATTTCAACTAATGAAGCTATAGTGGCCAGTGCATCGGCGAAGCGATTCTTATCCCTTGGCAGGTAGTTGAAAGTGATCTCTTGGAATTGTTCAACCAGTTCTTCAAGGTGCTGACCATACTGTTGGAGAGTCGGGTCTTGGGTTCGCCATTTACCCGATTGCTGATTGATAAGGAGCAAAGAGTCACCGAATACTTCTAGTTCTGTGATGTTTCTGTCGAGAGCTGCTTCGAGCCCCGCTATATATGCTTCGTACTCGGCAATGTTGTTGGTAGCTTCCAATTCCAGGCGGATGGCAATGGGAGTGTAGATGTCTTTTGAATCGACAAGCAATACCCCTATGCCAAAACCGTGTTTATTGGCGGCGCCATCGAAAAAAGTTGCCACTTAATTTCCTCGGTTGCAGTACAAATTAAATGCTCGTCGGGGAACTTCACTTCGTCACACGGGAATTCGGCAAGCTGGTCACTGAACACTTTCCCCCTGACGGATTTTAGTGTGACGTAAGTGATATCATAGCCGGCGAGCATGAACTACCATTTGGCTATTCTTGTTGACATGAAAGGCTTCTCGAAGATGTAGCGGAGCGGGTCCACCTTTGCTACTAGCTTGATCGGAAAAGCTTCCATATAGTGTTTGAGATTTTGAGTGACCTAAACCAATGCTGCACATGACTTCTCTAAGACAGAGTAGTTCTTTTCGCCTCCTTGGAATCGGCGACTGACAAAATAAATCACGTTCTCCTTTGTAGAATCTCGTTGCTCTTGTGCTAACATAGCCCATAGGGCTTCATCATTGACAGTGAGATAAAGCAACAGAGGTTTCTCCTTGTGCGGCGGAACTAGAACAGGAGGGCACGTCAAGTATGCAAGTAACTTGATCGAAGGCTTCTTGGCACGCGTCGGTCCATTCTAGAGCCACATTCTTCTTGGGTAGCTTAAAGATTGGCTCGCACATGGAAGTGAGTTGGTGCACAAACCGACTGATGTATTGTTAGTCTGCCCATGAAACCTTTAATCTCTTTCTGCGTCTTTGGAGGAGGCATGTCAATGATTGCCTTGATTTTGGAGGGGTCTACTTCAATTCCCCTTTCAGTGACCATATAACCAAGAACTTTGCCTCGGATAACCTCGAACGTGCACTTTGCAGGGTTGAGCCTCACTTGTGTTGACGAAGCCTTTCGAAGAACTTGCGAAGATCAACTAATGTTTGACCATCGGCCCTTTGGAGTGAATGATCATGTCGTCCACATAGACCTCGATTTCTTTGTGAATCATATCGTGGAACAAGTCTGTCACGGCTCTTTTTTAGGAAGCCCCAGCATTTCTTAACCCAAATGGCATGACTGTGTAGCAAAGGTACCCCATGGTGTTGTGAAGGCTGTCTTATGTTGATCTTCCTTGGCCATGAGAATCTGATTGTACCCAGCGAACCCATCCACGAATGAGCGAACCTCGTAGGCAGTAGTGGAGTCGACTAGCATGTCGATATTAGGTAGTGGAAAATCATCCTTTGGGGAAGCTTTGTTTAAATCCCGGAAGTCTACACAAACTCGAACCTTGCCGTTCGCCTTCCTGACTGTCACAATGTTGGCTAACCATGTCGGATACTCGATAACCTTGATGAAACCCACACTGAGGAGTTTCTCAATCTCTTCTTTGACCTGCAGAGACCATTCTGGCTTGATCTTTCTGAGCTTCTGCTTTACTGGCCTGGCATCTTCTTGATCGGAATCCTGTGCTCCGCTACCTTTCTGTCCAAACCCGGCATGTCTTTGTATGACCATCCGAACACATCCACGAACTCCTGTAGTAGTGCAGTCAACCTGTCTTTGTCGTCCCTTTGAAGAAGCTTCCAATCTTCGTTTCTTTTGGCTCTTCTTCGGTACCCAGATTAACAACATGCAATTCTTCGTCAACCTTTGTACCATTCTCGCCACGACTACGGACTTGTTGAGCAAGTTCATTTAAGTATGTTGTGTTTTCGTGGTCTATTTCATCATAATTTGAATCGTTATTAACTGTTCATTAAATTCATTATTAGTTAATTCATCATTTATGATGTTTGCAATCTCAGGGTACTCAGAAATATCAATTTTTCATTAGCAAAGAAAGGAAACACACGCTCGGCTATGGCCTCCAAATCCTCTTGGGTGAGGGTATTAGAGACACTCTCGGACTCGAAAAGTGTGAGCTGCTCTTCCTTTGTTGTTGTGCGAGGTATGCAACCCATTTCTTGGACTAATAATTCTTCGGATACCACGGGCCCTTTGTTGAATACCAATTGTTGATCGGCTCGGAGCTTGGCGGGATCTCACTGATAGTCTCGTTCATGATGACGGTGTCATGGATGGCGTTAACTTGGCATTCATTTCATCATGTCAAGCTCTTCAAACATGGAGGCTAAATCTGTCAGTTCTTCCCCCACGGTGATTTCTATCTCGGACTCTATGGTTATCTTCCTTCCCCACCATTCACGGGTGACATGGGAGTTTGTTCCCTTTCGGATTTCTGGATCTCACAATCGGAGAAGATTTTGAGGCCGGGCCTTTTGACACCTTTATTGTTAACCCACGGCTCGGGAAAGATCATGTATGGAACATCTTCCCCTTGGCGGACAAAATAACCATTCAACGTCTTGCGGTAAGGCCTTAGATTAGGGACTTCATAGTGACGGCCTTCTTTTACGAGCTCGGGCCTTTTCGTTCTTGATTGCTTGCTCTTGCTTCAAGTCTTCTTTGGAAGGCTTGTACCCCAACCGAATGTATTCTTTGACAAATGGGACTTGCACAGGGTGTAGGGTTCCTTGTTGATATCTCCCTAGGCCTAAACCAGGGAAGTAGTTCATATTCCTCATTATGCGGAGGACTTTTGTGGTTGCTGGGGTTCCATGATCCGTTTCCCCCTTCTTTGTCAATGGCGTTGATTGAGACACCGGAGAGAGTGGAGTCTGGTAAGACCATGCTGAACTTGGTGAACGGGCTCACCTTTTCTGTGGATAGTGATGTTTTTTAGCCATGACGGTCACTATTTCATCACCATTTCGGATCTTGACACGTGGTGGAGAGTTGACGGTACGGCATTAGCACTGTGAATCCATGGTCGACCCAAAAGTAGTTGAACGAGGCCGGGTGTCAAGCACTTGGAATGGAACGGACATGATCATGCTCC
>JAOWBW010000010.1:3772353-4195174 GCA_026119855.1 Campanula takesimana
GAGCACCTAACTCCCCGAGATCCTTTGAATGAGATTTCAAGTTCGCGGTGAGGAACATCAAAACGACGTGCAAAAGGTTTCCCCTTGTGCACCGCCAGGAGCACAGTTGTCTTGTGCTATTACAGACAACTCCTGTCTAAGAAAACGTCTGCAAATCAGGAACAGCACAAGGAACCAATGTTATAAGAAGTTGGTGCCTCAGCTGTTGCAAGAGTATAGGGAGCAGCTGGCAAAAGAGAGCTACCTCTCCTCCTTACCCTCTGTCTAGAATTCCAGAAGGATAGACTGTGGTTGAGCTCGATCTTGGCATTGCATAGACCGAATGCCTCGAAAAGAATTCAGAAGTTGGGGGCCAGAGCAAAAAGCACTACAAAGAAAGCAAACGACAACTGCTATGCCTGGAAAATCATGACAGCGATGGGGAGCAGCCTATTTATAAGCAAGCTAAGAACACGACAACTCACCAATACCGAGCAAGCTCACTCGATGTCCAAGTGAACAGCCCTCTGCTTGAACCATGTATGAAAGAAAGTGGCTGATAAATAACAAGGAAGCTCCATGACAACCCGCACCTGCTCGTTTGCTACACTCCAGCCCGGTTCTGTCCGTTTCATACCAAAACCCAGGTTCACTCGTTCCAACTCTCCATTTATATTTGAAAATTCCTTTTTCATAACTCATTACGTTGTTGAAACTTGCCTAGCAAGTTAAATTATCTGTATAGCACGCTTATTGCTATTAGATGGTTCAAAATAAGAACAACTCGTTAACACATGCCATACATTGACAAAGATTTTTATAATAAGCATGGGGAACACAAGTATTTCCCTACTTATATCCAGAACTAGTTATTTTTTATCGATGCTATTGGACATACAAGAGCATCACAAAAGAGACTTAATTCACTACAGAATACGCAAAACTAATTTGTGCACGCATATTATTACCTCAAGACATGCAGCCTCTTATACTTTTACAACAAGAAAAGATACCATATTGCCCCTTCAGTTCTAATTTTATTCTTAACATGATATTTCTGTCTTTGTTGAGAAACAAGGATTTGATATCTTGACTAGCAGCAAGCAGTATCATACGACTCACCAAATCAGTCAAGCCAACGAACATGGCAAGCTCCTCTACTCCGATAGCGAGCAACAATGGCGAGCAGTAAAATCGTACACGGTTTCTTCCCGACAGGATTCACAAGGACGGCGAGCAGAGGAATGACCCGCCGGTCACGATCTGGTGTAGAAAAACTATTTCAGAGAAGAGAAAGGTTGCATGTACATGGCCCAAAGGAACATCGAGAAGAAATGGCGGATTTATGGGAAATCAGTTCATAGGTAGCTGAAGAAGGAGCTCTGTATCGAGGGGCCACCCTTCGTCCCAGCTCGGTATGAACGAGTTGGACGGAGCACGGACTTCATCAAATGTCCTCTCAATTAGGCCGCCAATATAGCCCACAAAACGAGCTCAGCTTAAACTTGATTCTACTCGATCCAACGAGCTAGACCGGGCAGGACCATGACGCCATCACCATGACTTCCAGAACCTCCCATATCAAGGGAAGCCCAGCCCATTGGGTAGACATGGCCCACAAGACTCCTTTAACCTAATATGGATAAGGATGAGCTAATGACATCATTAGAGAGAAGGGTGACCTCACCTTATCTAGAACTTGGAGAGCAAGCCAACCTTCCTCTACAAATAGGGGTCACAAACAATGAATTCAGGTTGAATCTCTTTTCCCTAGCTTTTTCACTTTCCAAGTTTTCTCTCTCAAGAATATCTGACTTATTCTCACGCCGGAGGGCCTTCGCCGGTGAAGCCCCAGCCAAGTTCACGTTTGTTCGTCTTTTTCAGGCTTAGCAAGGCGTTCCAGATATCCAACCTTGGATCCGGCACTATTGATCACATTTTTGTCCCGATCAGTTAGCATTTTGGTATTTTTTTTTTATCACTGGTTATCTCAAGTAACTGGGAAAAGGCCGAGTGGAGTTTTCAATGTTTAAGATTTTTGGCAATTTTTGCTATTGTGAATGACTAGGTTATCTGCTCATGCATGTTCATTGGAACTCAAGGATATGTTTATACACAGTGTATCACGTGCGAGAGTAAAAAAGTGGTGTTAGTTGAAACGAGCATAAACTTAGTTTTTTGTAATTTTAGCTCAAGTCGCTGTGTGAATTTTTAGTTTGAATTCATATGCACGTATGTGTAAGAGTGAATATGTACGTTTTAGTGAAACATGGATTATCTTAGTTTCCTTGAGTTGCAAGCTGAAGTTTCTAGTGATTCTTAGTTCATGTTATTACCAAAATGATTACGATTTAGATCTGTTTGTCTCCATTTTTCAATTTATGTTTATATGGAAGAGTGAAGAACCATTTACGCTGTTGTCATGAAAACATCGTTCCTACTCTATGGTTGTCCTAAAAAAGTAGATCGGTTGTCTTCCAGCAGCCTCAGTTTGTCATCCAAGCTCACATGTTTTCTAGTAGAAAAATATGTTTATAGTCAGTTATGAAACTTAGTGGTTCTTACATAAGATATTTTTTTTAAACTTAATCTAGTTTACGTTCCACATGCGTATAAGGTACAACATCTGGCTTCCTAATTTTCTCCAATTAACAGCCTACCTCTACGGCTGTACCCTTTCACCTAGAATCGTTAACCCCTGAATTCTTCAATTACTACCTTTTTGGATTCTGACGAGTTGAGCAACAAGTTAAAGACACCTTTCTCTCGTATCCCTGTAGTTCTCACCGACATGGCGACATTCCTTAGGCCCATATGTTTCTACAGTTCTGTCGGACTGAAAGTTAAATTGACTTTTTTGCAGTTATGTGACATAGACGTTTAAGGAAACTCTTTTTTGAACTTGAATTCGTTATTGTCATTTTTGGTCAAAGCTATGTGAAAAGCTGTGGAACTGACTTGATTAAACTACCTCTGTCGCAAAATGAATGATTTTTGTTCTTAATAAAGAACAAAAAAATGAAAGGATTATGGCTTGTTCAATTCCCTGTTTTTTTAGTCTCTGTTATTTACTGCAAAATAGTTGGCTTTTATGAAGTCTGCAAATAGTAATTCCATCATGTATGTTTATTTATTAATCGGAATCCTCAACACAAATAGTGCGTTTGGCCTGAACAGAGCGAGCACACATTACAACTGGAGAGATGAGAAATATCTTGATTACCCTGTTTTTGTTTTGTTGTTCTAAAATTGCTTCCATTTGTTATCTTCAACAGAACGCTTCAACAAGAATCTCCTTAAAATCTACTTCTGGGTCATATTCTTTTGCCACTAAAGAGAAGAACATCTAATTTTACAGTGGCACATAAAGTGAAGATATATATTCGAATACTAGCCTTCAATATAGAAAATGAATGGTGTGCCTGCACTAACGAATATATCAAAAACGCGGGTTGAAATTGAACCTCATATTCTTTCGTTAATGTTCAATAGTGACAGATGGTAAATAAAAAGTAATAAGCGAAAACAGTTTTGAGAACCAAAAACTTCAGTGCTATTACTCAAAGATGAAGAGACATCATTAGAGTTGAGAAAAATGCTTAGCAATTTCAATACACCTATAAGAATTCAAACTTAAAACACATACACATCTGTTCTTGCTAGACCAAGAATTGAGAAAGAAAAATATACTACTACCTATGTCCTAAAATGGATGTCCAAAAAAGTTTCAAATTTATTCTTGATTAAGAGCAGATTTGCATTTTTTTTGGACATTCATTTTGGGACGGAAGGAGTATAACTTTTAAGTCTGTAAGAGTCAGCACCATCCGCGTTGTATCTCTCTTATCTGGACAAAGTGCAGAGACTACGCTGACTCAGCATGTCTTCAATGAAGCCACCAAAATTTCTGACTATACACATTCTTCTGTAGTAAAATCTCTCAAAAAATAAAAACTAAATAAACTAAAAAAGCCCTTTCCTCAAAACCATGTGGTTCTGTCTAAACGTGTTCTGACCTGTTTGAGACATCATTTGTCTGAATAATGGATTTCCTCTTTGTAGGTTCTGAACATTCTAGGACCTGTTATGTATAGGATCTGACCCTCTTCTAACTTTTCTTTTGCTCGATTGGTTCGGATCAAGTTTCTTGTTGACAGTTGCTGGTGTCGTCTTAGCAGTTAACTCCTCCATGGAAACTTCTTTAAGGATACGAGGATCCATATGCACCATCCCAAAACCTCCTATCCTCAATCTAAGAACAAAGTCTGCACTCCTTAGGCCAGAAACTATATCCGCTTTTACTCCTACTATTCCTATACATAGAAAAAGGATGAGGAGTTTACGAGTACAAAAAAGCATTGTTTTAGTATGGAAACAAGATTAAAAAAAAATAGGTATAATTTTTTTTCTCCTTAAGAGAAATAATAAGACACTAAGCAGAACTGAGATGGCAATCCTCTTGGTGTTTATGATTGAATGCTATAAATATAAGCCTGTGATTTACTTGTTATGGGATTCGAAATGGCTGATTTTAAAGTATAAAGGTGGAGGGACCCAAATGTTCTTGGGAAGTTTTAGATTCATCCCAATCATAAGGCCTTTTTTTTTTTTTTTTTTTTAAATTTGTTTTTTTTTTTTTAAATGGGTTTTTTATTAAATGAAGGACTTAATCTATTACAAGAGTGTGCACTTCAAAGTGCTAGAAATCGCAGTTGGTGGGGTTCGAACCCCTGCCTCTAATATGAAAGCAAATACCGGATACCATCAGAACTAAAGTTGTTTGGTTATTTTGAATAGGACCCTTGAGAAGCTAAGCATCTTTTTCATTTGCTCCTACTTGCCTTTAATTTACAAAGACTGAACCACTTCTTGGCTTATCACCAGACCATTTTCATGTGTCCATTTTCATGTGCAAACTTTAGACGTCTTACTGTTTCCAATTCAGGGGCTCGTAATTTCATAATTACATTTATCCGTGATATTTTAAGTTTAACCTAATATTATTGAATAATAACCTAATAATATTCATTTTCAAAAGCGAAAACTTGAAATCTTGTAGTAGGACTCTTTCACAAGGGATATAGGAGGTATTAAGAACAATTTGTGTGGAGGGTATTTTAGTAAACAACCATTTCTTAGCTATGAAGGCTTGAGGCAGCCAAAAAGAAATACCAGATGGCTGCTGGTCATAAAGAAGGATGAATGAAAAAGAATAGCAAACCTTCCTAAAAAAACCAAACAACTGCTTTATTTTTATGCCATTTGAAATCTCACTTTACAAGTCCAAGCTCTATTTACTATGCAACAAAAATAACAGGCTTGGTTTCTTGTGCTAAATGTCTTTCTTTATGCTTTTCTTTTGGTTATCTATTGCTACTTCCTCATTCAAATGTTCTTCATTCTCTCTCTCTCTCTCTCTCTCTCTCTGTTTGCCATTCTTCCCCAGTTATCCAGATAGACCATCTTTCTCTTTAGTTGATTGTTTTTGTACTCTTTCCGTCCCAAAATGATGTTCATACTTTTTTTCGACCTTACTACGAAGGAACTTTGAGCAATGATTTTAGGTTGATTTAACTATACTAATGAAAATCTAAAACTTGTTATTGTCAATAACAAGTTTTAGGTTTTCATTAGTACAATTGAGTCAACCTAAAATTATTGCTCAAAGATCCTTCGTAATAACAGCGAAAAAAAGTATGAACATCATTTTGGGACGGAAGGAGTATTATTATACTAAATCACTTGCATGTTGGAACATTCTAAAGCGTCAGTTTTTATGCTTTATTATATATGCGTGATGGGATTCGTGAACGAATCAAGATTAAGGGGATGCTGTTCCCGGTCCCAGTAATAAAATTCTATCCTTAATGTTTCATTGAAGGACTGATTCTCTGCTTTTCCATACTCCAATCAAAGTAAAAAAAAAAGGGAAGATTGAGCTGTTGCTTTCTACCTATCATTCTTCGAAACGTTCAACTCCCAACTTACGACCGCATTTTAGTTACCCGCATATGCTTATACATGACATTTACTATTTTCTTCGGAAAGAGAATTTAATACTCCCTCCGTCCAATAACAAATGCCACATGTCCCAAGTCGCGTTTCCAAATTCGGAATTAACCACAGTGGATTTTTACCATTGTACAATAATGTGAAAACAAGTAAAGGACATTTCTTAAAGTCGTTGACAAGTCAAATGCGACATTTATTATGGGACGGAGGGAGTAGCCTTGATATACTTGTTCATGGTCCAGACAATACAAGTTTATAGTTGATTATTTCTATTTGATACTTACCATCCATTTATTCTATGTGAAAATGACTATATGTTCATGTTGAATTCTCTTTCCTCAACCCTATGTCCTTACATTTATGCTTTCATCAACCATCAATCTGATCTGATTTCATATGTACATTTATGTTCCTATTTCACTTCTTTTTTATATTTACCTTTTGTTTCTGTTCTGGTTTTAACCTAACTAAGCCAATTGACTGAGCTAATTTATCTTTCTGTCTAGGTGATTGAAAGTTTCTTTCTGCTTGTCGCTGATCTTGAGGGCCTATAGCAGCCAAATGAATAGGAAAATGTTGTGTGGGACCTTCTTTGCTTATGGTACGGGGGTATGTATGTACATACTTAAAAAATATGTGTACTTATTAGATACTCTTGTTTTATACTAAAGCAGAATCTCTTGGTGATTATATCATTACATTTTCTTTAGCTTTATAGTAATCAAAGTAATTCGACGATTGTCGGTAACTTGAGATTGGGAAAGAATTGGAAACACCAAAATTGTGGGTGTATAATCTTTGCAGCTTGCAGAATCTTAATTTTGGTCTTAAAGTAAAAGCTTTTTGGAACTTTGGTGAAACAACGGTCCATTTTTATTGTGATCTTGCTTTGTGCTGTTGATTTTGATGGTCTCAAACCTTTTGGTGTTGTGGTTCTTGATCAAAGCTCAGTAACATTTAGATCAAAAGCCAAAGTAAGCTCCATTACGGAACAATCATTGATGTTCTTTAGCGGGACTCATGATGATTGCTGGTGTAATCTCCAAACAACATAAGCTCTAGTCAAATTTTAGTAGACCCCATTATGTGTGGAGTCCAGGGAAGGGCCGGACCCACATGGTCCGAGGGGGGTAACATTTGAATCAGGGCAGGTGGAGTTGTGACCAAGACGAGGCCTATTTTGGGAATGTCTTGGCATGGCTCACATGGTCAGGTTTAACATTTCGTGCAATTCTGAGAAGGTATAAACATGAAAAGCACACTCTTAAAAAGTCGAACTTGTTAAATGAGACTGTATTTTTCGGACAGAGAATTTACTTTTAGACCATTCCCCATTTCTATTTCTAGATGAAGAATTTAAGCACAGTGAAAATGTTCTCTTTTTTGTCATATGCTAGAAGTGCTATTTGGATGGTGAAGTGATCCAAGTTCAGTGGTGTATGTTAAATAAAGCATGGTTTATTCCCTTGATTTAACCCTCATGTAATTGCTAAAGTTCAATTTATGAGGACAAAGCTGGTCACTACAATCAGAATGTGGTCAAAACATAGGCTAAAGTAGATGCCTGTTTCTGCTTTAAAGATTGTTCCTTCCCCAAGTATCATACTACACCCTCTGTCCCAAACTAAATGTGTGTTTTAGTTCTTGATCAATAGTAAAATTGGCTATGCTCCCTCCGTCCCATGACAAAGTAACTATTTGCTTTTAGGAACGGGAACTAAGGAAAGATGTTGGAAAAGTAGGTGTTGTGAGTGGAAGGATAGAGAAAGTGGGATAGAGAATAGTAGGTGGATAGTTGTTGTGAGTGAGATGGAGAGAGAAAGTGGAGTAAATATTTTCTTTTTTGGGAAAGTGGTACTTTCCAATGGGACACCCAGAATGGCGAAATGAGTACTTTGTTATGGGATGGAGGGAGTATTATCTATAACTTATAAAAAATGTGAAAAGAAGGAAAATATAGGAATAAGCAATTAAGCACATATGAAAAAGAAATATATGAGATTATGTACTGGCAATCTAGTATAGATTACGATGCATTTATTTTAATCGACATGTTATCTTCAACATTTGAGGAAAGATTTCATTAGTGAAGGTATAGATGGATTCTCTTTGCATCTTCCTTTGTGAGATCATTAGACTTAGCAAGTGATTGGTGTGTAAGCTTAAAAGTTACTTAGTCTTGACTTGAGATTAGCTCGGGTTAATCCTATAGAGATGAATTAAACCGAGGGGTTGGGTGGATTGTAAGGTGTTAAGTCATACTCCCTCCCTCCGTCCCAAAATCTAATAGCCGAGATACTCGGATCTCGTACATATTGTGTATATTGTGATATAGTTTGTATTTGTTAGAGATAGACTAGATATCATGTAAATATAGTCTAGTATATCTTAGCCTAACTAAGAGTTGATCTCTTCCTAAAATAAAGGATCCAACCATGTATAATAGGGACTGATTGCTTTGTGAATAAACATACGGAAAATTGCTTCAGCCTTCTTCTTTTCTAAATGTCTTCCGCATACTCTGTTCTGGCTCCTCGTCCTTTTCTCAGAACTCGGCAAACACCCTTCCTGTGTTCTATAATCCCAATTCAATTATGGGACAAACATTCTTGACCAAAGATAACTACGTTAACTGGAGCAATTTGTTCAAGACTCTTCTCCGTACCCACAAGATTCTTTTCATTATTGAACCCACCCAACCGGCCGCAAAGTTTCCTGATGGATCTTCTAATCCACAGCACGAACTTTGGAACTCCGGCACAGATTTGGTTTGTGGATGGATCAAAGGCACCGTCACACCGGCCGTGCTCCCCTACTTGAACTCTTGTGATACTGCTCCCAAAGCGTGGGCTGTTTTGGCTAAGCGCTTTGGAGCCACCTCCGCCCTCCAAATCGAGAATCTCAAAGATAAACTTCATGCTCTCAAGAAGACATCGGATACATCCATCTCTGATTATCTTCTTCGAGCCACTTTAATTTCCGATGCTCCCACGGCTGCTGGTGCACCAGTGGATGATAATGAACTTATTCAACGTATTCTCGGGGGACTTGGGTCCGAATACAAAGAGTTTCTTACTTCTACAGCCGCGGTTCACGTTCGCCAGCCCCTTACCATTGACGACATGACGGAATTACTACTCAAAGAAGAGATGCTGCAGCACAAGTTTTCGGTTCCAGTTCAGCAGTCGGCAGCACTCTTGGGTGTAAAATATTCTCCGACAGTCCCTCGTGGTGGTAGCAGTAGCAATCGTGGCAGAGGCAATGGTCGAAATCGGCAGAATAGTGGACGTAGCGGTGGTCAGAATAATGGTCAATGGGGCCAAAATCAATGGGGGAATGGCTTTTCTCAGCAATCTGGTAGGGGACAGAATACAAATCGAGGCCGTGGCAACGGGTCTTTCAGAGGCAAACAGGCTGGTATTAATGGGCGTGGACGGGGTCTTCTTCCGACTCCGGTCTCAAGTGAGCAGTCCCTTGATGATGATGTCGTTTGCCAATTGTGTTTTCAGATTGGGCATAGTGCTCGCGCATGTCAAGATAGCTCTAATGCCGCATATTTTGCTCAACAAAATCAGTTAGTCTTGGATTCGGGTGCTACGAATCATATGACTGACGATCCCTCTTCCTTCTCCAATTATCAACCTTACCCAGGTAAAAATACAGTTGTCTTTGGTAATGATTCTAAGTTACGCATTTCTCATGTTGGTAATTCTATGTTGCACCTAAATAATCGTTCTTATCATCTTCGTAATGTTCTTTATGTTCCCAACCTACACAAACCTCTTTTATCTATTCGTCAATTTTCCAAAGATAACAATTGTTTCTTTGAACTTGACTCGTGTGGTTTTCGTGTAAAGGACAATCGGACTCGGGAGACTCTCATCTCTGGCAATAATCCAGGAGGTCTTTATGCTCTTTCTTTCAACTCGAAGCCCTCAGATAGTCCCATTGCTCTTCTTGGAGAAAGATCGAGTCAGGATGTTTGGCATGCTAGGCTGGGTCATCCATCTACGCAGATTCTTAAAGTTTTGTGTCAACGCTCTAGTTTACCATTATCTAGGAAAATAAATGACCAACATTGTTGTCATGTTTGCCCGTTAGGCAAATCTAGTAAACTTCATTTTTCCCCTAGGACTTTTAATGCTTTGCACCCTCAAGACATGTTACATTTGGATGTTTGGGCCCCTGCTCCGGTCAATTCTTTAAATGGACATCGTTTTTATTTATCTATAGTTGATGATTATTCTCGGTATGTGTGGCTTTTTCCTTTGTTTCATAAGTCCGATGTGACAAATATCTTTGCTACATTTAAAACTCAAATTTAGAATCAACTTTCCCGTCGCATTTCTGCTGTTCATACGGTTAAAACTATCCAAACTGATGGTGGGGGCGAATTTACTAGTCGTGCTTTTACTACCTTTCTTAACCAAGTCGGTATAAAACATCAAATCACATGTCCTTACACCCCTCAATAAAATGGTGTTGTCGAGAGGAAACATCGCCATATTGTTGAAATCGGTCTTTGTCTCATGTCCAAAGCAAATGTGCCATACAAATATTGGTTAGAAGCCTTTAATACGGCAGTTTATCTTATCAATCGCTTGACAATGCGTCAACACAAGTTTGTGTCTCCCTATCAAAAATTACTTTTGCGTAAACTAGATTATCGATTTCTTAAAGTTTTTGGGTGCTCTTGCTTTCCTTATGTTGTACCAACAAATGCGCACAAACTTATGCCAAAATCATTGCATTGTATTTTTCTTGGATATGATAACTTACGCAAAGGCTATCGTTGTATGGACTTAAAATGTGGTAAAATGTATATTTCTCGCCATGTGGTATTTGATGAATCTCATTTTCCATGGAAAAATTCTAGCACAACATTTTCTGTACCAGGTGAAACTCAGATGCAATTTTTCAGCCCAAGTGTACTGGAGCTTAATATTCATGACCAGGCCCATCCACCTCGGCCCTCAAATCCAGTCACCAGCTGCTTCAGTCCAGGTTCTGGGCCTTCTTGTACTCGGCCTATTCCTCACAGGCCTGTTTTTGCCAACAGCCCAATCCCTTTACATCTGGATTCCGGCCCACCTTCTCCTGCAGCCCCTGGAGGTCAGTCAAATGCCGAAAGTACTCCCTCCACTTCTGACTCTTTATGCACCACACCTGGACTTTCAGACAGCACTCCAGCCACCCCTGCTTCCACTCTAAATTCCAGCACCTCCCCTGGTACAAATGAAATTCCTACTCAGTCCTCTGGCCATGATCAACGTGCTTCTCCTGCATCTTCCTCGACTTCTCCGCGTAAGTTTTGAACAGTTCATGACCTTCTTCAGGCTACTTCTCCGTATAACCCCTCTTACAGTCTTGTTGCGATTCAAAAGGATTCTCTCACTTTTGAACCGCGTACTTATAAACAAGCCTCGGTTATTCCTCATTGGCAAACCGCTATGCGTGAAGAGATCTCCGCTCTCCACAAAAATGAAACATGGTCTTTGGTTCCTGTCACTCCTTCCATGAACATTGTGGGTTGTCGTTGGATTTTTAAAGTGAAGAGAAAGGCTGATGGTACAGTTGAGAGGTACAAGGCGCGTCTTGTGGCTCAAGGGTTCACTCAGCAAGCTGGCTTGGACTATGACGAGACGTTTAGCCCAGTGGTTAAACCTTCCACCATTCGTACGGTTCTTGCTATTGCTCATTCTCGGCACTGGGATATCAAACAATTAGATGTCCGCAATGCGTTTCTTAATGGAGTTATTCATGAGGAAGTTTATATGAAACAACCTCCGGGTTTTGTTAACTCCGTTCTTCCTACTCACGTATGTAAACTACATAAGGCTCTATATGGACTAAAGCAGTCTCCCCGAGCGTGGTTTCAGCGTCTTCACGCCTTCCTCCTACATCATGGCTTCCTTAATAGTCGGTCTGACTCATCTCTTTTTGTCTGACATGCTAATGGTTGTACAGTTGCTATTTTGGTGTACGTCGATGACATAATTATCACAGGATCCTCTCCAACCGTGGTGGCCTCTGTCATTGATGATATTTGCACCACATTTGATAGCCGTCGCTTAGGTGATCTCAGTTTTTTTCTTGGCATTGATGCCACACGGACATCGACACTATTGCAACTTAGGCAGACCCGCTATGCTCTAGATCTTCTTGATCGTTTCCATATATCAGACTGTAAACCTATGCCTACTCCTTCGGTTCCTCATACACGGCTCTCCACTCATGATGGTGATCCGCTTTCTGATGTTACTGAGTTTCGAAGTCTCGTGGGAGGTCTACAATATCTTACATTAACTCGTCCCGATACTGCCTTTTTAGTGAATCAAGTTTGCCAGTTTATGCACCAACCTCGCTCCACTCATCTTGCTGCTGCTAAACGTATTATCCGGTTCATCAAAGGCACGGTTACTATGGGACTCACGTTTCAGGCCTCGCCAAATCTATCTCTTTGTGCCTATTCAGACTCCGATTGGGCTGGTGATCCTGACGATCGTCGATCGACAACAGGTGCGTGTATCTTTTTTGGTCCCAACTTAGTTTCCTGGACGACAAAGAAGCAAACAACTGTTTCTCGGTCTAGTAGTGAGGCTGAATATCGGGCACTTGATACTACAACGGCCGAACTACGATGGTTCTCATTTCTCTTTCGAGAATTGCGCATCCCATTGTCTCCTCCGGCTGTTTATTGTGATAATCTTTCTGCTCTGCACATAGCACGCAATCCTGTGTTTCATGCTCGCACACGGCACATTGAGATTGACTATCACTTCATCCGAGAATTGGTCACACGAGGGTTTCTCACGCTTCATTTTGTCACTTCGGATGACCAACTTGCTGACTTATTCACTAAGAGTCTGCCCAAACCTCGGTTTCAAAATCTCTCTACCAAGCTTCATCTTCCATTTGGACGTCTTGCTTGAGGGGGGGGGGGTAATAGCCGAGATACTCGGATCTCGTACATATTGTGTATATTGTGATATAGTTTGTATTTGTTAGAGATAGACTAGATATCATGTAAATATAGTCTAGTATATCTTAGCCTAACTAAGAGTTGATCTCTTCCTAAAATAAAGGATCCAACCATGTATAATAGGGACTGATTGCTTTGTGAATAAACATACGGAAAATTGCTTCAGCCTTCTTCTTTTCTAAATGTCTTCCACATACTCTGTCTAATAAAATCTTCCCTTTTGCCATTTCTCACTGTCCCAAAAAGTTCTTCCCATTTCGACAATTTGGGCTTAAAAGTGCATAAACAAAACATGGCTAGTGAAGAAGTATTCATACCCTTTAAAGGTTTTAGTTAAATGGGAAGATCATTTTGGGACGGAGGGAGTATAACTTTCTTTGAAAACATATGTAAAACTTGAGCACTGATTAGAACTTGGTCTCTGAAAAAAACTGGTTGGATCGTCTGTTTAAATTTCTCAGTTTTCTGCTTCATTCATGTAGAAGCTATTTTTCCCCCTGGTTTCATGATCCCCACAGGAAAGGTGAAACCTTTTTGCAGACAGTTTGCTAACTGTCGCTTGCTGAGGGATATAGATAAAGGTCGGAAACATGAACCTCCAAGACTTTGTGAACGGCCATAATTAATTTGGTCTTTGTGTGGTTCACTTAAAGCAAAATTAATCTCCGTCATTAATTTCTGACGTAGCGGAAGCTTAGATAGATGACTGATTACGGGTAGAAATTAATCAATACGCGAATCAATCCTTCAACAGCAGTCGAAATTAATCAAGACTACACGTTGGAACAAGAAAACGATTGTATTCAAAACGGCATAAACTGCCTCTCAAAACCCTAACATAAAGTATATAAGGTCTGGAAAAAACCCTACTGAAAAGAAACCCTAAAACTGCGAAATTACGAAAAGGTCCAAAACAATGAAAAAAACGGATAAAAACTTCAGAAGGCCGTTTGAGGCCCTTAGAAGCGTTTTTGGCCTATTTATGGGCCACTCAGGGGGCATAGCCCTGTAACTTTTGTTCCTCTCGAAAAGACGCTCGTTTTGATATGCTGTGCGTCCCGTAACTCCTCCGGAATCAAAAGTTACGCCTGTTACGGTCGAACGCATCTAAAAACTCGAACGCCAACTCTTCGACTGCATCATTCTCCCCACGCCTGAAAAAATTCGTCCTCGAATTAACAACCACTTCATCATCAGACGAAACCCCAGCATACGGAACCAAATGCTTCACGTTAAAGACATCCGAAGTACGAATATGACTTGGCAGCTTCAATTTGTATGCATTTGGATTAATCTTCGCAACGACCTCAACAGGACCAATCTTCTTAGCTGACAGCTTATTATACTCACCAACTGGAAAACGATCTTTTGTTAAAATAGCCCACACAAAATCACCAACCTGGAACTCGACGAGACGCCTTTTCTGATCAGCTGCCTGTTTGTACCTAGCGTTCGCAGCCTCCAAATTAGCACGAACCTTGGTATGAACTTCCTGCAACCCAGAAACCAAATCGACCGCTTTACCATGCACCTTCTGCTTGATGGGCAATGTAAGCAGATCCAACGGACCCTTAGGCTGAACCACATAAACCACCTGAAACGGACTAAAACCGGTACTGCGATTAATGGCATGATTGTGGGCAAATTCCGCTTGACACAACTTCTGATCCCAAGATTTAACATGATCCCCAACCAAACATCGCAGCAAATTACCCAACGACCTGTTCACCACCTCGGTCTGACCGTCAGTCTGAGGATGGTATGCACTGCTGAAATTAAGCTGAGTATTAGCCATTTTCCACAAGCTGCGCCAAAAATGACTCAGGAACCGGGTATCATGATCAGACACAACAGTAGACGGTAGACCATGCAGACGGTAGACCTCCTTGAAAAATAACTGAGCCACATTAACCGCATCAGTTGTCTTCTTACACGGAATGAACTGAACCATTTTGGAAAACCTGTCGACAACCACAAAGATGGAATCAAACCCCCGCTGTGTACGTGGCAACCCCAAGACAAAATCCATACTAATCTCCGCCCACGGCTGACTCGGAACATATAATGGCATATACAACCCCGCATTAGTAGCAGCCCCTTTTGCCATGTGGCACACCCGACAACGCTGCACATACTTATCGACTTCCTTACGCATACTCGGCCAAAAATAAGAGGCCTGAACAAGCTGCAAAGTACGATCACGACCAACATGTCCCTCACCGTGAAGCTCCTGTATAATCATCAAACGGAGACTACAAGCAGGAACACATAACCGATTACCTCGAAACAAGAACCCATCATGAATCAAGAAATCTGGTTTACGCCCAGCCCGAACATCCGCCAACACGACTAAAAAATAAGGATCAGCAGCAAGCAACTCACGGAACGAATCAAACCCAGGTACTTCCACTCGCATAGTAGTTAATAAACCCCGACGCCTACTCAAGGCATCAGCCACCTTGTTAGTAACTCCAGCTTTATGATTGACCACAAAAGTGAATTGCTGCAGAAAAGCAATCAACCAAGCATGGCGAGCCGAAATCTTGTCTTGACCAAGAAGATGGCGCAAGGAGTCATGGTCAGTGAACAAAATAAACTCCTGATGGAACAAATAATGCCGCCAATGCTTCACATCTTGTACGACAGCATAAAACTCCACATCATAAGTACTATACCGTGTCTTGGCTACCGACAGTTTCTCACTGAAATACGCCACCGGGCGCCCATTCTGACTCAAAACAGCCCCAATACCCACTTTAGAAGCATCCGTGTGTAACTCAAACGGCTGTGAAAAATCTGGTAACACTAAAATAGGGGCAGTTGTCAACCGCTCCTTAATCTGCTGAAATGCTAAGTCGGCTTCAGCAGTCCAAGTGAAACGAACCCCTTTCATACAATCAGTA
The DNA here is from genome assembly GCA_026119855.1 of Campanula takesimana. Classification (NCBI taxonomy): domain Eukaryota; kingdom Viridiplantae; phylum Streptophyta; class Magnoliopsida; order Asterales; family Campanulaceae; genus Campanula; species Campanula takesimana. The sequence goes on from JAOWBW010000010.1 coordinate 3,788,230, forward strand.
ATAGGAGCCATGATACTACTGAAGTGAGGAATGAAACGTCGATAGAACGATGCCAAACCATGAAAACTCCGTACCTCGGTGATCGTAGTAGGGCGAGGCCAATTTTGTACCGCTGCCACCTTCACAGTATCCACCTGTAGCCCTTCACCCGAAATCACATACCCCAAAAATAACACCCGAGGCACCATAAAAACACACTTTTTAGTCGCGGCATAAAACTTATCTTTACGGAGCACGGACAGTACCTCACGCACATGCTGCACGTGCTCATCCTGACTGCGACTGTAAATAAGAATGTCATCAAAATACACCACCACAAAAATCCCAATAAAGGGTCGCAGCAACTGGTTCATCACACGCATGAACGTACTCGGGGCATTAGACAACCCAAAAGGCATAACCAACCACTCGTACAAACCCTCACGAGTTTTGAAGGCTGTCTTCCATTCATCTCCTGGCCGAACACGAATCTGATAGTACCCACTCTTCAAATCCAACTTTGTAAAGACTGTACCACCACTAATCTGATCAAGCAAGTCATCTAAACGAGGAATCGGAAACCTGTACCGGACTGTAATTTTGTTGATAGCTCTGATTTCAACACACATACGCCAAGACCCATCCTGTTTAGCAATCAGTATCGCAGCACAGGGACTCAAACTCTCCCAGATATGTCCTTTTGCCAATAACTCCTCAACCTGTCTACGCAACTCCTCATGTTCTCTAGGACTCATACGATAATGAGGTCTATTAGGCAGACTAGCCCCAGGAACCAAATCAATATGATGCTGAATATCCCGGAGTGGGGGTAATTCATCAGGGAGCTCATCTGGAAACACACTAGCAAACTCCTGTAACAAAGGGAGTACTGCCGCAGGAATCTGAATCGGGTCAGGAACCGATTTTCCGACCAAAACAAACACTTTATCCGTCGATTCCACCTCATCCTCAAACTGTGCGAAAGACAGGAAGGACGCACTCGAGACTGGTGTGGCTGTGTGGACTATCGGTTTCGTAGGAGCTAATACATACTTAGCCCCATCCACCAACAAACTGTAAGTGTTAGTACGCCCATTATGAAAAACCTGTCTATCAAACTGCCACGGCCTCCCCAACAAAAGATGGCAAGCATCCATAGCAACCACATCACACCACAATTCATCACGATATTTTGCACCAACCGAAAAAGAAACACGAGCACGTTTAGAAACTGTTACCTCTCCGCCCTTCTTCAGCCACGCTAGTTTATATGGCTTAGGATGTTTTGCTGTCGGAATATTCAGTTTCTGGACCGCCTCCTCCGCAAAGATATTCTCACAGCTGCCTGAATCAATGACAAAACGGCAAACCTTACCCAAAATCGTACAAGTGGACTGAAAGATGTTGTTACGAAGCCACTCATTCTCCTCCGAAGTGCGCGGAGTCAAACAAGAACGCCGCACAACCAGGGAAACACCCACATCACCAGTCAGGACCTGCTCTTCTTCATCAAACATAGGCTGCTCATGTACTGCACTGTCATCGACCCATGGATCCTCCTCCGTATCATTGAATAACGCTTTCTTGCCCGCTTGTTTGCAGTCTACCTGTCGATGTCCAACCTCGCCACAGCCAAAACATTTGATACTGCTGTTGCTCGGCCCACGGTTAAACTGACTGCCAGCCCTAGATGTAGTCGGAGCGACTGTAGCCGTACCACCAGTGACACCGCCCGCTGCACTAACACCGCCAGATCCAGAACCACCGACACTGCCAAACCGCCTCGACTGTTTCTCAACCGTGAGAGCTCGCTGATGTGCCTCTGACACTGTCCCAATATCGAACATGTTTAAGGTATCCTGGATCTGAACCCGCAACCCACCGATAAACCGTGCTACCGTCTGGTCGGGTGTTTCCTGAATCTCGTTTCTGGCCAGTAACTGATAAAATTTTGTGGTATAATCATCAACCGAGCGCGATCCTTGCTTCAGATTATGCAATCGCTGAAACAATATGCGCTGATAATTGTTTGGCAGAAATGCAGCCCGCATCTGCTTCTTCATCTTTTCCCACGACACAATTTTCGACATCCCGAACCTAGCACGTGACAGTTTAAGCTGCTGCCACCACGCTGTAGCCCTACCACGCAGCCTCGTGGCCACCAACACCACACGCCTATCCTCCGGAACCTGTTTGAATTCCAAGATCTCTTCCACAGTGGCCACCCAATACAGAAACTCTTCTGCTTGTAACCCTCCATTAAATTCTGGGATCTCAGTCCACATACCCGCCTCCCATCGACGATTATCCTCCTCCACCGGAGGCCGATGTGGCCGACGGTGAACCTGCAGAATCTCGGGATAGACTTCGTCACCAGTCTCTTCCGAATCCACCTCCCAATCTTGCTGTCTGTGACGATCACCATGATCAGCCTGAGTTCGCTGAAGGTGTTGATTGAACAGTTCGTTCATCCTGGTCGTTAACTGCTCCATCAACAACCCCATACGTTCATCGACTGCCAATCCAATGCGCTCCTCCATAGTTGGTCGCGTCATGATTCCAAGGATCTCACCGAAGACTGATACCAACTGACGTAGCGGAAGCTTAGATAGATGACTGATTACGGGTAGAAATTAATCAATACGCGAATCAATCCTTCAACAGCAGTCGAAATTAATCAAGACTACACGTTGGAACAAGAAAACGATTGTATTCAAAACGGCATAAACTGCCTCTCAAAACCCTAACATAAAGTATATAAAGTCTGGAAAAAACCCTACTGAAAAGAAACCCTAAAACTGCGAAATTACGAAAAGGTCCAAAACAATGAAAAAATGGATAAAAACTTCAGAAGGCCGTTTGAGGCCCTTAGAAGCGTTTTTGGCCTATTTATGGGCCGCTCAAGGGGCATAGCCCTGTGACTTTTGTTCCTCTCGAAAAGACGCTCGTTTTGATATGCTGTGCGTCCCGTAACTCCTCCGGAATCAAAAGTTACGCCCGTTACGGTCGAACGCATCTAAAAACTCGAACGCCAACTCTTCGACTGCATCATTCTCCCCACGCCTGAAAAAATTCGTCCTCGAATTAACAACCACTTCATCATCAGACGAATCCCCAGCATACGGAACCAAATGCTTCACGTTAAAGACATCCGAAGTACGAATATGACTTGGCAGCTTCAATTTGTATGCATTTGGATTAATCTTCGCAACGACCTCAACAGGACCAATCTTCTTAGCTGACAGCTTATTATACTCACCAACTGGAAAACGATATTTTGTTAAAATAGCCCACACAAAATCACCAACCTGGAACTCGACGAGACGCCTTTTCTGATCAGCTGCCTGTTTGTACCTAGCGTTCGCAGCCTCCAAATTAGCACGAACCTTGGTATGAACTTCCTGCAACCCAGAAACCAAATCGACCGCTTTACCATGCACCTTCTGCTTGATGGGCAATGTAAGCAGATCCAACGGACCCTTAGGCTGAACCACATAAACCACCTGAAACGGACTAAAACCGGTACTGCGATTAATGGCATGATTGTGGGCAAATTCCGCTTGACACAACTTCTGATCCCAAGATTTAACATGATCCCCAACCAAACATCGCAGCAAATTACCCAACGACCTGTTCACCACCTCGGTCTGACCGTCAGTCTGAGGATGGTATGCACTGCTGAAATTAAGCTGAGTATTAGCCATTTTCCACAAGCTGCGCCAAAAATGACTCAGGAACCGGGTATCATGATCAGACACAACAGTAGACGGTAGACCATGCAGACGGTAGACCTCCTTGAAAAATAACTGAGCCACATTAACCGCATCAGTTGTCTTCTTACACGGAATGAACTGAACCATTTTGGAAAACCTGTCGACAACCACAAAGATGGAATCAAACCCCCGCTGTGTACGTGGCAACCCCAAGACAAAATCCATACTAATCTCCGCCCACGGCTGACTCGGAACATATAATGGCATATACAACCCCGCATTAGTAGCAGCCCCTTTTGCCATGTGGCACACCCGACAACGCTGCACATACTTATCGACTTCCTTACGCATACTCGGCCAAAAATAAGAGGCCTGAACAAGCTGCAAAGTACGATCACGACCAACATGTCCCTCACCGTGAAGCTCCTGTATAATCATCAAACGGAGACTACAAGCAGGAACACATAACCGATTACCTCGAAACAAGAACCCATCATGAATCAAGAAATCTGGTTTACGCCCAGCCCGAACATCCGCCAACACGACTAAAAAATAAGGATCAGCAGCAAGCAACTCACGGAACGAATCAAACCCAGGTACTTCCACTCGCATAGTAGTTAATAAACCCCGACGCCTACTCAAGGCATCAGCCACCTTGTTAGTAACTCCAGCTTTATGATTGACCACAAAAGTGAATTGCTGCAGAAAAGCAATCAACCGAGCATGGCGAGCCGAAATCTTGTCTTGACCAAGAAGATGGCGCAAGGAGTCATGGTCAGTGAACAAAATAAACTCCTGATGGAACAAATAATGCCGCCAATGCTTCACATCTTGTACGACAGCATAAAACTCCACATCATAAGTACTATACCGTGTCTTGGCTCCCGACAGTTTCTCACTGAAATACGCCACCGGGCGCCCATTCTGACTCAAAACAGCCCCAATACCCACTTTAGAAGCATCCGTGTGTAACTCAAACGGCTGTGAAAAATCTGGTAACACTAAAATAGGGGCAGTTGTCAACCGCTCCTTAATCTGCTGAAATGCTAAGTCGGCTTCAGCAGTCCAAGTGAAACGAACCCCTTTCATACAATCAGTAATAGGAGCCATGATACTACTGAAGTGAGGAATGAAACGTCGATAGAACGATGCCAAACCATGAAAACTCCGTACCTCGGTGATCGTAGTAGGGCGAGGCCAATTTTGTACCGCTGCCACCTTCACAGTATCCACCTGTAGCCCTTCACCCGAAATCACATACCCCAAAAATAACACCCGAGGCACCATAAAAACACACTTTTTAGTCGCGGCATAAAACTTATCTTTACGGAGCACGGACAGTACCTCACGCACATGCTGCACGCGCTCATCCTGACTGCGACTGTAAATAAGAATGTCATCAAAATACACCACCACAAAAATCCCAATAAAGGGTCGCAGCAACTGGTTCATCACACGCATGAACGTACTCGGGGCATTAGACAACCCAAAAGGCATAACCAACCACTCGTACAAACCCTCACGAGTTTTGAAGGCTGTCTTCCATTCATCTCCTGGCCGAACACGAATCTGATAGTACCCACTCTTCAAATCCAACTTTGTAAAGACTGTACCACCACTAATCTGATCAAGCAAGTCATCTAAACGAGGAATCGGAAACCTGTACCGGACTGTAATTTTGTTGATAGCTCTGATTTCAACACACATACGCCAAGACCCATCCTGTTTAGCAATCAGTATCGCAGCACAGGGACTCAAACTCTCCCAGATATGTCCTTTTGCCAATAACTCCTCAACCTGTCTACGCAACTCCTCATGTTCTCTAGGACTCATACGATAATGAGGTCTATTAGGCAGACTAGCCCCAGGAACCAAATCAATATGATGCTGAATATCCCGGAGTGGGGGTAATTCATCAGGGAGCTCATCTGGAAACACACTAGCAAACTCCTGTAACAAAGGGAGTACTGCCGCAGGAATCTGAATCGGGTCAGGAACCGATTTTCCGACCAAAACAAACACTTTATCCGTCGATTCCACCTCATCCTCAAACTGTGCGAAAGACAGGAAGGACGCACTCGAGACTGGTGTGGCTGTGTGGACTATCGGTTTCGTAGGAGCTAATACATACTTAGCCCCATCCACCAACAAACTGTAAGTGTTAGTACGCCCATTATGAAAAACCTGTCTATCAAACTGCCACGGCCTCCCCAACAAAAGATGGCAAGCATCCATAGCAACCACATCACACCACAATTCATCACGATATTTTGCACCAACCGAAAAAGAAACACGAGCACGTTTAGAAACTGTTACCTCTCCGCCCTTCTTCAGCCACGCTAGTTTATATGGCTTAGGATGTTTTGCTGTCGGAATATTCAGTTTCTGGACCGCCTCCTCCGCAAAGATATTCTCACAGCTGCCTGAATCAATGACAAAACGGCAAACCTTACCCAAAATCGTACAAGTGGACTGAAAGATGTTGTTACGAAGCCACTCATTCTCCTCCGAAGTGCGCGGAGTCAAACAAGAACGCCGCACAACCAGGGAAACACCCACATCACCAGTCAGGACCTGCTCTTCTTCATCAAACATAGGCTGCTCATGTACTGCACTGTCATCGACCCATGGATCCTCCTCCGTATCATTGAATAACGCTTTCTTGCCCGCTTGTTTGCAGTCTACCTGTCGATGTCCAACCTCGCCACAGCCAAAACATTTGATACTGCTGTTGCTCGGCCCACGGTTAAACTGACTGCCAGCCCTAGATGTAGTCGGAGCGACTGTAGCCGTACCACCAGTGACACCGCCCGCTGCACTAACACCGCCAGATCCAGAACCACCGACACTGCCAAACCGCCTCGACTGTTTCTCAACCGTGAGAGCTCGCTGATGTGCCTCTGACACTGTCCCAATATCGAACATGTTTAAGGTATCCTGGATCTGAACCCGCAACCCACCGATAAACCGTGCTACCGTCTGGTCGGGTGTTTCCTGAATCTCGTTTCTGGCCAGTAACTGATAAAATTTTGTGGTATAATCATCAACCGAGCGCGATCCTTGCTTCAGATTATGCAATCGCTGAAACAATATGCGCTGATAATTGTTTGGCAGAAATGCAGCCCGCATCTGCTTCTTCATCTTTTCCCACGACACAATTTTCGACATCCCGAACCTAGCACGTGACAGTTTAAGCTGCTGCCACCACGCTGTAGCCCTACCACGCAGCCTCGTGGCCACCAACACCACACGCCTATCCTCCGGAACCTGTTTGAATTCCAAGATCTCTTCCACAGTGGCCACCCAATACAGAAACTCTTCTGCTTGTAACCCTCCATTAAATTCTGGGATCTCAGTCCACATACCCGCCTCCCATCGACGATTATCCTCCTCCACCGGAGGCCGATGTGGCCGACGGTGAACCTGCAGAATCTCGGGATAGACTTCGTCACCAGTCTCTTCCGAATCCACCTCCCAATCTTGCTGTCTGTGACGATCACCATGATCAGCCTGAGTTCGCTGAAGGTGTTGATTGAACAGTTCGTTCATCCTGGTCGTTAACTGCTCCATCAACAACCCCATACGTTCATCGACTGCCAATCCAATGCGCTCCTCCATAGTTGGTCGCGTCATGATTCCAAGGATCTCACCGAAGACTGATACCAACTGACGTAGCGGAAGCTTAGATAGATGACTGATTACGGGTAGAAATTAATCAATACGCGAATCAATCCTTCAACAGCAGTCGAAATTAATCAAGACTACACGTTGGAACAAGAAAACGATTGTATTCAAAACGGCATAAACTGCCTCTCAAAACCCTAACATAAAGTATATAAAGTCTGGAAAAAACCCTACTGAAAAGAAACCCTAAAACTGCGAAATTACGAAAAGGTCCAAAACAATGAAAAAATGGATAAAAACTTCAGAAGGCCGTTTGAGGCCCTTAGAAGCGTTTTTGGCCTATTTATGGGCCGCTCAGGGGGCATAGCCCTGTGACTTTTGTTCCTCTCGAAAAGACGCTCGTTTTGATATGCTGTGCGTCCCGTAACTCCTCCGGAATCAAAAGTTACGCCCGTTACGGTCGAACGCATCTAAAAACTCGAACGCCAACTCTTCGACTGCATCATTCTCCCCACGCCTGAAAAAATTCGTCCTCGAATTAACAACCACTTCATCATCAGACGAATCCCCAGCATACGGAACCAAATGCTTCACGTTAAAGACATCCGAAGTACGAATATGACTTGGCAGCTTCAATTTGTATGCATTTGGATTAATCTTCGCAACGACCTCAACAGGACCAATCTTCTTAGCTGACAGCTTATTATACTCACCAACTGGAAAACGATATTTTGTTAAAATAGCCCACACAAAATCACCAACCTGGAACTCGACGAGACGCCTTTTCTGATCAGCTGCCTGTTTGTACCTAGCGTTCGCAGCCTCCAAATTAGCACGAACCTTGGTATGAACTTCCTGCAACCCAGAAACCAAATCGACCGCTTTACCATGCACCTTCTGCTTGATGGGCAATGTAAGCAGATCCAACGGACCCTTAGGCTGAACCACATAAACCACCTGAAACGGACTAAAACCGGTACTGCGATTAATGGCATGATTGTGGGCAAATTCCGCTTGACACAACTTCTGATCCCAAGATTTAACATGATCCCCAACCAAACATCGCAGCAAATTACCCAACGACCTGTTCACCACCTCGGTCTGACCGTCAGTCTGAGGATGGTATGCACTGCTGAAATTAAGCTGAGTATTAGCCATTTTCCACAAGCTGCGCCAAAAATGACTCAGGAACCGGGTATCATGATCAGACACAACAGTAGACGGTAGACCATGCAGACGGTAGACCTCCTTGAAAAATAACTGAGCCACATTAACCGCATCAGTTGTCTTCTTACACGGAATGAACTGAACCATTTTGGAAAACCTGTCGACAACCACAAAGATGGAATCAAACCCCCGCTGTGTACGTGGCAACCCCAAGACAAAATCCATACTAATCTCCGCCCACGGCTGACTCGGAACATATAATGGCATATACAACCCCGCATTAGTAGCAGCCCCTTTTGCCATGTGGCACACCCGACAACGCTGCACATACTTATCGACTTCCTTTCGCATACTCGGTCAAAAATAAGAGGCCTGAACAAGCTGCAAAGTACGATCACGACCAACATGTCCCTCACCGTGAAGCTCCTGTATAATCATCAAACGGAGACTACAAGCAGGAACACATAACCGATTACCTCGAAACAAGAACCCATCATGAATCAAGAAATATGGTTTACGCCCAGCCCGAACATCCGCCAGCACGACTAAAAAATAAGGATCAGCAGCAAGCAACTCACGGAACGAATCAAACCCAGGTACTTCCACTCGCATAGTAGTTAATAAACCCCGACGCCTACTCAAGGCATCAGCCACCTTGTTAGTAACTCCAGCTTTATGATTGACCACAAAAGTGAATTGCTGCAGAAAAGCAATCAACCGAGCATGGCGAGCCGAAATCTTGTCTTGACCAAGAAGATGGCGCAAGGAGTCATGGTCAGTGAACAAAATAAACTCCTGATGGAACAAATAATGCCGCCAATGCTTCACATCTTGTACGACAGCATAAAACTCCACATCATAAGTACTATACCGTGTCTTGGCTCCCGACAGTTTCTCACTGAAATACGCCACCGGGCGCCCATTCTGACTCAAAACAACCCCAATACCCACTTTAGAAGCATCCGTGTGTAACTCAAACGGCTGTGAAAAATCTGGTAACACTAAAATAGGGGCAGTTGTCAACCGCTCCTTAATCTGCTGAAATGCTAAGTCGGCTTCAGCAGTCCAAGTGAAACGAACCCCTTTCATACAATCAGTAACAGGAGCCATGATACTACTGAAGTGAGGAATGAAACGTCGATAGAACGATGCCAAACCATGAAAACTCCGTACCTCGGTGATCGTAGTAGGGCGAGGCCAATTTTGTACCGCTGCCACCTTCACAGTATCCACCTGTAGCCCTTCACCCGAAATCACATACCCCAAAAATAACACCCGAGGCACCATAAAAACACACTTTTTAGTCGCGGCATAAAACTTATCTTTACGGAGCACGGACAGTACCTCACGCACATGCTGCACGTGCTCATCCTGACTGCGACTGTAAATAAGAATGTCATCAAAATACACCACCACAAAAATCCCAATAAAGGGTCGCATCAACTGGTTCATCACACGCATGAACGTACTCGGGGCATTAGACAACCCAAAAGGCATAACCAACCAATCGTACAAACCCTCACGAGTTTTGAAGGCTGTCTTCCATTCATCTCCTGGCCGAACACGAATCTGATAGTACCCACTCTTCAAATCCAACTTTGTAAAGACTGTACCACCACTAATCTGATCAAGCAAGTCATCTAAACGAGGAATCGGAAACCTGTACCGGACTGTAATTTTGTTGATAGCTCTGCTTTCAACACACATACGCCAAGACCCATCCTGTTTAGCAATCAGTATCGCAGCACAGGGACTCAAACTCTCCCGGATATGTCCTTTTGCCAATAACTCCTCAACCTGTCTACGCAATTCCTCATGTTCTCTAGGACTCATACGATAATGAGGTCTATTAGGCAGACTAGCCCCAGGAACCAAATCAATATGATGCTGAATATCCCGGAGTGGGGGTAATTCATCAGGGAGCTCATCTGGAAACACACTAGCAAACTCCTGTAACAAAGGGAGTACAGCCGCAGGAATCTGAATCGGGTCAGGAACCGATTTTCCGACCAAAACAAACACTTTATCCGTAGATTCCACCTCATCCTCAAACTGTGTGAAAGACAGGAAGGACGCAATCGAGACCGGTGTGGCTGTGTGGACTATCGGTTTCGTAGGAGCTAATACATACTTAGCCCCATCCACCAACAAACTGTAAGTGTTAGTACGCCCATTATGAAAAACCTGTCTATCAAACTGCCACGGCCTCCCAAAAAAAAAGATGGCAAGCATCCATAGCAACCACATCACACCACAATTCATCACGATATTTTGCACCAACCGAAAAGGAAACACGAGCACGTTTAGAAACTGTTACCTCTCCGCCCTTCTTCAGCCACGCTAGTTTATATGGCTTAGGATGTTTTGCTGTCGGAATATTCAGATTCTGGACCGCCTCCTCCGCAATGATATTCTCACAGCTGCCTGAATCAATGACAAAATGGCAAACCTTACCCAAAATCGTACAAGTGGACTGAAAGATGTTGTTACGAAGCCACTCATTCTCCTCCGAAGTGCGCGGAGTCAAACAAGAACGCCGCACAACCAGGGAAACACCCACATCACCAGTCAGGACCTGCTCTTCTTCATCAAACATAGGCTGCTCATGTACTGCACTGTCATCGACCCATGGATCCTCCTCCGTATCATTGAATAACGCTTTCTTGCCCGCTTGTTTGCAGTCTACCTGTCGATGTCCAACCTCGCCACAGCCAAAACATTTGATACTGCTGTTGTTCGGCCCACGGTTAAACTGACTGCCAGCCCTAGATGTAGTCGGAGCGACTGTAGCCGTACCACCAGTGACACCGCCCGCTGCACTAACACCGCCAAATCCAGAACCACCGACACTGCCAAACCGCCTCGACTGTTTCTCAACCGTGAGAGCTCGCTGATGTGCCTCTGACACTGTCCCAATATCGAACATGTTTAAGGTATTCTGGATCTGAACCCGCAACCCACCGATAAACCGTGCTACCGTCTGGTCGGGTGTTTCCTGAATCTCATTTCTGGCCAGTAACTGATAAAATTTTGTGGTATAATCATCAACCGAGCGCGATCCTTGCTTCAGATTCTGCAATCAATATGCGCTGATAATTGTATGGCAGAAACGCAGCCCGCATCTGCTTCTTCATCTTTCCCACGACACAATTTTCCACTTCCCGAACCTAGCACGTGACAGTTTAAGCTGCTGCCACCACGCTGTAGCCCTACCATGCACCCTCGTGGCCACCAATACCACACGCCTATCCTCCGGAACCTGTTTGAATTCCAAGATCTCTTCCACAGTGTCCACCCAATCCAGAAACTCTTCTGCTTGTAACCCTCCATTAAATTCTGGAATCTCAGTCCGCATACCCGCCTCCCATCGATGATTATCCTCCTCCACCGGAGGCCGATGTGGCCGACGGTGAACCTGCAGAATCTCGGGATAGAGTTCGTCACCAGTCTCTTCCGAATCTGTTTGGTTTCGTAGTAACATGCGCAGCGGAATTTAGCATTTAAAATTTTGAAACCCAAAGCCCATAGATCCGTTCATATGATTAAATCAAATACAATAACATGAATATAGGATAAAACTAACCCTTGATGGCTATTAAATTTTCTCTTGGTCTTTGGTGGAGATTTGAAGACTTGATCACGATCACAAAGCTTGAACACGAACTTTGAAGATGATGATTTTCACCCTCTAGCGGTGTCCACACTTCGAACGAATATCAAAGGAACTTCTTTGATCTTGGTTGCTAGACCAAATTGTGAAACACGTTTTCACAATGAATTTGAACTATATGGAATTTTCTCTCTTGTGTATTATTTTGTTCTTTGACCAAGGATGTCTTAGAACAAAGTAAAACCTCTCTCAAACTCTTTGGAGACTCACAAAAGGCTATCACTGAAGTTCTGGCCGAACTCATCCTTTTATACACAAGCAAGACCTATTCCAAATAGGAATCTTGTGTCAAAAGACATTCCAAATCGAATTAGGAAAGTGCCAGCCGACAGTACTGTGCGGCTCCCAGAATACACTGTGCGGTCGCACATTTATCTGAAACAAACTGGTACAAATCTGAGCTAAGTGTGCGGCCGCCCAGTCAATACTGTGCGGTCGCCCACTTCCCCAGAATGTCCTGAATTTCCAAAATTCCAATTTAGTCCTTTTAAAGATTCGTTCTATTGTGTGTGACCCTCTAGGATTATACTAAGTTGGCAATGGGTTCAAACATGAAACTATAAGATATGATTAGGTTCTAGCAAACCGTCATACCTACCCAAATAGTATAACTAGATACAAGTTCGCATTCCTTTAGAATATGTCATAATCCCTTTGTCCTCGACGTCATTGAACACAAGTCATGGTCAAACAGTCAACTTGTTTTGTTCAATACTTTCTCGATTCCGAATACGTTGATAATCCAAATGCCATTGATCCAATCAATTCATTTGAGTCCGGCCGAACATTTCATCAACACTATTCCTACGAGAGGCCCAAGCTTGACATCTCTCCGAAGAGGGACAAATCCATTTAGCTTATTATTCTTCCCTACGTGAATCCGATTATGCCAATCATACCCTTTATAACTTCCCAGTTAAAGGTAGCGTTTGAATATGTCAAACATAATGTTCATCAAGTGGAAGACTATAATAACTTCATGTCTAAGGATTCAAATGACATAACTAATATGAGATATATGTTCGACATAGACCATGACATAAATCTCATACAGCGGGTCATGTCCAGTACCTTGTTCCAAACAAGTACCCATAAATCTAACATGATCATCGCATGATCATTTAGCCTTTATACTAGTGCTTAACAAGTACTAGGGACGGAGATTTTTATAAGTAAACATGAACAATAATAATAATCAAAACATCTCTTTATTGATATGAAATAAATGATAACAATTACAACGTTCATTAAACATGCCTAGGGCACCACTACCAACAGAATCCACCTCCCAATCTTGCTGTCTGTGACGATCACCATGATCAGCCTGAGTTCGCTGAAGGTGTTGATTGAACAGTTCGTTCATCCTGGTCGTTAACTGCTCCATCAACAACCCCATACGTTCATCGACTGCCAATCCAATGCGCTCCTCCATAGTTGGTCGCGGCATGATTCCAAGGATCTCACCGAAGACTGATACCAACTGACGTAGCGGAAGCTTAGATAGATGACTGATTACGGGTAGAAATTAATCAATACGCGAATCAATCCTTCAACATCAATCGAAATTAATCAAGACTACACGTTGGAACAAGAAAACGATTGTATTCAAAACGGCATAAACTGCCTCTCAAAACCCTAACATAAACTATATAAAGTCTGGAAAAAACCCTACTGAAAAGAAACCCTAAAAATGCGAAATTATTAAAAGGTCCAAAATAATGAAAAAACGGATAAAAACTTCAGAAGGCCGTTTGAGGCCTTTAGAAGAGATTTGGCCTATTTATGGGCCGCTCAGGGGGCATAGCCCTGAGACTTTTGTTCCTCTCGAAAAGACGCTCGTTTTGATATGATGTGCGTCCCGTAACTCCTCCGGAATCAAAAGTTACGCTCGTTACGGTCGAACGCATCTAAAAACTCGAACGCCAACTCTTCGACTGCATCATTCTCCCCACGCCTGAAAAAATTCGTCCTCGAATTAACAACCACTTCATCATCAGACGAATCCCCATCATACGGAACCAAATGCTTCACGTTAAAGACATCCGAAGTACGAATATGACTTGGCAGCTTCAATTTGTATGCATTTGGATTAATCTTCGCAACGACCTCAACAGGACCAATCTTCTTAGCTGACAGATTATTATACTCACCAACTGGAAAACGATCTTTTCTTAAAATAGCCCACACAAAATCACCAACCTGGAACTCGACGAGACGCCTTTTCTGATCAGCTGCCTGTTTGTACCTAGCGTTCGCAGCCTCCAAATTAGCACGAACCTTGGTATGAACTTCCTGCAACCCAGAAACCAAATCGACCGCTTTACCATGCACCTTCTGCTTGATGGGCAATGTAAGCAGATCCAACGGACCCTTAGGCTGAACCACATAAACCACCTGAAACGGACTAAAACCGGTACTGCGATTAATGGCATGATTGTGGACAAATTCCGCTTGACACAACTTCTGATCCCAAGATTTAACATGATCCCCAACCAAACATCGCAGCAAATTACCCAACGACTTGTTCACCACCTCGGTCTGACCGTCAGTCTGAGGATGGTATGCACTGCTGAAATTAAGCTGAGTATTAGCCATTTTCCACAAGCTGCGCCAAAAATGACTCAGGAACCGGGTATCACGATCAGACAAAACAGTAGATGGTAGACCATGCAGATGGTAGACCTCCTTGAAAAATAACTGAGCCACATTAACCACATTAACCGCAGCAACTGGTTCATCACACGCATGAACGTACTCGGGGCATTAGACAACCCAAAAGGCATAACCAACCACTCGTACAAACCCTCACGAGTTTTGAAGGCTGTCTTCCTTTCATCTCCTGGCCGAACACGAATCTGATAGTACCCACTTCTTCAAATCCAACTTTGTAAAGACTGTACCACCACTAATCTGATCAAGCAAGTCATCTAAATGAGGAATCGGAAACCTGTACCGGACTGTAATTTTGTTGATAGCTCTGCTTTCAACACACATACGCCAAGACCCATCCTGTTTAGAAATCAGTATCGCCGGTACAGCACAGGGACTCAAACTCTCCCGGATATGTCCTTTTGCCAATAACTCCTCAACCTGTCTACGCAACTCCTCATGTTCTCTAGGACTCATACGATAATGAGGTCTATTAGGCAGACTAGCCCCAAGAACCAAATCAATATGATGCTGAATATCCCGGAGTGGGGGTAATTCATCAGGGAGCTCATCTGGAAACACACTAGCAAACTCCTGTAACAAAGGGAGTACTGCCGCAGGAATCTGAATCGGGTCAGGAACCGATTTTCTGACCAAAACAAACACTTTATCTGTCGATTCCACCTCATCCTCAAACTGTGCGAAAGACAGGAAGGACGCACTCGAGACCGGTGTGGCTGTGTGGACTATTGGTTTCGTAGGAGCTAATACATACTTAGCCCCATCCACCAACAAACTGTAAGTGTTAGTACGCCCATTATGAAAAACCTGTCTATCAAACTGCCACGGCGTCCCCAACAAAAGATGGCAAGCATCCATAGCAACCACATCACACCACAATTCATCACGATATTTTGCACCAACCGAAAAGGAAACACGAGCACGTTTAGAAACTGTTACCTCTCCGCCCTTCTTCAGCCACACTAGTTTATATGGCTTAGGATGTTTTGCTGTCGGAATATTCAGTTTCTGGACCGCCTCCTCCGCAACGATATTCTCACAGCTGCCTGAATCAATGACAAAACGGCAAACCTTACCCAAAATCATACAAGTGGACTGAAAGATGTTGTTACGAAGCCACTCATTCTCCTCCGAAGTGCGCGGAGTCAAACAAGAACGCTGCACAACCAGGGAAACACCCATATCACCAGTCAGGACCTGCTCGTCTTCATCAAACATAGGCTGCTCATGTACTGCACTGTCATCGACCCATGGATCCTCCTCCGTATCATTGAATAACGCTTTCTTGCCCGCTTGTTTGCAGTCTACCTGTCGATGTCCAACCTCGCCACAGCCAAAACATTTGATACTGCTGTTGTTCAGCCCACGGTTAAACTGACTGCCAGCCCTAGATGTAGTCGGAGCGACTGTAGCCGTACCACCAGTGACACCGCCCGCTGCACTAACACCGCCAGATCCAGAACCACCGACACTGCCAAACCGCCTCGACTGTTTCTCAACCGTGAGAGCTCGCTGATGTGCCTCTGACACTGTCCCAATATCGAACATGTTTAAGGTATCCTAGATCTGAACCCGCAACCCACCGATAAACCGTGCTACCGTCTGGTCGGGTGTTTCCTGAATCTCGTTTCTGGCCAGTAACTGATAAAATTTTGTGGTATAATCATCAACCGAGCGCGATCCTTGCTTCAGATTCTGCAATCGCTGAAACAATATGCGCTGATAATTGTATGGCAGAAACGCAGCTCGCATCTGCTTCTTCATTTTTCCCGCGACACAATTTTCCACTTCCCGAACCTAGCACGTGACAGTTTAAGCTGCTGCCACCACGCTGTAGCCCTACCACGCAGCCTCGTGGCCACCAACACCACACGCCTATCCTCCGGAACCTGTTTGAATTCCAAGATCTCTTCCACAGTGGCCACCCAATCCAGAAACTCTTCTGCTTGTAACCCTCCATTAAATTCTGGGATCTCAGTCCGTATACCCGCCTCCCATCGACGATTATCCTCCTCCACTGGAGGCCGATGTCGCCGACGGTGAACCTGCGGAATCTCGGGATAGACTTCGTTACCAGTATCTTCCGAATCCACCTCCCAATCTTGATGTCTGTGACGATCAGCCTGAGTTCGCTGAAGGTGTTGATTGAACAGTTCGTTCATCCTGGTCGTTAACTTCTCCATCAACAACCCCATACATTCATCGACTGCCAATCCAATGCGCTCCTCCATAGTTGGTCGCGGCATGATTCTAAGGATCTCACCGAAGACTGATACCAACTGACGTAGCGGAAGCTTAGATAGATGACTGATTACGGGTAGAAATTAATCAATACGCGAATCAATCATTCAACAGCAGTCGAAATTAATCAAGACTACACGTTGGAACAAGAAAACGATTGTATTCAAAACGGCATAAACTGCCTCTCAAAACCCTAACATAAAGTATATAAAGTCTGGAAAAAACCCTACTGAAAAGAAACCCTAAAACTACGAAATTATTAAAAGGTCCAAAACAATGAAAAAACGGATAAAAACTTCAGAAGGCCGTTTGAGGCCCTTAGAAGCGATTTGGCCTATTTATGGGCCGCTCAGGGGGCATAGCCCTGAGACTTTTGTTCCTCTTTAAAAGACGCTCGTTTTGATATGCTGTGTGTCCCGTAACTCCTCCGGAATCAAAAGTTACGCCCGTTACGGTCTAACGCATCTAAAAACTCGAACGCCAACTCTTCGACTGCATCATTCTCCCCACGCCTGAAAAAATTCGTCCTCGAGTTAACAACCACTTCATCATCAGACGAATCCCCATCATACGGAACCAAATGATTCACGTTAAAGACATCCGAAATACGAATATGACTTGGCAGCTTCAATTTGTATGCATTTGGATTAATCTTCGCAACGACCTCAACAGGACCAATCTTCTTAGCTGACAGCTTATTATACTCACCATCTGGAAAACGATCTTTTGTTAAAATAGCCCACACAAAATCACCAACCTGGAACTCGACGAGATGCCTTTTCTGATCAGCTGCATGTTTGTACCTAACGTTCGCAGCCTCCAAATTAGCACGAACCTTGGTATGAACTTCCTGCAACCCAGAAACCAAATTGACCGCTTTACCATGCACCTTCTTCTTGATGGGCAATGTAAGCAGATCCAACGGACCCTTAGGCTGAACCACATAAACCACCTGAAACGGACTAAAACCGGTACTGCGATTAATGGCATGATTGTGGCAAATTCCGCTTGACACAACTTCTGATCCCAAGATTTAACATGATCCCCAACCAAACATCGCAGCAAATTACCCAACGACCTGTTCACCACCTCGGTCTGACCGTCAGTCTGAGGATGGTATGCACTGCTGAAATTAAGCTGAGTATTAGCCATTTTCCACAAGCTGCGCCAAAAATGACTCAGGAACCGGGTATCATGATCAGACACAACAGTAGACGGTAGACCATGCAGACGGTAGACCTCCTTGAAAAATAACTGAGCCACATTAACCGCATCAGTTGTCTTCTTACACGGAATGAACTGAACCATTTTGGAAAACCTGTCGACAACCACAAAGATGGAATCAAACCCCCGCTGTGTACGTGGCAACCCCAAGACAAAATCCATACTAATCTCCGCCCACGGCTGACTCGGAACGGATAATGGCATATACAACCCCGCATTAGTAGCAGCCCCTTTTGCCATGTGGCACACCCGACACCGCTGCACATACTTATCGACTTCCTTACGCATACTCGGCCAAAAATAAGAGGCCTGAACAAGCTGCAAAGTACGATCACGACCAATATTTCCCTTACCGTGAAGCTCCTGTATAATCCGCAAACGGAGACTACAAGCAGGAACACATAACCGATTACCTCGAAACAAGAACCCATCATGAATCAAGAAATCTGGTTTACGCCCAGCCCGAACATCCGCCAACACGACTAAAAAATAAGGATCAGCAGCAAGCAACTCACGGAACGAATCAAACCCAGGTACTTCCACTCGCATAGTAGTTAATAAACCCCGACGCCTACTCAAGGCATCAGCCAACTTGTTAGTAACTCCAGCTTTATGATTGACCACAAAAGTGAATTGCTGCAGAAAAGCAATCCACCGAGCATGGCGAGCCGAAATCTTGTCTTGACCATGAAGATGGCGCAAGGAGTCATGGTCAGTGAACAAAATAAACTCCTGATGGAACAAATAATGCCGCCAATGCTTGACAGCTTGTACGACAGCATAAAACTCCACATCATAAGTACTATACCGTGTCTTGGCTCCCGACAGTTTCTCACTGAAATACACCACCGGGCACCCATTTGAGTCAAAAGAGCCCCAATACCCACTTTAGAAGCATCCGTGTGTAACTCAAACGGCTGTGAAAAATCTGGTAACACTAAAATAGGGGCAGTTGTCAACCGCTCCTTAATCTGCTGAAATGCTAAGTCGGCTTCAGCAGTCCAAGTGAAACGAACCCCTTTCATACAATCAGTAATAGGAGCCATGATACTACTGAAGTGAGGAATGAAACGTCGATAGAACGATGCCAAACCATGAAAACTCCGTACCTCGGTGATCGTAGTAGGGCGAGGCCAATTTTGTACCGCTGCCACCTTCACAGTATCCACCTGTAGCCCTTTACCCGAAATCACATACCCCAAAAATAACACCCGAGGCACCATAAAAACACACTTTTTAGTCGCGGCATAAAACTTATCTTTACGGAGCACGGACAGTACCTCACGCACATGCTGCACGTGCTTATCCTGACTGCGACTGTAAATAAGAATGTCATCAAAATACACCACCAAAAAATCCCAATAAAGGGTCGCAGCAACTGGTTCATCACACGCATGAACGTACTCGGGGCATTAGACAACCCAAAAGGCATAACCAACCACTCGTACAAACCCTCACGAGTTTTGAAGGCTGTCTTCCATTCATCTCCTGGCCGAACACGAATCTGATAGTACCCACTCTTCAAATCCAAATTTGTAAAGACTGTACCACCACTAATCTTATCAAGCAAGTCATCTAAACGAGGAATCGGAAACCTGTACCGGACTGTAATTTTGTTGATAGCTCTGCTTTCAACACACATACGCTAAGACCCATCATGTTTAGCAATCAGTATCACCGGTACAGCACAGGGACTCAAACTCTCCCGGATATGTCCTTTTGCCAATAACTCCTCAACCTGTCTACGCAACTCCTCATGTTCTCTAGGACTCATACGATAATGAGGTCTATTAGGCAGACTAGACCCAGGAACCAAATCAATATGATGCTGAATATCCCGGAGTGGGGGTAATTCATCAGGGAGCTCATCTGGAAACACACTAGCAAACTCCTGTAACAAAGGGAGTACTGCCGCAGGAATCTGAATCGGGTCAGGAACCGATTTTTCGACCAAAACAAACACTTTATCCGTCGATTCCACCTCATCCTCAAACTGTGCGAAAGACAGGAAGGACGCACTCGAGACCGGTGTGGCTGTGTGGACTATCGGTTTCGTAGGAGCTAATACATACTTAGCCCCATCCACCAACAAACTGTAAGTGTTAGTACGCCCATTATGAAAAACATGTCTATCAAACTGCTACGGCCTCCCTAACAAAAGATGGCAAGCATCCATAGCAACCACATCACACCACAATTCATCACGATATTTTGCACCAACCGAAAAGGAAACACGAGCACGTTTAGAAACTGTTACCTCTCCGCCCTTCTTCAGCCACGCTAGTTTATATGGCTTAGGATGTTTTGCTGTCGGAATATTCAGTTTCTGGACCGCCTCCTCTGCAACGATATTCTCACAGCTGCCTGAATCAATGACAAAATGGCAAACCTTACCTAAAATCGTGCAAGTGGACTGAAAGATGTTGTTACGAAGCCACTCATTCTCCTCCGAAGTGCGCGGAGTCAAACAAGAACGCCGCACAACCAGGGAAACACCCACATCACCAGTCAGGACCTGCCCTTCTTCATCAAACATAGGCTGCTCATGTACTGCACTGTCATCGACCCATGGATCCTCCTCCGTATCATTGAATAACGCTTTCTTGCCCGCTTGTTTGGAGTCTACCTGTCGATGTCCAACCTCGCCACAGCCAAAACATTTGATACTGCTGTTGTTTGGCCCACGGTTAAACTGACTGTCAGCCCTAGATGTAGTCGGAGCGACTGTAGCCATACCACCAGTGACACCGCCCGCTGCACTAACACCGCCAGATCCAGAACCACCAACACTGCCAAACCGCCTCGACTGTTTCTCAACCGTGAGAGCTCGCTGGTGTGCCTCTGACACTGTCCCAATATCGAACATGTTTAAGGTATCATGGATCTGAACCCGCAACCCACCGATAAACCGTGCTACCCTCTGGTCGGGTGTTTCCTGAATCTCGTTTCTGGCCAGTAACTGATAAAATTTTGTGGTATAATCATCAACCGAGTGCGATCCTTGCTTCAGATTCTTCAATCGCTGAAACAATATGCGTTGATAATTGTATGGCAGAAACGCAACCCGCATCTGCTTCTTCATCTTTTCCCACGACACAATTTTCAACTTCCCGAACCTAGCACGTGACAGTTTAAGCTGCTGCCACCACGCTGTAGCCCTACCACGCAGCCTCGTGGCCACCAACACCACACGCCTATCCTCCGGAACCTGTTTGAATTCCAAGATCTCTTCCACAGTGGCCACCCAATCCAGAAAATCTTCTGCTTGTAACCCTCCATTAAATTCTGGGATCTCAGTCTGCATACCCGCCTCCCATCGACGATTATCCTCCTCCACCGGAGGCCGATGTGGCCGACGGTGAACCTGCGGAATCTCGGGATAGACTTCGTCACCAGTCTCTTCCGAATCCACCTCCCAATCTTGCTGTCTGTGACGATCACCATGATCAGCCTGAGTTCGCTGAAGGTGTTGATTGAACAGTTCGTTCATCCTGGTCGTTAACTGCTCCATCAACAACCCCATACGTTCATCGACTGCCAATCCAATGCGCTCCTTCATAGTTGGTCGCGGCATGATTCCAAGGATCTCACCGAAGACTGATACCAACTTACGTAGAGGAAGCTTAGATAGATGACTGATTACGGGTAGAAATTAATCAATACGCGAATCAATCCTTCAACAGCAGTCGAAATTAATCAAGACTACACGTTGGAACAAGAAAACGATTGTATTCAAAACGGCATAAACTGCCTCTCAAAACCCTAACATAAAGTATATAAAGTCTGGAAAAAACCCTACTGAAAAGAAACCCCTAAAACTGCGAAATTATTAAAAGGTCCAAAACAATGAAAAAACGGATAAAAACTTCAGAAGGCCGTTTGAGGCCCTTAGAAGCGATTTTGCCTATTTATGGGCCGCTCAGGGGGCATAGCCCTGTGACTTTTGTTCCTCTCGAAAAGACGCTCGTTTTGATATGCTGTGCGTCCCGTAACTCCTCCGGAATCAAAAGTTACGCCCGTTACGGTCGAACGCATCTAAAAACTCGAACGCCAACTCTTCGACTGCATCAATTTCAAAATGAATATTGTTGTCAAATTTCAATCACGACACTACAACAAAAGTGACTTTTTCCGGCACTTTAAAAAGTGCCGGAAATTGAAAAAAAGTGCCGGAAAAGCTATTCCCGGCACTTTTTAAAAAGTGCCGCTAATTTCCGGCACTTTTCAAAAGTGCCGGCATTTTCCGGTACTTTTTAAAGTGCCGCTAATTTAAATAAAATTATTTTTGAATTTACCAGAGTTCGAACCCACGACCTCTTGCATACGAAGCACACCTTCTACCGCTAAGCTAAATCATTTTTTGTTATAAAATTTTATATACAATTATTTGTTACAAAACAAAAACTTATATTAGGGCATTTCTATTATTGTAGTCCATAAAAATCTAATATAAGTAACAAATTAAAGCAAAGTTACATGAAAAATATGATTAAATTTAAAAATTAAATAAAAATTTCAAAACAAACATCTTGTTTTTAGCGGCACATTATAAAAAAGTGCCGGAAATTAGCGGCACTTATAAAAAGTGCCGGAAATTCCCGGCACTTTTTCATAAGTGCCGCTAATTCCCGGAACTTTTTCAAAAGTACCGCTAAATTCCCGACACTTTTCAAAAGTGCCGTTAATTCCCGGCACTTTTTCATAAATGCCGCTAATTTAGCGGCACTTGTTAGAAAGTGCCGGAAATTAGCGGTACTTATGAAAAAGTGCTGGAAATTAGCGGCACTTTTTCCAAAAGTGCCGGAAATTAGCGGCACATATGAAAGTACCGGTAAATAAGTGCCAGGAAAAGTCATTTTTGTTGTAGTACTGCAACAGTACGAGCGCAACAATATTTTTGAAGTGCACCTATGAAACCAAATAATATGATCTGGGCATAGTTGATTTCTGGCCACCAAACTATGAAAATTGCTTTATTTTGGGATTTATTACAACCATTGCCCTAAAATAAAGGTATACTAGTAGTTATTTATTTTTCAATATTCATTTTGGGAAATAGATAGTACTACACGTGAATTAAAATTTCAAAAAGAAAACCTGCAGATTACTGTATTAGTATTACTCTATCCTGGATGAGCCGTTGTTGAGTAAAAGCTTCCATTCATCAATGGCCATAAATATTTCCACATTTAGCCCCTGCATGCAAATACAACAATGCTGCTCCATTGAATTCCTTAGCAACACCAAAATCAATTCAATTCAAATCATCTCCATTTTCTTTATCTCCTATAAATTCACAGAGTATATACACAATAACATTCGCAATTCCTCAAATCTGAACTGGACTCCATGGATAAGAGCTCCAAACCAAAACAGAGCATTCCTTCCTTCTACAAGATTTTGCTCAACCCCGCAGCCCCCAAACAGGTAATTTCTTAGTCTTTGCAGTGTGTGTCTGGGGTGTTCTTGATTTGAAGCTTGAGATCGATTACTCTGTTTCTGCATGGGTATTTGATTTTATATGTTTTTCTTGCAGCAACTACCTCCTGTTTTTGTGCAGAAGCTGTTTTTGGGAGGAGGATTTCTTGCAAAATCAGTACAACTGGTAATTCATTCTGGGGGAAAATGGAGGGTGAAGATTGAAAATGATGGTGAAGATGCATTCTTTTTCAGCAAGGGATGGCTTGATTTTGTCAGAGATACCAACACTGGAAGAGGGGATCTTCTTGCTTTCTTTGTGATTAACAACTCCACCTTCAAAGTTTCCATCTTTGGCCTCAATTGTTCTGAAAAAGACTTGTCTTTCTCTTTTCCCGCAACCCGCACTAGTAATCTCTCTCTCTCTCTCTCTCGGTGCAGCTCAAACTCTCAAACAGAAAAATTTACATCTTGCTGTGTCTGCAAACAGGTGATTGTTCTAATGACTATGAAGAGGAAGAAGAAGAAGACGATGATTATGGGAGAGAAAATGATTCAAAGCACGAAATCGAGAACCCTTGCCTATTGAGAGCCATGAGGAAATCCTACTCCTGTATTATGGTAAATTGATAGAATATCATTTTTACCACTAAAAATACTCCTTCCGACCCAAAATAAATGTCCGAAAAAAATTTGCTCTTTCTTAAGCGAATTTTTGAAAAGTTTTTGAACATTCATTTTGGGACAGAGGTAGTACTATTTTTGCAATTTATACTCTCTTCCAGTACATTTCTTGGCTTTGCCATTAGCTGGCTGCAGCGGACTCTTACCTAAGAAACTACAAGGGGGAAAAAATATTACTACCTCCGTCCCAGCTCAATGTGCACTTTTACTGTTCATGTGGTCAATTCATTCGAACTTTGACCATTAATTTGTGAAAATCTAGCTATTATTACATTTAAAGTTGTTATAGTTTTATTGTTAGAAATAGTATCAATAACATCTTTCAAAATTGCATAGAGATATGTAGATTTTTTTTAAAATTAAGGTCAAAGTTCAGTCAAATTGATAAAAAAGTCAAACAGTGCACATTGAGCTGAGACGGAGGTAGTATTATTTTCTTAAATAGATACTGTATATATCATTCTACATAACATTAAAATTGTCTGAGTTATCAATATTCTATTTTGGGTTCTTGGAAATGATATTATCATCCTTCTTTTTTTTTGACAGAGACTTCCGAAGAAATTTGTGAGCGAGAGGGAAATAGGGAGTGAAGGAGCGAAGACGGTGCTGAGGAACAAAGAAGGGAAGGAATGGGACGTGATGATGAGACGCAAAGGAGGAGGGATACAACTGTGCCATGGCTGGTTGAATTTCTGTAGGGTAAACATGTTAAAGGAAGGTGACATTTGTTCTTTCCAGTACTTCCATGGTGATGGAGTTAGCCATAGTTACATACAAGTTCACCTTGTTGTAAAGGGAGCGAGGGGAAGAGGAAGGCCCCCTCTTCACAAATCAAATTAGTCTGCAGTTTACCTTTTTAGTTATTACTTTCTCCGTCCCAAAATGAATGTCTAAAAAAAACAAATTTGCTCATGATTAACTCTTGATCAAGAGAAGAGAAAATTAGAAAAAAAAAATATTGGACATTTATTTTGAGACTGATGTAGTAAAAAACTTGACTATCCAATTTATTATTATGAAATGTGCAATTATCTTTGTGGGGGAGAATTGATTTCATAACAAGATGGTTATAGTTACTTAACTATCCTCACATTATATGCCAAATACCCCCATTTTCTTGACATGGTACTGCTTCTGCTGCTTAAATTTGTATGAGCTGTTTATACACCTATTGCAGAAGTTATGATTAGTCCTAGGGTTGGCCAATGGTACAAATTTAAACCAATCAACCACGTATCAACCGTACCAAATGCATTTGGTATACCAAAAGTTGGTACATGGTATAAATATCTTATTTTGGTTGGTATACCGTACCAACTTTGAAAATTTGATCGGCACACGGTATGAATATTTGACTTTGGTTGGTATACCAAGTACCAACATTATTTAAAAATGTGTTAAATTGTTAATTACTATATACCTAGATGACCTTTGATTGGTTGAGATGTATATTTAGTTTTTTATATAAAGACAATAACTTTTCCATTACATGTATTTCTATGTGAAAGTTTCTCTCACAAGTCAAGTTGTAAAAATCTCCAGTAAATTGATTTAATTTCTATTGTATAATAAAATTCTAGCGCATGTTTGCTTTTACCATTTTTAAATGAATGGTTCACCTTTTATTCTTTATATCGTTCACTAATTAATGAAAAATACAAAAAAATGTTCAAATAACATTTGATTTTTTTTTTGTTAGTACTTCAATGGTTGGCAATGGTATGCATTTTCTCGTACCATGTTTAATTTGGTTGGTACACGGTATAGGCAAAATACACTTAAGCCACCCCTAATTAGTACTCTTTCTGTCTCAAAATAAATGACTATTTTTTTAATTTTTTTCAAATTTTTTTATGAAAAAATGAATATTTTTTTTTTACGAAAATTTTGTGAAAAACTGAATTGAGTTTTTTGCAAAAAGAAAACTGTCTTTAAATATTTTTTACCATTTTTTTACAAATCTTTATATACTTTCAATATAACAAAATTAGAAGTTTAAAAGAAGAAATTAAAATTTTCATACACTATTACTAAAATTTAGAAAAAGTTGATATTTTTTAATTTCTAAAATATAAAAAATGGACATCCGTTTGGAACGGAGGGAGTACTCACTTTTGATTGCTCACCTTACATGCAATACACCATTCAATCAACGACCAAATTCAATTGTACATGAAGGAAGAATAAAAGATACAACTTGACGAATACTAGTGAGAAAATTTTAACCAAAATGAGAGTTGCATACCATCATATATATACACACATACAGTGAACATCAATGGGAAAAATAATACAAAATGTCGCTACACTTCCGAGAGGTTTAAAGACCATTCTGCCCCCCTTCAAATTGCTCGTACTCACATAACTGCAGGAGTGAGTTGTAATTCAGTATGCACATTAAATCATTAAAATGTTAAACGTTTTCCAGCTGTGGGGCCACATTCGGAGGAGTCATGTTGGGTGGTGCTGATGCTATTGTGAACTGTAGACCCCTGCTTTGCCCTGACTGCAGCACAATTGCGAATTGTGTAGCTGCTAGTGCTGCAGCTTCCTGTCAAGTCAAATAAGAAAATCACTGGATTAGCATCCCTCCGTCCCAAAATGATAGTCCCATTTACCATTTTTGTTTTCCCCAAAAAGATATTACCATTCCCGAAATTGTTAGATTAAAATCACTGAACTTCCAAAAGTGTCAACCAAGTAAGAAGGGGGGGGGGGGGGGGGGGGGGGGCAACAAATGAAGAAGAGGAGTAATGGGGACAATATTTAAACCTCATTCAGGGTAGTGATGGAAATGAAAATATGTTGTTAAAATGTTTGAATAGTCAAGTGGGACTATCGTGGGATGGAGGGATTATCATATTATATAAGACAATCTGGATACTTGGTTTCAACAAGGGGGAGGGGAGGGGAGGGGGTGAATAGAAGTGTTTACAGCTCAAAATTATTCACCATAGGTGGCTTATGCAAGGATTTAAGTCGCCGAAAATATGATGTGGCCCTAAATAAGCCATATATACACACAACCAAAAACATAATAATAGAAAAATGGATGTTTATATGAAGTTCAGAACAAATAAAAGAACAAAGAATTACTTGTCATAATCCTGATAAATAAAGAATACTAACCTGCCTTTCCCTACGACGCTGCAAGATACTGATGGCCCAGGCCATTATGTAACAAGGCAAAAGAAACCCAGCAGCCCGAAGTAAGAAAAGCTGCCAGATAATCATTACAGTAAGGTAACTTAACATGCTAACTATACAATGGAAAGCTGCATAATGTGTAGAAAACCGAATAGATGAGGATGTTATATAATACTCCCTCCGTCCCAAAATGATCTTCCCATTTGACTACTCAAACTTTTTAAGGATATGAACACTTGCTTCACTAGTCATGTTTTGTTTATGCACTTTCAATCCTAAATTGTAGAAAAGGGAATAACTTTTTGGGACAATGAAAAATGGCAAATGTGAAAAGATCATTTTGGGATGGAGGGAGTATAAGTCCAATCACACTTACAGTAAAGAATGCAGATGCATCTTCTTCCCCATCAGCATCTGGCACACTTACTGCGTGCCTCAATAGCAATAGAGCCATTAACTGCCAAATGAAACCAAGTCAAATTCAGAAACATAATGTAAATGTGGCAACAACAAATATAGGAACTTGTTTTGTTTAAAACAGTTTTATACTTGATACTTTCTCTAGTTATTATTTTTATCATATGATATGTAACACAAGGGCTTACAATCAGAGCAGCTGAACGGCAAAATGCAGCTCCACTTGCATTTGTAGAATTGTAATCATCATACTCGGCTTCCAGAAACTGACGTTCAGCCTCAGCAATTGCCAAAAGGCGAGGGTCATTCAAATCCAATGGCATTCCCGAGATTTGCCATCCTCCACTGTGAAAAAACAAAATTTCAAAAACTGAATGTACGCAAACAAAAGACTTCTGTTTGCATCCACTCTTTCTTGATAGCCAATGAACCAATAGTAATTGAATGACAAACTGGCTAAAAACATAACAAAGACACAGAGAAAACGAAGTTACCCAATGTCAATAGTAGTCTCTTCTGGCCTAGGTCGAGGAGGTGGCGCAATATAACCAGATTGGTAAGGCTGCACATTTGCAAGAAACCATCTTATATATACATGAACCAGAACTCCAACAAAAAGGTTAAAAGTCCAGTCCTTATTTTGGATTTAAACGATAGATGCCTTTAAAGGGTACATAGAATGAATGCAAGAAAATTAACTTTCTTATCTATGATAATGGAAGCTACATGATTTTGTTTACTGATCACTAGAACAACGGTAGAATTACACATGTACATTAGATCCCCCATAAATTGCCTCAAGAATAGTAACAAGTGAAGTTGATGATTGTAAATGTCTTGATTTCATATGACACCTCAACAATCACATTAGTATTCAGCTTTAAAGGCCTTGCTCCAACTGTGCCAACCAAAATCATGTAGAGAATCTTCGGACAAACTTTCAATTTTCAAGCTTTGACTCCAATTTCAAGAGAATCTCTAGAACAGGCAAAGAACATATACAACGAGCATTTGCAGTTTTTCTGCACTATCCAGCAATAGTTGAGATATAACAGTATGCATGAAAAACAATGATAGCATACCTGATGGCAAATCTCACAAATTGTATCTCCCTTTTCATCGCACCAGTGTTGAACACACTTTCTGTGAGCATACTGCATTGGAAGTATAAAATTTGAGATATTAAATGAAGCTCGGTATCCATGGTTATGAGATACAAGAAAATAAAAGCAAAACAAATTATTTGCAAACACGAGACTGAAAATGATGTAATTCTTGACACTATGAAATACAGATCACATTTGATGGATCACAGTTGACTAGTTTCACACGCTACAACATGCCATCTCAGCTAGCAACCAAAATACTACTTCTTTTCCTTCTTCCTGCTTCCATGCCAGGAACTCAATTTTTTAAAAAAAAATTTGTGCGTTCAGTTCTTACTTTCTCAAACTCATTAAAGAATTCTGACCATTCTAAGTCAACAAGAGCAAACTAAACAAAACCACTCCCCTCTCCCCCCCCCCCCCTCCTCTTAACCCCCAGGAAAAGAAGCTACAAATAAAGATAAAACCTTTAAATATTAACCCATCAACCCAATCATGAAATATGTTCATGCGTATTGTTTCAATATTTACATACATATACATACTTACGTATACAAGATTGGTACAAATTGCTTGGTACAAAGGATGAAAGGAGCACATAAAGACAGTGAAATGTAAATTTGCCACCTTTAACAAAAAACTGCCTTAATGAAATTACCTTTAGACTTCCACTGCAACCGCACGGACTCTCCAAATTCTGAACAGAATCTTCCTCCTGGCAAATACGGCACTCTGATAGAGCCAACAGTGGTGCCCCCTCATCGTCTGAACCCTCATTTCCATCCACCATAGAAGATGAAGGACCCCCAATGTCCACAACAACCGTAACCGGCTCCCCCATCACAGGCTTCATAATCCGGTTGACATCCAGAACCAAGTGATCACCCATATGTTAATAAACACCACCACCAAATCCTTCAAAAAATGAGAGGGGGGGGGGGGGTGGGAGGTCAAATAATAGAAATAAGAAAATTTCACAAATTTTTCAAAACCCTACAAAAAGTCAACAAAAATCCACTAAATAATCATTATACAATGCTACAAAAGCTAAAACTAAACAAACTCTACATTTGCGTTTACAAAAAACATCCGAAATAAACCAAATGTATCAAGCAAAATCACCACAAAAACAACAATAATCATCTAGAGATGGTACAAAGATAAAGAACGGCAAATTCTACCTTCTCTAAACAAGATCGATGATGACAACATTCTATAAAAGAGTAATAAAAAACCCTAATTTTTAACAACATTTGACATAAAACCCTAAAATAAAACCGATTCGTTGAATAAAAGCAGACCTGGCTGGATGATCAAGTGGGATCAAAATGAGGTCAAATTGTGAGCAAAAACGATTGAGAGAAGCCGAAATTGATAGAACGAGAGAGAGAGAGAGAGATGGAGAAATGCAGGAATAATTTTTACCTGAAGAAAAGAAGAAATTGACAAAATGAAAAGCGCGTGTTTGTTGGTCTGCCGAAGAAATTGAGCAATGCCCTCTCTCTCTCTCTCTCTCTCTCTCCGCGTTTCTTTTTTCGGATTTATTTGTCTAGAAATCTACAATATATTTTCCTAATTTTACTACCTTCATATGTATTCGAGTTCCTGTGGGACATTTCGAGGAACCTGGGTGGGTGGGTGGAGACTCAACGCTGGTATTTTTTATTACGGTGATATTCTCTCCGTTTTAAAATATTTTTTTAAATTTTAATTTAGAGACAAAAATTAAAAAAAAAAATGTTAAAAAAAGTAAGTGATATGAGTGAGAAGAAAATAAAAAGTTACATAAAAATAATAATTGGATAGTTGTTGTGATGTGAATGAGAGAGAAAATGGAGGAAAACTTTTTTTTTTTAATTGGAAAATGGTTCTTTTTAATGGGACGCCAAAATAACAAATGAGAAGTTTGTTTTGAAACGAAGGGAGTATCTACTTTCTTAGCAAAAAAATGCCTACTTTATTTTTATTTTGATAGAGAAAAATATACTGTTTTTAATGTATTTTACTCATTCTTTTAAATAAAGTGTGTTAAAAATTATAATTATTTATATAAGTTTTGTAAAATAAAATTATTTTAATTAAAACAACAAAAATTATCTTAGGACGGAGAAAATAATTATTTGTACATAGCGCAACGTAAAAACTAGTTATCACCTCAATGAAATCTGTTTTATAGGATTAACGCTTTTTCTAACGTGTGCCCTAAGGGCACATGTTAAGCGATTTAAATATGGAATTCAACACTTTTATATGCTTCCATAAATATTTAAGTTTACATATATAAACAATATATTTTGTTAATTATGGAAATGAATGAGTTAAAGCAAGTTTAATAAACACTTCGATTTTCATCATTTAAATCACTTAACATGTGCCCTTAGGGCACATGTTAGAAAAACCGTAACCCTAATTATTAACCTGAAATGAAAGTTGGCTAAAAAAAATTAACCTGAAATGAAAAATATTTCAAAAAAAAAATGAAAAAAAAACCTGAAATGAAAAAAATAAAAACTTGAAAATGATATTAACTAATTTTTATTATTTAAAAATGAATGTTTTTATAAATATATAAAAACAAAATCCAAACAAAAAAAAATTGAAAACTAGTTTCCAAATCTTACATTTATTAATTGTCAATTGACAATTAATAAATGTAAAATTTGAGAAATTAATCAAATTAAAACCAAAAGACTTTTTTTTTTGAGCAAACGAGAAAGCCATTTCATTCACAAGTTAAAAAGAGATGGCACACCACATAGACCGAAGGCTCAACCCAAATAACAATAGCAGTGGCATTGCTTAACCTACAACAACAATATATTCGATCCAAATTTTGAGACGATCGAATTCCACTCCAAGTAAAACTTGGACACTGCCTTAACACTGGCATTCAAAAAATCTCTACAAAAGTATAATTTGGTTTTGAAGACGCGATAAAAGGAAGCATTTGGGTCGACAATAAGAGTCAAACCAAGCGCTCCAAACATTACAACAAGAAGAAACAAAAACAATAGAGAAAGGCTCCCAACACAATGGGGGAGAATACAAAGGCTCTCGACTATGGAGAGAAAATCCAACTCGCAAACTTATTAAACAAAAATAATAACAAGTGAAACAAATTGAAAAAGGAAAATGATGATAATTTAGAAAATACTCTTGAGAATGATCATCTTCCAACCAAAGTTCAAAAGGGAGTTCCATCAAAGTATAGATTAGAAATGATTGACATATCTTGATTACCGCATAGATCATCCCCATAATTTCGTGAATCATCATCATCATCATGAAAATTGAAATGACAACAAACAAAATAAAAACATGAAGAAGGAAGGTCGAAATCCGACAAAAACTCGGCGGATTTCGACCGCAAGTTCTGTGGATCAAAGACGAAGGGCAATAGGGATCAAAATTTCTGAGAGCAAAAGCGGTTATTGGAAAAAAAAAAAAAAAAAAAAAAAAAAAACACGCATTTTTCATAAGACCAACTTTATGACATCTTTATTTCCAAGGAAAAATTCAGAGGTAACTTTCAAAAACTTCCCATCCCGTCGTCTCTCTCTTCTCTCACAACCTCTCAATTTCTTCCATTGATTTGTAAGTTTTCTTCCTATTAGATCTTCTGTTTAATATAGAATTAGATTTGGATTTAGACAGATCTCTCTCTCTCTCTCTCTCTAAATATACTTCCATATATGGCTATTTTCTTCTTTTTTTTTTCTTTTTTTTTCTTCAGTTTTTTCATTTCAGATTTTGAATAAGTGAACATGAATATTGTTGAAATATTGTTTGATCTATTGTATTCTCTCATTTGAGAGAGCATTTGCATTCTCTCCAATGTGGCAGGCTTGTTTTTTTCTTCTGTTTTTCAACAATAATTATGAAATCATAAGTGGAGGATGATAACATGGCTTGAAAAGTTTGATTGGCATCCTAGGCAGTGGCTTGGTTAAGTACCTCACCGCAGTCGCAAGATCTTTTTTAGACTTTTGCAGAGGGGGGGGGGGGGGTTTCTTACCTCACGACACTTTTTTTATTAACCTAGAAATCTTCAATCATTGTATTTTCAACGCTAAATATTTTTCGGTGGGGGGTTTTGTGAATGTATATGGTAGTGTCCAAGCTACGCTTGAAAAGGCATCTGTAGGTTCCACGGTATTGTTACGAGAGGTATGAGGTGGAAGATCGAGAATGCTAGTCCAACTTTATGCACAAACTCCATCTTTCTTCATCAATCTTCTTTCATTTCTTATGTATTTTTAATTGTCATTGTAGTGCCTATTATATGGGATAAGCTACTGATCTTTATGTATGACCATCTTTAACTTTGTAATCTTTGCACTTGATCAATACTCCATCCGTCCCATTTTAAACTTCAAAAAATAGTTGGGTACAAAAATTAAGAAAAATTGTGAAAAAATGATGTGTTGTGAGTGTAGATTATTTGATAGGAGAGAGAATGTGGGGTAGAGAATAGTTAGTGGATAATTGTTGTGAGTATGACATGTGGAGGCCACAAATAAAGAAGCATAAAAGACTTTCTTTTTAAAATTTTGAAATTTAAAATGAGACAACCAAAATAAAAAATTAAAGTTTAAAATGGGACAGAGGGAGTACATTACTTCCAACAACAACAACAAAGCCTTAGTTCCAAAATAATTTGGGGTCGGCTAACATGAATCCTCATATGTCATTGTGATAAAAGGGAGAGAGAGAGAGAGAGAGAGAGAAAAGGAGGAAAAAGATGAAAAAAATAAAATAAATAAATAAATAATAATAATAAAAAGTACGATCAACCCCCATCATTCACATGAATTGTCGCCCTCCACTCCGGCCTCTTCAACGCCACATCTTCATCCACTCCGAGTAAACTCATATCATTTTCAATCACCTTAATCCAAGTTTGCTTGGGTCTTCCCCTACCCCTCGCCATTTTATCACTTCTCCACTCTTCAGGTCTCCTAATCGGTGCATCACTCGGTCTCCGTCTCACATGACCAAACCACCTTAGACGATGCTCCCTCATTTTTTCCCCAATGGGTGCAACTCCTACTTTACCCCTGATCACCTCATTTCTCAATCGATTTTTTCTTGTATGCCCACACATCCATCGTAGCATACGCATCTCCGCTACATTCATCTTATGAATATGACACTGTTTCACAACCCAACATTCAGTGCCATAAAGTAGTGCAGGCCTAATTGTCGTACGATAGAATTTTCCCTTTAATCTATTTGGCATGCCACGATCACAAAGAAACCCTGTAGCACTCTTCCACTTCAACCAACCTGCTTTAATCCTATGAGCCACATCTCCATCCAATTCTCCATCTTTTTGGATAATAGATCCAAGATAGAGAAAGAACTCGGAAGCTTGGACAATCTTTCCATCGAATGTGATCACTCCTGCCTCTCTGCTTTCAACTTTGCTAAATTTACACTCCATATATTCAGTCTTGCTTCTGCTTAACCTAAAACCTCGAGATTCCAAAGTGTGTCTCCACAACTCCAATTTACTTTCAACACCTTCTTTTGTCTCATCAATCAACACAATATCATCTGCGAACAACATACACCATGGAATATCATCTTGGATTGACCTCGTCACTTCGTCCATTATTAGGGCAAAGATAAAGGGACTAAGTGCAGAGCCTTGATGCACTCCAATCGTGATAGGGAACTCTTCTGTCTTCCCAACGCTTGTCCGTACACTAGTACTAACTCCATTATACATGTCCTTGATAATATCAATATATTTCTTTGAAACGCCTTTCTTTACTAAAGCCCACCAAAGTACTTCTCTTGGCACTTTATCATACGCCTTCTCCAAATCAATGAAAACCATATGCAAATCTTTCTTTTTATCTCGATGTTTCTCCATGATTTGTCTCATAAGATAGATTGCATCCATAGTCGATCTGCCGGGCATAAATCCAAATTGGTTATCCGAAATATTCACAATTTTTCTTAGCCGTTGTGCAATCACTCTTTCCCAAAGTTTCATAGTATGGCTCATTAGTTTGATCCCTCGATAGTTGGCACAATCTTGGACATCACCTTTATTCTTATACAAAGGGATTAGAGTACTTTTTCTCCACTCCAATGGCATTGTGTTACTTCTCTATATCTTGTTGAATAGTGTTGTTAACCAATCTATTCCCCTCTCCCCAAAACATCTCCACACCTCAATTGGTATTCCATCTGGCCCTACGGCTTTCTTTAATCCCATCTTTTTCATCGCCATTTCCACTTCACCCTTTTGAATTCGCCGCATAAAATCTCGATTAATCATACTCGAAGGGATATTTATATCTCCAATATCCTGCTCTTGATTGCCATTAAACAAGGTATTGAAGTACGAACTCCACCTATCTTTTATCTCTTTATCCCCAACCAACACTCTTTGGTCTACATCCTTCACACATTTAACCCTCCCAATGTCTCGTGTCCTCTTATCCCTCATATGAGCAAGTCTATAGATGTCTTTTTCCCCTTCTTTTGTATCCAATCTATCAATAAAGTTTCTGAT
The DNA here is from genome assembly GCA_026119855.1 of Campanula takesimana. Taxonomy (NCBI): domain Eukaryota; kingdom Viridiplantae; phylum Streptophyta; class Magnoliopsida; order Asterales; family Campanulaceae; genus Campanula; species Campanula takesimana. The sequence goes on from JAOWBW010000010.1 coordinate 3,823,819, forward strand.
TCACCTTTGCTCTTGCATCTTTTACTGCTTTCTTTGATTCTCTTCTAGCCTCCTTATACCTCTCATAGTTCTCCCCACTCCTGCATTTTCCCAATAATTTATAGCATTCTCGCTTGCTCTTTATCGCTTGCTTTACTTCCTCGTTCCACCATGATGTGTCCTTACTTGGTGGCACGCTTCCTTTAAATTCTCCAATGACTTCTCTCGCCACCTCCTTTATGGTATGCTCCATCTTAGTCCAGGTCGAATCTATATCCATATCCTCCATATTACCCGACCAAATACCAGTAGTGGCCATCTTAGCTAGAAATCTCTGTTGATTTTCCCCTTGAAGCCTCCACCACTTGATTCTAGGTTCTACTAGTGGTTTTCTCTTCCTTGAAATTCTCCTACTTCGAAAATCAAGTACCACAAGCCTATGTTGAGTTGCAGTACTTTCACCTAGAATAACCTTGCAGTCAGTGTAACTCTTTCTACAAGCATTTCTTACTAAGAAGAAGTCAATCTGACTCGCATTACCTCCACTTCTATAGGTCACCAAGTGTGATTCTCTCTTCTTGAACCAATTGTTCATTATACTCAAGTCATATGCCATCGCAAACTCCAGGATCCCATTCCCTACTTCATTCCTCTCCCCAAAACCAAAACCTCCATGAATGCTCTCAAAGTCGTGTCGACTATACCCCACATGTTCATTAAGATCGCCACCAACGACTAACTTCTCACCACTAGGTACGCGTTGCACAACCTCCTCTAAATCTTCCCAGAACTCTTGTTTAATAGATGCGTCCAACCCTACTTGTAGTGCATAGGCACTAATAATAGTTATAATCTCATCACTAACCACAAGTTTAATACCAATAATCCGGTCACTCTTCCTGTACACCTCCACAACATCATCGATATACTCCTTGTCAATAATGATACCTACTCCATTCCTAACCTTATCCTTTCCTGAATACCGAAGCTTAAAACCCCAAGGTGCTATTTCTTTAGCTTTCTCTCCAACCCACTTAGTTTCTTGTAGACACATTATGTGAATCTTCCTCCTCCTCATAGCCTCCACCACTTCTGCTGATCTCCCTGTCAAAGAGCCTATGTTCCAAGTTCCAAAGCGCATCCCACTAATCTTACCCTTACCATGGACTAGCTTCTTTACCCGCACTCGTCCGCAATGCAGGAACCCTTGCATATTTGACACCACTCCCGGGCGCCGAGGTGGCGCGTTGCTTCCGGGCGACGACCTAGCAACCTTTGCATACTAATCACTACACCCAGGCCTAGGAAGTGTAGCGCGTCGCTGTGAAGGGAACGCCCCAACGATATTCATATTCAGATTAATGTCATAAGAAATGTGACAAAGTTTTTACGCTGGCTGTCACGTGCCTACCGCAACCCTCATCCTTTATCCTGGCTTGGGACAGACAAGGATAAATCCTTAGCGGATTTAATCCTTGGCGGATTTGGGAGTACATTACTTCCATTCGAAAAAAATAAAAATAAAACCAACTTTATGAACAACTAGTGTAACACCCGTGCGTTAAACGCACGGCCAAAACACTTTGATAAATAAAAAACTTTAAATAAATAAATAACTCACCAAGTAGACATTTCATTTAATGCCTCTTGTAGTATTTTATTTATTTATTTAAAGCCTTTTATTTATCAAAGTGTTTTGGCCGTGTGCTTAACTCACGGGTGCTATACTAGTATTAACATAAATTATCATATCCTATATTAAAGGCCTAAAAAATATGTCAATGCTTACAAATAAAAAAAATGTCATTTAGATTGTAACATTAGTAAACTGTATCAAATATATACTTGAAAATAAAACGCCCTTTTGTTACCAGCAAAGTCAAGATAGCTTCCACTTTTCAAGCCTAAAAAATCGGCCAGCTTTCCAAATATACTCAGGCCTAATTTACCCTTTCCCAAATTTCCCTTTTAAGAGGAATGTGTTTGAGTCGGAAACTAAAATAGAAAGGGGCTCAGCCTACTTCAGCCATTATTTATATATAGATAGGTGGCATAAATAATCCGGGCAAAAATTAACCCCATTAATTTAAAGAGGATTACGAAAAGAGGAGGAAGATGAAATTAAAAGGTGATTTAACCAAAGGAGTCGTCAATTTTGATAGAACAACCTGTAATTATTTTACAAAATATACGATGAAATATCCAAGAGAAACATAGAATAGAATACTTCACTACTTGTTGCCATACCCAATGAAGCTACTCAGTCAGTCTATAAAATTAAAATTCTACTAATCTGTCCCTACTTAAATGAGTTAATCTGTCCCTACTTAAATGAGTGTCCAAATTACATTTTAAGGGACATAACTTCTTGTACAATTTGGTGAAAAAAATCATTTATAATATTGTAATCCTCTTTACAAACATTTAGTTTTTGCAAGTATAAAGAAATCAGTGAAAAAAATTTCGAAAAAAAAAAACATTTAGGGACGACACTCATTTTGAGATAAAAATTTCCTAACAATGGACACTCATTTAAGGACAGATGGAGTAGTATTTTATAGATAAGGTCACTTCCATCCCCATGATATACTACACTCTAATTTATTGCTTATTGTCTTTTTTTTTTTCTTATTATTATAATTATTAAGAATTAGTAGAAATGGCAATTTATCTGTACTAAGTACTCTTTCCGTACCAGTACAAGTAGAACTAAAGGATTGGCACAATAATTAAAAAAAATGAAATATATGTGTGGTAAAAAATGAAGAGAGAAAATGAGTAAGGTAAATAATAGTATTGGTTGAATAAATTGAGTGGTGAGAAATGGAGAGAGAGTGGGATAGAGCGAATATAAATATATTAAAACATCTCCATTTTGGCCAGTCTCACTTGTAGTGGGACGCACCAAAAGAGAAAGAAGTCTCACTTGTGCTGGGACGGAGGGAGTATATTAATTTGACATTATCAGCCCCATAAAGAAATGTGTTTTATAATGGTCAAATCTGACGTCACCGGCTTCAAAGATAGATGGTAATTTATTCATGTCCAACGTAAAATAGACATAATCTGCCTTAAAAAAAATAAGTTTGGTAAATGATAAAATTAATCCAACCCATGACCATATCAGAATAATAATACATGTTTGAAAAATGATTAAAAAAAAAAATGTCAAACAACAGCCAAAGAAATGGTCAGTACCAAACCTGAGGCGGGTGAACATATGCATTATGACAATGACACAATTGATTTTCTATTGTCTTGTAACTCAAACTCCATCTAAGGCCTTGCAGAACAATGATTTGGGACACGCAAAGGCTTTTCCAAATAAAACTTGGACACTGCCTAACACGGGCATTCAATAAATCTCCACACTGACTAAATTTGGCGTTGAGGTCTCTACAACCGAAGCATTTGAGTCGACAATCAATGTCAAACCAAGTATCCCAAGGATGTTAACTAGAAGATATGCAATTATTACAAAAAAGCTTTCAACATAATGGAGAAAAATCACGGGCTCTCGACAAAGGAGAGAAATCACAGGCTCTCGACAACGGAGAGAAAAATCAATAGACAAGTTCAAAAGTTCACCGCTAAATTTACACATGGAGATGTGCACAAACATAGGCTTTAGCCTGGTGGCCAGAGCTCATGGCTTCCAACCTGGAGGTCATGAGTTCGATCCCCCTCCCCCCAGAAGTTAGAGAGAAGTTTTTCTCTCCCTAGGATTTGTCTCCTAGGCACTTCTGCTGATGATTATGTATTGAGTTCAACTATGAATTAAATTTGGAAAAAAAAAAATTAAAAAAAAAAAATTAAAAAAATAGAGTATTGGGTAAGACTTATTATTAAAAAGCAGAAATTTTCTCTTAATTTAAACATTAATCAATGATATTATTATTGATTAATGTTTAAATTACGAGATTCAAAGAAATCGAAATCATAAAACCTTTGTAAACGATAAGCGATGATGATGACATGCGGATGAAGGCTATGATAATTCATGTGTTTATGGAAACATTTTATTTTATAATTATAAAAATGGATGGTAAAAAAGAAGTTCAATTAATGAAATGAATGTTAATGTGTTCCCTTAGTGCACTCGTTAGAAAAACCGTTTTTATAAAGGGTTAGCTTATCAAAATGTATTCAAACAAGGGTATCACTATTGCCACTTCGAGTTAAATTTTAGTGTAAAGTACAAAAGATGGCTTAATATTCACAGATAAATACCACATTGGAGCTTGACATTTCAATTTTAACCATTGGGGACCAACATGACATTTTTGTGCATAATTTGGAGTTTTTTTTGACGATTTCGTTCCAAATCCATGTTATGTGGTCATGTACAACTGTGAATTACCATATCCAATTGTGAATTTGGTGTTTCGAAATGGACGGTCAAACATGTGGTACGGACCAAAAATAAAGAAAAGAGTCGTCACATTGTTTCCTTTAAGCCCGGAACAATGAAAGGGCTAAAAATATAAGATATGAGTTCGGAGGTCAAGTTACACCTCGGGAAAAATATTTTGCGTTCACCCGAGATGCCTCATATACTCTAGGACAACAGAGGTGGTATCATTTTTTTGGTTTTTTTTTTTTTTTTTGGTTAATGACAGATTAGGGCCTGAACTCCAAGGGGGGCGTCTAAAAGGGGCCTGGGTTTTTTTTCCCGCTAGATCAGGGCTCAATATCATATTTTTTTGGCAGTTAAGGGCTTTTTGACGGAAATCGTTAGAAAAGTCAGTTAAATCGCATGTGCCTCGCACGTGATCATAAAAATGGATGGATTTGTAATGAAAATTTGTCAAAAAAGGTCAAACTGTAAATTTCAAAATTTGAAGAGTTAAATCCGAAAATGCCTAAATCCCTCTCCCCCCTTCCCGTAATTCCCTAATTCCAGATCTCTCTCTCTTTCACAAAACACACACACAGAGTAAATCTCTCATCCTCTCCAAACCCTAACCCCAACCTCACTTGCCGTTTCTTCTCCGGCCAATCTTTCACCGGCGACCTCTTTCCCGGCCATCCTAACCAGTTACCGTCAAGTCCACTCCAGGTTCCGACGCCGAACACCATAGCAACGCCGCCTCTTTCAAACGCCGGCCATAGATTCCGACGCCGAACACAAACGCCGGCCATAGATTCCGGTGAATCATCACCGCCTTCTCACTCTTTCTGGTCTCCTTCTTCAATATCCATTCTATCCAGCAACTCCCTTTTTCGAATTTGTGTTCAAGCATTTTGAATCTGGGTTTCTTAATCAAGCAAATGGGTTTCTTGATTTTTGATGTGGAAATCGAATCTGGGTTCTTGATTTTGATGTGGAAATCGAATTTGGATGTTGTTGGCTGTGGTGATGGTCTTGCGCCGGACTAGTGGTGGTGTTTGCAGAGTGATGGGTGGCGGACTGGTGGAAATCCAATCTGGGTTTTTTTTTTTTTTTTTTTTTTCCATAAAGATGAAATTTTTTGGGAATAAATATATACTATTTTTTTTAAAGTAGTGATAAATACTTTATGTTGTTTTAAATTTGGTCAATGTAAAAAGTAATTTATTACTCCCTCCGTCCCATCCGAAATAGGATTCCTGGTCCCGACACGGGGATTAAGGAATAATAATATTTTATTATTAAAAGTTGTTTGAAAAGTAGGCGTTGTGAGTATGAAGGAGAGAGAAAGTGGGTGGAGAATAATAAATAAATAGTTGTTGTCAGTATGACATGTGGGTCCTACTAATGAAAAAGTTATAAAAGCTTTCTATTTTGGGATGTCCTATTTCGAGTGGGACACCCAAAATGGCAAAACGTCCTATTTCGAGTGGGACGGAGGGAGTGTTCATAGAATAAAAATTTAAATTTATTTATAATTTTCTTAATTTTAAATTTATTATTTAAAAAATAATCTAAATCTTTTTATATTTAATATAGCTATTAGATTAATTTGTTTAATAATTTTGACTTGTTTTTAATAAATTTATTTTATATATGATAATTACTTATTTTATTATATACTTGATTATTTAGAAAAAATATTTATTTCATTTTTAAACCTTTTGAGTTTCAAAAAATTTCACTAAAACTCTTATTAACTAATATCGTTACAAATCCATCCATTTTTATGATCACGTGCGAGGCACATGCGATTTAACTGACTTTTCTAACGATTTCCGTCAAAAAGCCCTTAACTGCCGAAAAATTATGATATTGAGCCCTGATCTAGCAGGAAAAAAAACCCAGGCACCTTTTAGACGCCCCCTGGAGTTCAGACCCTAATCTGTCATTAACCCTTTTTTTTTTTTTTTGGAAATTTCGGATATATTATTAGGTAGGTAATATTCTTATGTTTTAGAGTAAATTTAGAATATTTTTTGATATTTTAGAGTGCTAATAGGTTGCTAAATACTCACTTCGTCCCACTCGAACTAGGACAAATTTTTATTTTGGGTGTCCAATTCGAATTAGAACAACTCAAAAATAAAAGTGTTTAATTAATGGGACCCACATTCACACTCACAACAGCTTCCCACTCATTATTCTCTACCCCACTTTCTCTCTCCTAATTCACTTTTCATACTCACATCACTTACTCCACTAATACTTTTTCTTTAATCCCCGTGCCCAACCCAAAAATCCTAATTTGGGTGGGACGGAAAGAGTATATTTGGATTAATGTTAGTAGGTTTTTACTTGTTTTCCAAGACTTAGGAGACATATAATGCAAAATATGATATTTTTGCCTCTCATACTTAACGATTAGACTCAGATATGTTTTTCCGCACATTTTCCCTCGGTACTTACTTGAGTCCAGATCTCCTGTGCCCCTCTACTTACTTTTACTTACTTTTAGTTAGGGAAATATGACCAAAGTTAACTTTCCATCAATCTTTTTTAGCAGAATTGCTGATTAGGATGGTTTTATGGCAAATCAACACATACATGTGGCTTAAGTTAGCCAAATTAGCATACGTAGTACTACCTCCGTCCCAGTTTTAAGGTTATTAGTTTATCTCAATTTGAGGTTCTTAGTTTTTTAGAAGCTTATTTGAAGGAACTTTGAGCAAGCGATGAAAATTTTAAAACTCGTTATTGGTACACCATTATAAATACTATCAACAACAACTTTTAGATCTTCACTACGATAATTGGATTAACTAATAATTATTGCTCAAAGTTCCGGAAACATAAAAAAAAACTAAAAACCTTAAACTGGGACGGAGGGTGTAGCAATTAACACATCAAAACTACGTTGTTTCTTCAATAGGCCAATTTGGCCAACTGATTTCCACATTCTCCCTTCCCCACGTAGCTACCACCGCCGTCTTCCCACTTCTCCTCCCACCTCCACCGAGTAGCCACTGCCGCCCTTCCCCCTCCCCTCTCCTCCTCCTCTCTCAACCAACAAGAACAACACTATACCCATCTTTAGTCTTTACCAACATCTTACTCCATTTCAAAAATTATTAAGTTGCACTAAAACCTTAAATTTCAAAAAAAAAAAAAAAAAAAAAAAAAAACAAAAGATGTTGAACTATTGAAAATATGATTTTTAATATCAAAGGAGGCGATTATTTAATACATGTAGATTAGCCAGTGGTATACTATGCTCTACTTTTGTTTTTGTTTTTTTATTAAAATAAGTAGAAATCGCAATTTATTTATCAAAATAAACTTCATACCCAACCCAAAACAAATACTCCGTCCTGAGAAAAATGAGTTGGCTAGATGCTAAATTTAATCCCAGTGCATATATCAAAATAAAACTACATATTTTAAAATGAAAAAATAACATCAAGGATCAAAATATATTCGGACAATACTACCAATTCTGCCACAATTTGACTTTAATTTTATCAAAAAGGGATGCAGCATAATGTTGTACCTGTGCTTTAAACACTTGTACTATACCCCTCGAGGACAGAACCAGTCTCGAGCAGAAGTCAAAACCTCTTCAGATTCGTATTAAGGATCAAAATGTGAGATTAGTAATCAGATGCATGAGAAAATCGCGTTTCCATGAATACAAACAATTTCTCTCAATCCCAGTAATGAGTAATCAACCACAAATATTTTGGGGTTTGTTGACGACCTTTTTTTTTTTTTTTTTTTTTTGATGCCCAGGTTCACCAACTTCGCCAGACTTACGGTTACTCGGCCTAGCTCCGCCAACTACTCCTGGGGGTAGTAGTTCCGGTCCCTCTTCCCTACCACCCGTTAAATCGCGGGATGTGCCTCAGTAGCCAGGGTTTGAGCACATGTCAACTGATAACACAATAGAAGGTCCGACCCCGGAAAAGAGCCGGAGAGCTCCGTTGTGCCAGGACTACGGTTGCTCAGCCCTGGCACTATTGTTCCCACCAGGAATCGAACCCACACTCTATGCCTCCAGCTCAACAACTTATGTCCCCCTCCTTAACCACTGAGCTATGCCCCGGGGGACCTTTTAACTGTATAATTACAGTTAAACCTACACCATTTCTACCAACACTATGAGCAATCCTAACCGTAAACCTATAAGAACTGTATAATTACAATTTGGTCCTCTCGTACTAATAACATACAATTTGGTCCTCTCGTACAAATAACATACAAAGTAGTATCTGACGTAACCTCTTGTGGAAAAGACACATCAGGTAGGGAATCAGCACAGTAAGCAATCTGTCAAGGGTAATTATGTATTTTCCACCTCCGGGGATATAATCCTACTGCTTCAGAAGGATGATAGTTTCTAAAAGGAGCTACGAGTATCTAGCTACACGGGTGACTATGTATTTTCCTTTCTCTAAGTCGTATATTGTCTTCACTTGGAGCTTCCTCCACTTTGTCAAAAAAATATGCAAATAAAAGGACGGAGACAAAAATAATTACCAAAGTGGAACAGTCATAACAAAATATAGATCTAAACCAGGATGAATGCGCAGCTTCTAAGTTAGCTGTCATCTGTAATATGAATGCTCCTATTGCCCAATCAAGAGGAATATTGTTCACCTGATTTGCATATCCAATCCTAGTAAAAGAAAATTTCAATCAGGGGTGTGGGACTAAGATAGATGCTCCCCCGTCCCATTTGAAACTTCACCATTTTACTTTGGCAATGGAATTAAGGGAGAAGTATTTATATTCAAAAGTACTGCGAGTGAGAAAAGGGTTGTGTGTATAGCAAGTGGGGTAGGTTTCGAAAGTGGGTCCCTACATTTAAGTGTTATGAGTATCACTAGTGTAGTAGAGTTAAGTAAAAAAAGAATAAAGTTGTGGACATTTTAGGAAAGGGGACTTTCCAATGGGACACCCAAAGGAAATAAGTGAATTTCAAATGGGACGGAGGGAGTATGTCATAACCTTCTGCATATGCATTGGATACATAAAGTGAAAATACAAAAATAAGAGAAAATAAAGAGTACCTTTCATCGTCCAAAGCAATCCCAAGGCTATCATGGAGTAGAGCAACAATATAAGCGGAAGAGAAGCAGTAACAATGCAAATCCTCCTCATCAAGAGATGGATATTTCTTCTTTAATTTTGACCAATCCTCTTCGCAAAAATTTTGTCCAGCCACCATCATCTCAGAAAGAAATGTTTTTGGAGTCAACCCAAAGAACTAATTGCGAGAAAAGAAGTTTCAAAAGAAAGCTCAACGGTTAACACATTATCAAACAAAACAAAAACAATTGATCATATCTTAAACCAGAAAGGATATAAATAGAAATCTAACCTTAGATGTATGGAAGAAATTTTCTGTGGCAAAAAACTTTCCCTGAAGCTTGGGGATGAACGTTGATCCAATGGAGCATCGTTCATACCTGCAACCCTCTGTGTGTGTGTATATAGAGAGAAGAAATTTCATCCATTACTTTCATCAGCAAGTACACGGAATCCCAGGCAAGAAATACTGCCTCTGTCCGAAAAAGATAGTTTCACTTTGACTTTTATGGTCAACTCAATCGAACTTTGACCATAATGTTTTGAAAATCTAGCTATCCCTATGAAATTCTAGAAATTGTTGTTAATTCACCATTAGGAATACTATCAGTAACACTTTTATAATTAATTGCCTAGAGATAATTAATTTTTCCTAAAAATATGGTCGAAGTTCGATTGTGTTGACCACGTAAGTCAAAGTGACTATCTTTGCAGGACGGAGGGAGTAAAATAAAACCATGCATTATAGTTGGATAAACACATACCTTTACCTTTCTGCAACAGTGTTAATGAAGCTGATCTGCACTCTGAGAAGTTACCACTGGGATGGAGGGAAAGCAAATACTTATTTGCTTCAATTAAAGAGCTAGGAGAGAGTTTCTCCAATATCATATTGTACTTAAATCCTCTAGGAGTACATGGATCCTTAGAATTTCTACTGTCAGTAGATTCTGCTACAAAATAGATATATGACAAAGTAAGCTCAATTGTAGCTGAATCGGATATTTATCGTAGTAATGAAACATAAATAAGCATGATTACTACTCCATTTGTCCCACAAGCATAGTCCTCGGTTTAACTCTTTTGGGTCAGCTTGTAAACTTTGACATAAAATTTATTAAGTCTACTTGCCCTAATGAAATAATAAAAGTTTCTATACACTCCCCCAGTCCCATAATAAGGAACAAAAATTTCCTTTTTGGGTGACCCATAAATAAGTCACATTACTCAAAACAGAAATTTTATAATAATTTTTTTTTCAATGGGACCCACTTATCATACTCAGAACAACTATCCGCTCATTATTTATTACCTCACTTTCTCTCATACCCCCTTTTCATACTCACAACACCTACTTTACTACCAATATTTTCAAATATAAAAACTCTCTCCTTAATTCCTGTGCACTTCCCATTTTATGCTCCGTATAACGGGACGGAAGGGGTATAGCGCATTATTTCAATTTTTAACTTTATTGACGCAAAAAACACAAGGCACTAACTTTTATCCCTTTTTTTTTTTCTTCCCTACTCCTCAAACATGTCATTGTTTTATGAGCTCCTCATACACATAGTCACATGTTGCAAACTAAAGAAGAGTATGTTATTTTATGAAAAAGAAAGAGCTTTTCGGTGAAGAGAGATATATACTCTATTCCACTCCAGTTAGCTTTCAACCCAGTCAGTCATTTTACAGGTCAAACAAAAAAACAAGCCAAGCATGAACGAAAAGTTACAAGCAAATCATCAAATTTTGATATCAGGAAATTATCTGGTTTCAGTAACTCCCCAGCATAACATAAAACTGCTCAATATTTTGTTCAAATACTTAATCCCAAATTTTTAAAGATCACACAATCAGACTTTCCAGACATCATCCAACACACTTTCTTCATGAAATAAGATCTCAGTTAAGAAAGCAATTTTGCATTTAAGCAGGTGGTTTATACAATATCAAAATCAACGCTATGAAGAGAATGCAAGGCCGAATATCAGTTGAAGTAAAGAGCATTTTGACCTACCATTCTGTTGGTCTGTATCAACAATTGATTCACGTATCATGTCAAATCCAACATTCTGCAAAATATGACACATGCTATTATTAACTAATAAATGTATACAAGCAATTTAAAGTCCCCAAAGTGCACAAAATGTTATGAAACAACTAGTGAAGCAGCAATCCATACCCTATCTGTTGTTATTAAGAATTTAGAGTTAAAACCTACTAATCCGTCCCGGAAAGTTAGTCCCTCTATTTATTGCTCAAAGTTCATTCAAACTAACAATGAAAAATTAGAGACTAACTTTACAGGACGGAGGGAGTAACAAACTTTTCAAGATTATGTATTCAAAGTGCATGCGACAGTTATAAATGACGAGAAATTATGAAACTTGGGCATTCAAGTTGAGTTTGTGATATGTGAATATGCGTTTCTGAGCATAACTGATATAGATGAGTTATAACGGAAAAGATCACAATAATATCTCATTGTTGAAAGAGAAACATCACAGAAAATAACATTTAAGATTCGGAAACAGCTAGCATTAAATATAAGGACATGCAGCTGAGGTGAGACGACAAGATAATCATGCACCAACAGTATTTGCTAAAATAATACCAAACGCAATACCTATCTGACAATTCAATTATATTCTATTCAAGCATCCTATAATGTGAGTCTATAAGGAGAACAGGAAAACCTGTGAATTAATTGTATCGTGCATATTAAATTGGTAATAGTACAGACATACCTCGTATTCAACTCGAGGCTGTCGCATTTAAGTCAGACCCGTAGCCATAGTCAAAAAGACCACCAACAATTTTTTTAGGGGGGGGGGGGGATTTAAAGTTGAGAAGGATTATAATAACACTCCGTGGTTTGCTACATCTCTCTCTCTCTCTCACTATTCTTCCTCTCCCCCACTTGAGATTTCCAAGGGAATTTTGCCTAAGGTTTCAAATCCATCCACATTCTTCAAAGACAAAATATGTTATTCTCTTGTTAATGTTATTCTACTTTGCTATTACTTGATTAAACTACACTGCCTCTTTATTATATAATTTCACTTCTCTCTACATTTTATCTTATCTTTTTGAAAGTTGTTTTGACTTTGGAAAAAAATTGTCATTAAAACACACACACACACACACTCCCTCCGTCCCAAAATGAATGTCCAAAGTTGATATTGACCAAGAGTAATTTCAGACATTCATTTTGGGACATAAGTCGTATATATTAGCTTATATATCTAAGACGACTTAGATTATTTGGTCCTAGTTGAACTATATGTCAAAATAAAGAAAACGGGGGTTGAAGATTCAGCTAAGAAACATTCTGAAAAAAGTTGACGGCGAAAGGATGAAATCGAAACTGTGGCACTGTGGTCAAATGAGGAGCAGGGATAGGGAATCAGTCGAATCAAAAATCAATTTTCATGTTAAGAAAGACATCCAACTCACTTAAGACATTGTGAGCATGTGAATACTGGTACTTTAGATACTTCTCTTAAGTAATTGTTTTCTTAAAATTGTTCCGTATGTTATGACATGGTGTGTGACATGATACACAAATTTCCTTGGGACTTCAAATTCACAATTAGACAACTATAGCAACGACAATCTGAGAATCTTTTCTGCGAATCAACATCAAGCATATAACCAAACAGTCAAAAGACAACACGGAAAGTGTACTGAATGATCACAGTTGCAGTTAAACAATAAATACCTGGCCTAACTGAAGCAAGCTGTGGCTGTACAGAGTGTAGCTCTGATTCCCAAATTTAACAATTTGGGAAAATTCCGGGGGTATTGGTTCACCTGAGACATCCAAAACACCAATAATAAATCTTACTTATCTGATGGTATCAAGCAATTTTTCTAAGTCTATAAAAACTATTAAACTTCATATGTCAACTGACTTCTTAGGAAGAAGTATATATACTTCACATAAAAATAATAAAATCACAATTATTAAAACACCAAGCTAAGATTACCATTTTTGTTCCGAAGTCCTTTAGAGTTCAAAACTCCAGATGCTAGATAATAATCCCTCAATCCCAAACTATAGTCCCAATTGAAAAGTCAAACTTCTTACTATCACACTTTACTCTATATTTCCTCCAAAATGTACAAATATGATAAGAGTCTTTGTATGACACGCAAGATAAACATGATTTTAAATGACAAGAAATGTTAGAAAATGAAGCTTTGTATCTTAAATATTAGATACGAGACTTTATTATTACTTTTTTTTTTTTTTGACAAACTAAAAAGAATTAGGACAACGGTAATTACCGGGAACTCCCAACCCCCCCCCCCCTCGTCGCACGTCCCGGGAACACGCGTCCCGGGTTCACAAGGGAACTCGACCCAAAGTACTCGAACAATCATACCGGAAAAATAAACGGTCATCAACGTAGAATCTTGTCTTCATTTACAATCTTTTATGGTTATCCGCCTTTATATTATACTATTTTATCTCCCTAAAAGTATATACTCCCTCCGTCCTACTCGAATTAGGATTTTTAGTCAACCTAATTATAGTTTGACCAATAATTTGAAGAAAAATAATGATGCTAATAAAAATTTAAAAATTGTTATTGTATCACGGAAAATAATACTCTCAATAACTATTTTTATATTTTCAATATGATAATTATTTTTTATTAAATTATTGGTCAAAGTATAATTAACTTGACCAAGAATCCTAATTCGAGCGGGACGGAGGGAGTATATATAAATATATGTAAGTGTGTGTGTATATACATGTTATTATATTCAACTTAGTGATGTGTTTTCAATATAGAGCGTACCACGTTCCCAATTGATCCTACCCCCACCGTACCTAAAATTTACTAAGTCACGTTCCTCGTTCCCGTACCCGTCCCGCATCCCGAAACGTCCCACGTTCCTGGTAACTATGGACAACCTTCTTTAGGATGGAGGGAGTACTTTGTGTATTGCAACATATAAGTATATACGCCTTCCGTCCCACTCGAAATAGTATTTTTGAGTTGGGAACGGGGATTAAGGAAAAGTGTTAGTGGAGTAGGTTTTGTGAGTATGATAAGTGTTGGGAATTTAGTGGTACCCCGCTGCAATCTAGATCAACAACAATAAACCCACAAGCACAATAATGAGAGAATCACACACACAAGAACACAAGAATTGTTTACCCGGTTCGTTCAACACATGAACTACGTCCGGGGGCAATTGCCAAGTCAATATATTATTAGACACCTTCTAATATGTTGCTACAATGTGTTCTAGGTCGTATTTATGCTTATATAGCAGTACAAGGAAGCCCTAGGTCGAATTAGGAAGAGATCGTGTCAAAACAGGAAACAAATCAGTCCAGCCGGCAGACCGAGCGCCCGCCTGGGTCCATGCGAGCGCCCGCTTACCTCCTTCGCCAGGACCACTCCGTCTGATTAAGACCAGGCGCCCGCCTGGTGTAGACCAGGCGCCCGCTCGCCTCTCCGCCCAGGAATTCTCCTCCGCTTAGAGCCCTTCTTGATCTCCACCAACTCCCCCGACTTAGGCTCCTTTTCTTCCTCGTAGTTTAGGACTCCAATCCTAACAACAAGTGGGGTAGAGAATCATGAGTGGAAAGTTGTTGTGAGTGTGAATGTGAATCTCATTAAATAAAACATTTCCATTTTGGGGTTATCATATTTCGAGTGAGACACCCAAAATGGCAATTTGTTCAAATTCAAGTGGGACGGAGGGAGTATATATTTTTCAAGAATTGTCAAATTAGAAAGACTTGAACAATAACTTTTGGGAAAACATGTAGAACTAAGTGAAACTGAACCTGAGCAGAAGCGCCACCAAGTTCAATAATGCCAGTTGTTTCCCGAGGGTTACCTCCAAGAGTGCCAAGAGCATAATTAGCAACAACCCAGGCGTACATTCCCTCGTCGGAGCCTAAAAGAAATAAAAGATACAAAGTCAAAACCTCCAACGTTTGTTTGCCCATAAATATTTTATAAACCATCTGGTTATTGCAACCCAAACCTTACCTGGAAAAAAAAAAAAAAAATCTCTTACAGCTTTACCACTTATCATACTTAAGATATAATTTTTAAAGAAAAGCTCAAGTGTCATTCAACTTTTCGGATTCAAAATATTTTTCAAAATAAAATTGGTTTACCTTGAGATATATAACTGAATCCCGCTTTTTATCTCTAAATTTTCTCTTCTATCCTTCTGAATAGGCATTCAGACCAATTCATTAACAACAGGCATATATGCTTCACATTTTCTCCAAAAAATAATACTACCTCTGTCCCTAAATGAGTGTCCAAATTTCATTTTAAGGGAAATTGAAAATCTCAACTTTTTGAACAATTTGGTAACAACGATTCATATATAATCTTGTAATCTCCTTTCCAAACCTTTAGTTTTGCACGTATAAAGAAACCGGTGAAAATTTTTTTGAAAAAAAACATTTAGGGAGAAAGTTATGTTCAAAAAAGACACTCATTTAGGGACAAAGATTTCTTGAAAATGGACACTCATTTAGGGACAGAGGGAGTAGTATTTAAATAAAATTTCAACGTAAACCTCCACTGCAGCCAGCTACTATACATCCAATAATGGCCATTAACCATTCCTAAGTTTCTTCAGCGAATAGCAAGCGAGCAGCCAATATTTGTATAATTGCATACATATGTTTGAATGCCAACAATTCTTTGTGTCTCTTAAGTCTTACGACAAGGTAAGAAGAATGCTCGTAAGTTTGGATTCAGGAAACTCAATATGCAATTCATTTCTTTTTGTATCGCAATAAATTCATATAAACCATTGATAAGCTAGCATTAATGCATTATCAAAGTGTGGACAGAAAGAGGAAGGGTTAAGTAGAAGTTTAAGGACCTAGTTATGCAAAGAACGGCTCAATGTCAACCCTATATCTAATACAGTTAATAAATACTCGTAACATGAATGAAAATTCTGGGCAAAATTACACCAGCTGATACATTAAAAGGTATTGGAAGATTGATGAGAAAAGTTGTTAGTGCACGAGAAATCCCCCTATTCATTGCATAATGTACCTCAAGTTCCTTTATTTCTGCTAGGCTTATTCATCCATTAATCTTAAGTTACAAAAGAGTACAATCCCTGTTCCTAAAGAAGAGATGCACTCCCTCTGCCCCTAAATGAATGTCCATTTTCAAGAATTTTTTGTCCCACAATGAGTGACCATTTTTGGGAAAAACTGTCTCTAGACTTTTTTTACCATTTTTTTTTTTCACTAGTCACTTTATACTTGCAAACCTAAATGTTTGAAAAGCAGTATATATGAATCTTTGACACAAAATT
Source organism: Campanula takesimana (assembly GCA_026119855.1). Taxonomy (NCBI): domain Eukaryota; kingdom Viridiplantae; phylum Streptophyta; class Magnoliopsida; order Asterales; family Campanulaceae; genus Campanula; species Campanula takesimana. Next base: position 3,840,539 of record JAOWBW010000010.1, read on the forward strand.
GTATAAAATGTAGCTATTTCCAGATTGTCCCTTAAAATGGAATTTTGACACTCATTTAGGGACGGAGGGAGTACTTACAAATCAACTTTCAAACAATAATGTTTTACACTCATATGATTCGGGCATTTGGGCTCTGGATACCTCAACTCAGCCTTAAAAATTAACTTGATTAAATCATAAATAGAAACAAACATCATTGGAACAAAGATATAACACACATTTTAAGTCTTACCCGAAATAACAGACGCCCAATCATCGTGAAACTTGAACCCAGAAACCCTAAGAACTCTCCGGCAAGACCCGAGAACCCGCTCCTGCAACCCAACCTCCAACAATCTCAACCCAGCAGTAGCCATCAACCTCACCTCCGTCATCCCCCACCTCCTTCGGGATTCTCTTCCGAGCAAACTCCACCAACTCCGCCAACGACTCCCCCGCCGCCTCCAGCTCCTCCGCAAACGCTGATAGTCCTGGGTTAACCCGCATTGAAACCAACCCATTTTCCCCAAAATCAAAAACAGGTCGCCCGTCCTTCACTAAATACTCAAATACATGCATCCTTGGTTAGGGCGGAATTGGAGCTTCATTGAATTGTCCATGGATGCTGCTGTTGTTGAAGATTGATTGGGATCAGGATCTACTGAAAGGTTATTTCATTGTCCAGTTTATTAGTATAAATTTTGAATAAAAACAGAATAATTAAAACCAACCTAAAATTCGAAAAGTCACAGGTAACTGAAAGGTTATTTAAATAAAAGATCAATTTCTTTCAATCTTCAAGTTTTGCCCATCTCGCACCCTTTCCATCATTCTTTTCAGCGATCTCAAGAAAGGAAACTCAGGTTAGTAGTTTTGCCCATCTCGCACCCTTTCCACTAAATAACACCATGAACCTGCCTCCAATTTTTGATTTGATTAACTTAGACAAAGAGGTAAGAAAGTAACTTAAATTATTTTCGTTGGATTAAATCCTTTCAATTTTCTTCTCAAATTATCTTCTCTTTTTCTTCCTTTTTAGGGTGTACAAATACAAACATCCATTTCCACCTCTTTTTAATCAAGTTAAGAATATGATGCTTTAGTTTGGAAATTATCTCATTATCTTCATCAATTAGGGTATGCAGTTTACTATGAACTTCAGCATTACTGAACTAAAGTATTCTCCTTTTAGCACAAGAACCTCACTATCCCTCTTCTTCACAATCTGCAAGCCAAGAAAACAATACTTTTTAAATTAGCATTTGGTTGATTTTCTTCTCCTATTTTGCAACTACTGCTTTACATTCTTGACTTAAGTTAATGGATCTTTTTGATGATTTATTTTCCCCTCCGACCCATAATATACTTGAATTAGATTTTTGACAGATTATTGAAACTATGAGCTTAAGATTAATAAGGTAAAAGAACATACTCAGATGCATTTCTTCAAAGTCTTGAGGATTACTTCTCTTATGCAATCCATGGAGCCTCAGCCAAACGAAGTGGTTGTACTACCCAGAAGGATGAAAATGGAAGATGTATCAACACTTTATCTAAAAAGCCATAGAAATTATATGAATGTACAAAAAAAATACTCCTTTATTCCACAAAAATCACATCAAGATGAAACCGCTGTGCAAAAATTACTCATTTATTCCACAAAAATCACATCAAAAAATCTCTTCAAAATTTCCACTGTTTTGGAAAGTTTAAATTAATGTACAAGTCATTTTGCATTTAAAACAAAACCCAATTGCTCATAGAACAATACATTTTTTTAGATCAAACTTTTGATTATTGAAAAAAAAAAAAACCCAAACTTATTCTTGTGCTACAAATGAAATTACAATCATATTTTGAGTGACAAATTTTGAAAAACACCCACATAAAAACAAAGATTTTTATTTAGATCTATACAATTGTAGTACTCCCCCAGTCCCTAAATGAGTGTCAATTTTGATCATAACTTTGTCCCTAACTGTTTTTTTTTCCGAATTTTTTTCCACGGTCTCTTTATGCTTGCAAAAACTTAATGTTTGTAAAAAGGATTACAATATTATATATGAATTTTGCCACCAAATTGTTCAAAAATTTACGTTCCTTGAAATAAAATTTAGACACACATTTAGTGGAAGAGGTAGTAATATCTAATCGACTACATATTAAAACCAAAATATATTTAATAAAACAAGCATTCACAGTTAGTTCTGATCTTAGATCAATTAAATATTTTTTAATCAATTTAAAATTTTAGTTCAAACAAAACTTGAAACAGGTCTGAATATAGGAGTACTATTAGACTTGATGTTTTAATTTTTGACATAATAAACGAACAAAATATTTGGGAGATTAAAATTTACCTTAATCAAGGCACTTGGAAATAAATAGTCGCTCGCACTCCATGGATTTTTGGAAAATTCATAAACTTCTACTTGCTGAGGCCTTAAGAATGATTTCTTAAGAGAAATCATGAATGAGTTGGCTGAGTGAGCAATTGAAGGTTCTTGGATAATGAGTTTCGCCATTGAATAGCCGTATGAAGTTTCGAGAGAGAGGCGGTGAGAAGCTAGGTTAGGGCCGTAAACGAAACGAGCTGAGCCGAGTCGAACTTTGGGGTGTCGACCTCGAGCTCGTTTAAAACTTATCGAGCTCGAGCTTTTATTGAGCTCGAGCACGAGCCCACTCGCTTGTTCGAGCTCGAGTCTATTAGACAAAATTTCCCCTATGGTTTACAGTGCAGATTTGTTTGGTGTGTCATTGTTGACAAAGGCGTAAGTGCAGATTTCTTTGGTGTGCCATTGTTGACAAAGTTGTACAAAGAATACTGCTAGAATAGTGGACTAAATAAAAAGTCCTAGTCTACCTAAAATGGGTTCACACAGCCTTTGTAATCTATATATTGTATTCGTCTGTGAATGGAAAATCTGAGTGGAAAATTTCTCCAAACCTATGTTCTTCTCTACCTTTCAATTCTAACATGGTATCAGTCTAATCGATCCTAATTTCTTAGACGTACCTCTCTTCTTTGTCGTAAATGGTCGAGTCCTCTGCATCTCCATATTCTTCTCTCTTTCAGAACATGTCTTCCTCAAACCCTCTCCCTGTCTTCTACAACCCCAACGCCATTATGGCACAAACCTTTCTCACCAAAGAGAACTACATAAATTGGGCCAACCTTTTCAAAACCCTTCTCCACACTCATGATCTCTTATATATCATTGATCCTAAACAACCCCCAGCCACGTTACCCGATGGCACCGATAATCCCCAGCATGCCTTATGGACTAAAGGCACCGATCTCATATGTGGTTGGATCAAAGGTTCTGTGACTCCTCCCGTCCTTCCATATCTGAATTCTTGTGACACAGCCCCGGCGGCTTGGGCCGCTCTGGCCAAGCGATTTGGAGCATCCTCTGCACTCCAGATCTACATTCTCAAAGAGAAATTGCACGGATTAAAGAAAGCACCGGACACCAACATCGCCGATTATCTTCTCCAGGCAACATCAATTTTGGACTCTCTCACCGCCGCCGGCGATGTAAGGATCCCGTCCTCGGGGGGGGGGGGGGGGGGCGAAACACGCGAGGTTCGCACGAGGACAAAATGCCAAACACGGGAACCGGTCAAATTTAACGGAGTCGCCACATTTTGTTAATTTTAAACCCAACAAAATAACAAAAGTTTGAGTTCAAAGGTTCGGAGGTCAGGTTACAACTTGGGAGGAGTTTTTACGTCTTCTCAAGTTGCCTCGGACAAAGCCGAGTCTCCCTAAGTTAGTTAAAATGTGCATATGTGTGTGTGTGTATTTAACGGAAAACATTCTGTTATTGATTTTATTTGAGAAACTCGGCTGAAAAGGGGGGGCCTTAAGTGATAAGATAAAGGTCAGAGGGCAAAACAGACAATTTTGCCCCTCTACCTAAAGTAGCCGTACGGCTGGAGTAGGCGATCCTAGGGTTTTACAGTTTGCTCATGAACAGTCCAGTTCAGAACAGAAACAAGGTATTCTGTCTGAAGCTGGACAAACTGTTTGTGATCCCAGTTTGCAAGAAATCATTTTACAAGTTTTATAACATCATTCCTATGCTAAATGATCATCACTTGGTCCCCAAAGACAAGTATTTGGGTGTGATCATGAGCAATCATAGGAGAAAATCAAGAGAGTTGATGAATGTCCCCTTTGGACCAAAGTTGGTCATTTGGTGAATAAAGATTGGAACTTTATCACCAAGATGACATCTTATGACTTAAAATCCTTCCAAGAGTCAAAATAACACATAAAGATTGGATCTTTATGACCCAAAAGTGGGATTTTGAGGCTAAATCAAAGAGGAAAATGATGGACACTAAGGTTCCACCATCCTCATGATTATCATGGCCAAACAAGCACAACACTTAAATAAATAAAGAATATAAATGACAATCAACAAGTCTATGAGTGTCTAGGTTTAGAACCTCTTCCATACAAGGTATGGAGGGCACCTTTGAACTTCTCATAGCTTGGACAAGATAGTAATGTAATAGATAGATATATATAGTGCTTGATAATGGACAAGTCTTGCAAGAAACAAAAAGTGCTTGAAATGGACAAGTCTTTGCATGAATGAATAGTAAATACATGTATAACCAAGATACAAGAAAGAAAATAGGAGTAAGATGAAGAGAAAGGAGGGGGTAGGTGGCTTTACCTATGATGGTTAAGGCCAATCTTCCTTTCTTCTCTCCTTTTTTGTATGTGATCACTCTCACTCTTTCTCTGTGGCAATTCCAGCAGAGTGACCTTTCTATTGTGTATTTCTCCCCCCCTGAAATGATCAGCAAGGGGTTCTATTTATAGGGACTGAGGGCACCCAAACCAGCCGTACGGCTAGGCCCCTCTAGTTCCCAAATCATCCGTACGGCTCAGCCTGGCGAGCTTCTGGATTTTTCCGACTTCATACCAGAGTAGTCCTGGAATTTATAGTTTATCCTAGGGAGGTCCTGGCCTATCATCTTATCCCTGAAACGGTGCTAAGGCTACCTCTAAGATAGGTTGGTTTCAGATTGGGGTACTTACAGAGCCCCTCGGCAACGTCGCTTCGAAGGAGCGGGGTTGTCGATAAAAATAAGCATCCCAATCTGACGGGACGACGGCTTTAACCGATTTCGGTTGCATGGCTGGTCCTAGTAGTGTAGGATTCCTACGTATCCCGTTCGCGGGGAATCAAGCCTAACGTAGTTCGGGGTGAGAGATTTAAGACTACTCAAACCTATAGACGACCGTCGAGGTCGGGTGGGAAACTCGGGCATGACACTCATTCGGTCAGAGGCGAAGGTTCGGGCATGACACTCATTCGGTCAGAGGCTAAGACTCGGGCATGACACTCACTTGGTCAGAGGCAAAGGCATTTGGGCATGACACCAAGGGGTCAGAGGCTAAGGCATTTGGGCATAACACCAAGGGGTCAGAGGCTAAGGAATTTGGGCATGACACCAAGGGGTCAGAGGCTAAGGCATTTGGGTATGACACCAAGGGGTCAGAGGCTAAGGCATTTGGGCATGACACCAAGGGGTCAGAGGCAAAGGCATTTTGGGCATGACACCAAGGGGTCAGAGGCGAGGCATTTGGGGCATGACACCAAGGGGTCAGAGGCTAAGGCATTTGAGCATGACACCAAGGGGTCAGAGGCTAAGGCATTTGGGCATGACACCAAGGGGTCAGAGGCGAGACATTTGGGCATGACGCCAAGGGGTCAGAGGCTAAGGCATTTGGGCATGACACCAAGGGGTCAGAGGCAAAGGCATTTTGGGCATGACACCAAGGGGTCAGAGGCGAGACATTTGGGCATGACACCAAGGGGTCAGAGGCTAAGACTCGGGCATGACACTCACTTGGTCAGAGGCAAAGGACTTGTCAATTTGGCTCTTGTCGGGACATGGACAAGGAAGCATGACTCTTGGCGAGGCAGAGGCGGGACATGGTCAACTTGGCTCTATTGGAGAGGGTTGACTCGCATGGGGATAGGGTCAACTTGGCTCTATTGAGAGGGTTGACTTGCTGGGGACATGGACGAGGAAGCGTGACTCTAGGCGAGGCAGAAGCGGGACATGGTCAACTTGGCTCTATTGGAGAGGGTTGACTCGCATGGGGATAGGGTCAACTTGGCTCTATTGAGAGGGTTGACTTGCTGGGGATATGGTCAATGATGACTATTCTAAGTCAAAGTTAACGGGCTTACGTCGGGGAACGGCCTGTGATGACTATTCTAAGTCAAAGTTAACGGGCTTACGTCGGGGACGGCCATGACAAATTTTTAACTGGGCTTACGTCAGGGACGGCCAATTTTTGGACACTTAACTGGGCTTACGTCAGGGACGGCCAAATTTGGACATTTAACTGGGCTTGCGTCAGGGACGGCCAATTTTCGACACTTAACTGGGCTTACGTCAGGGACGGCCAATTTTCGACACTTAACTGGGCTTACGTCAGGGACGGCCAGATTTGGACATTTAACTGGGCTTACGTCAGGGACGGCCAATTTTCGACATTTAACTGGGCTTACGTCAGGGACGGCCAATTTTCGACATTTAACTGGACTTACGTCAGGGACGGCCAAATTTGGACATTTAACTGGGCTTACGTCAGGGACGGCCATAATTAACTTCACAAAGCTGGGCTTACGTCGCTAGGACTGCCGGATTAATTTCACAAAGCGGGGCTTACGTCGCTGAGACTGCCGAATTTTCGGGAACCTAAAATTTCTAGGTTCGATTCAAGTTGCATGAGCCAAGGAGGGCATTTCCAGACTCTGGGAAATCTTGTTTAAGGTGCGAGGGGCACAAGGGTAATTTCAGGCTGAGATTTTTCCTCGCCCAAACCATCTGTACGGATGTGGAGGTCATCTCTTTCTTTTTCAAAACACAGCAGCCATACGGATGGTCTCACCTATTTTTCAAAACTCAGTTGAAAGAAACGATAGGAGACAGGCGAAATTGAGAGGGAAACTCCATCAACTCGTAAATTTCCTTGCTCTAATTGTTCAAGGATCAACCATGGCAGGTCAGGCACGCGCGGGCTACCCTAGAGGGGCAGAGAAGAGGCTAGACATGGCTCGAAATTTTCGAGGCTACACTGTTAATCTTCGGGATGAGAGAGCGGGTTTCTACAAGTCTCCCACCGTTCACTTGTGCCATGGTGACGGGGTAAGCATTCTTAAGCTCTTCCCACTCAGATTTGGGTCTTGTACGTCTTTCCTAGGCCTAGGGTTCTTGTCCATGCCATTTGAGATTTTTGCATTTCTTGACACAATTTCGTGAAATTGACCCCATTTTTGTGTCATTGGGACCATTTGGGACGTGGGTATGTGCTCGTAGCCTCATTTGGACATGCCTAGCTATACTCCCCAAAATCAAAGTATGTTGTCCGCGGCCTATGCATAAACTACTTGTACCTTAGGCTTGACTAGTCATTTTGGCGCAACTAGGTGCATGCTAGCATCTTCTAGGACAAGTTGTTGCATGTTCGTGGGACGGGTATATGATTGTTGAGACCAAAGTGATAATTTCTCCGAATATATACTTTGAAAATTACTTATGCATTGTTAAAGGGGACGGGAACTTTTCTCCAAAAATGGCCCTTAAAATGACTTATGCAAATTAAAAGGGAACCGAAACCTTTCTCCTATTTGTTATTCTTTTTCCTTGTGCAATCATTACGAGCATTGGTATCTGTAAACTATGTTATTCATACCTTTGCTGTGTTTACCTGCAGGGCGGTGATCCCAAATCTCGAGGGTCGCCGGATGCTTGCTTCTCTTTGTGGGAAGCTATGCCTGAGTCCATTGATGGTATCCCTGGTCCCAGGGAGTGGGTGGCACGCACAGGATTGGTGCCTTTCATCGAGGCCGTGGGCCGGTTGGTGAATACCAACAAGAGTATGGGGCTTCTCAATGCCCTTGGTGAGTACTGGTGGGATACAACCCACACTTTCCACTTGAGTTGGGGGGAGGTAACTGTGACCCCGGTTGATTTTGCTGCCATCACTGGGCTTTCCTTTGACGGACATCCAGTCATTTGGAGGGATAGAATGTCTGAGGGGGAGATCCAGGCACTCTTCGGATTCTCGGGCCCCACCAAGGGTTTGGGCATCCTAGTTCAGAACGTTGAGAGGGTCATTCGGGCCAACATCCCAGAGTATTGGGCGGGTCGGATCACAGCTGAGCAGCTTGGGCGCTCCTACGTGTGGCTCTTCCTTGGCAACACCATTTTTGCCAATGCTGACACAACGTGCATGTTTCCCCTTCTTGGGTCACTCACCACTCCCGAGGCCATCAGGGATATTGCTTGGGGAGAAGCAGGTCTGGCCGAGCTGTACATGGAGCTCGATAAATATAGCCGAAGGGCGAGCAAGTCTCTGGCTTGCTTCCAATTCGTTCTCGAGGTATCCTTTTCTTTTCTGCCTCTGTCTTATTGGTCCTTTTACCTCATCTTTTGCACTGATGGCACTTCTTATGTGTCTCCTTTCAGGCTTGGTACTACGAGGTTTTCGGTAGCTATCCGTGGAGACTGGCCGTTGACCGAGACCTGATTTTTCCGGCCATGACCTGCTGGGCTAGGGAAGCTAGGGAGAAGAGGGGGTCCAAGGGACGTGTCTCTGTTCGTTATGCCGATGTGAAGGCAGTTTTGAGGGGTGTCATGCCAGCGGAGCTCAACCTTTTCCCTTGGTCTCGGTACGAGGGGCAGGAGGTGGGCTTTGACCCGAGCGAGGCTCTGAGGGTGACCCGGCAGAGGAGGCTGTTGGTGGGTTTCCGAGGGGAGGCCTTTTATTTAGGCGAGAGGGTGCTTTGGCAGCATGGACTGGGGCTCATGTAGAGGGTACCGGTGGACCCACCTGAGGCCATATTTGTGGTTGATCGGGGAGAGGACCCGCATCTTGTAGGGGTAGATGCGATTGGTTTGATTACCGATGAGCCATACGGACGGTTCGTGGCCACGAGGCTGAGATCGCCACAGGTGGTGGCTTCTGGGGTAGCTCCTCCGGTGTGGCAGGACTACTCTTTTATCTATACCGATGGCCGGGTTCACATGGTAGCCGTGTCCATTACCGAAGGGGGAGCCCCTGTTGAGGACATTCCTGATGACGCGGTATGCTTTCTTTCCCATTCTCGCGCCCATATCCTCACCTTTCATTCTCTTTTGCTGAACTCTTCCATTTCTATGTGCAGATTGCGGGACGAGCGTTGCTGCGGCGGCCTACCTTCATGGGGCGGGCCAAAAAGTGGTTCAAAAAGTTTACAGGTCGTTCTCGCAAGGGGACTCAGATGGAACACGGCTTCATACCAGGCCAGAGTTCGGTGAGCGGTGAGGAGAGGCCTCGTAAGAGGGCATCGAGTGTTGAGCTGCCTCCTTCCTTCGTCCGCAGTCATTCCATGAGTGCTGTGGATACTTCCTCTCTCCGGGATTCTCTGCGGGCTTCCGGTACCCATGAGATCGCTCCGGATCCTTTCGCCCATCTGACTTTGGAGCGACCTGAGACCTCTTCTGTTGACCGTTCCGGTATTGCTTCCCAATCTGCCTGGCATTCCTTGTAGCCTTCCACCAGCGGGGACATGAGCTTAGCAGAATCCCTCTTCCATTTTGACCCTAGCACTTATTTCACTCGGGGGCCGGGTCTGTCCGATTTACCGCCCCCTGATTCTGACCCGGATTCTGAGTAGTTGTACCTGTCTTTGAACAATTTTCCTTTTGTCTTTGTCTTATTTTTGCAAAACAATATGTCATGAAAACTTGTTGCTTTATTGAGTTTAAACCCCTTGTAAATTCGTTTTACGCCTGGCTTGGGTCTCGTGAAGACTTATGCTTTCGATGTTGTGACCCGGAACGTGTTTAGACTCAGTTATGTGCAACTGGGACATACCTTGACAGGGTTTGACAAGTGAAAGTGAGTCTCACTTGGGGGCAGTTTAGTATGGGCTGCTGACACGAAAATTTTCACAAGGACAATTCATCCGTACGGTTGACATAGAAGGTTGACCCTTTTGACCAAATTTTCTGGGTGTCCCAAGGGAATTTTGACAGATGAGAAGGTTTATTTGACTCAGACTGTTTTACTCAAAGCATGACTTTTCGTCGGTCCTTCCATTGCGCGATTACGGCTGGTCAGCCCCAGTGTAATGTCTTGCCGGAGACTAATCCTCGGTTTTCTCGACCGTGGTTTGGCAGCCCCAATGTTTTACCTTTCTGGGAATCACTCCTCGGGTTTCTCTCCCTTGATTGTCCAACCATAGCACTTTCCTTCTTTCCAAGTTTTCTCCACCCTCCCTCTTTAAGATTGGCCTAGTTGACTCTTGACATGGACAGAAGCAAAGTTGACTTTGACACATACAAAGATCATATCACATTTGCTCACACGAGTAGACACACATAGGCTTTTACGGGAGTGAGTCCCTTTTCTGAGAGAAGGAGCCTATGGACAGAAATTCACGTGTTTGGCTCTTTCCTAAGATGTGGAAAAGAAGACTTGTTGAGGCATTCGGAATCAACCTCAATTAATGTAATCAAGATGTTTGCTTGAACGGATCTTGATTAGTATTTAGGTCCAAAATTCAAGTAATTAGCCTTAGTGTGCATAACTGTCATGACCCGTCGGGATTAAAATTCGATCAATGGCAAGATCGGGAGGAGAAAAGTGTTTATGGGAGGATTGGTCATTATCTGGGGAATTGGTCATTGTCTGGGGAATTGGTCATTGATGAGACCAGGGAAAGAGAACCGGGTCCTCTGGGAGGACCAAGGTTTGGGGGATTCATTTCGTGTTATGACAGGACCCGAAGGTTGCCTACGTTCCCCTCAATGTGAGGAGCTCAGGTCGTCGTAGTTCGGCTCTTGGGCCACTTTGGCCGGGGTCGGCATCTCGGAGGACGTCGTTGCTGACTTTGCCTTGGGTGAACTCTTTGAGATGGGCCCCTTTGGGCGTACCCCTTTTGATATCGACGGGCTCTTTGTGCAAGCGTTTTTTTTTTTTTTTCATCCTCTCTTTGATTTTGACAATTCGGGGAGCCTGTATGTGCACTTATGGCTGAACTTTGGTGGCTGAGCAACAACGTCCTCGTCCTCGTCTTTTCATTGTCTTGGGATGCTTTTAATGTGCATCGGGGGTTTGCCTCAAAAAGGTGTCTTGGGTCGTATATCGGGTAGTGTATGTGGGAAGATTTGCCATTGATGGTCTCCTTCATGCCAACGGGTCACAACATTCATTCATATTAAGATTAATTATTGGAATTTAGTCCCTTTTACATTTAGATCCGTTCGTCCCTTTATGAGTCGTTGTTGACTTCTATGTTTCGGGGAATCAACTCATCATATCGGGGATATAACAATCATTTGGAAACATTAACGGGAGTGATTCCGAGAGTTAGTGTAATTTTTCAAATAATGCCTCAAGTCTAGGGACAATAGAAGTAAAAGACAATTCATTTCACGGAAGACTCGATTTTTTACAACTTGGACTTGACCATTGACTCAACCATCGCCACATTGTGGCTTTTTACCTACTTTGGCCTCGCAGGGCCTTTTGGGAAAGCTAAAAAGGAAAAAAAAGACAAAATACTATATCCACTACGGATTTAGGAGACTCTCTAGAACACAAATACTAGGCCACTCCCAACGACTTCTTCTCTTCCTCATTTCTTCTCTTTGTGTCCCTGGCTTAGACCCACTTGTCCCCTTGTTTGGTGATGATACCCTCATCGATGAGTGCTTGGATCCTGTCCTTTAGGGCGTCGCACGCCCCAGTGGAGTGTCCTACCCCTTGATGGTAGCGGCAAAATTGAGTTTCATCGGACCGCTGGCTGGGATGTTCGGATGAAATCACGCTTGGGTCAAGCAAAGTGATTTTCCCCTCTTTGAGCAATTGATCAAGTAGTGAGGTTCTTGGGGTTCCCAATTCACGGAAAAGACGGTATGGTGAGGCCCTTTGGCGGTGAGAAGGTTTAGGAGCTATGGGGCGAGGTCGGCTATTTCTTGGTAGTGGGCTTCCGCTTGGGGTATGCTTTTGGGGAGGCAGACTCCCTAGGCACCCCGGGGTCGTTTGGGCAGGCTCGATGGGGGGATTCTTCAAGCGTGGATGGTTTCTGAGATAGGTTCGGATATCTAGGATTGCATCCACCACTGTGTGCATGGTTCCTCATGTCTTCCTGCTGAATGCGGCTCTGTGAGTTCATTTCCTCCCTCACGCTTTTCCTTTCTTGGTGCCAATCATTCTCACGGTCTTTCAAAAGCTCACGAAGACATGGGTGCACCATCTTGACCCACATCTTTTGTATTTCTTCCTCCAAATCTGGGGCTGGCTTTTCTTGCATCCTAGCCACGATTCCCAATAGACGACCCTGGTCGTATTCCAGTCTCCTCACCATTTGTTGTAGGGCACTCATGACCCTTTCGATGCTTTCAAAACGGGCTTCCATTACTCCCTATGATTCACAAGACCGACAAACCGTAAGGGCACCGTGGAAGGACTTTCGAGAAACCATGCTTTGAAGTGGGACAAAGACTCGACACACAAGGGACACTGACTCGGAGGGGGTAACAAGTTTGACTCCTTTTTTAGGGGGAAGAAACCCAAGCCAAGCGTTTTGATGAATTTAGCAATTCTCTTTTCCCTTTTTCTCTTTCTTTTTTTTTTAAAAAAAATCATTTATTCCTTGGATTATCTCGGCCGGTTTTGTCACATAAACAAACGTTAGTGCATAATTCAAGGGCCCAACCTTCATTTTTCTCAAGGCATGTCTTATTCCTAATTGGTTGGAAAAGATCGCTCTTCTTTTTCGCAACTATTCTAAATCCTGGATCAGTGGAGGGCATCACTACGCCTATAGACCCCTCGTTTTTCACCTGTATTACCCGCTCCCAAGGACGGACTATCCCGGGCGAGGGTCCTATAGGGCACGCGGCTTCCACCGATCAAAAGAAGTGAACCTAGGGTCTAGTGCATCGTAAGGTTCCCAATATGCGGGTTATCCTAATCATGGTTAAGCCCCAGTCGGAATCGAGACTTTTCTCCGAAGGCTACACCGACGTTCCGACATGACCTCATTTTGAATGAGGCGTCTCGATCCTTGACCATGGGCTTAAGGATGATTAAAATAACTCGTTCATTAGGGCTTAACGACACAGTGTCACCCTATCCTTAGTACATGGCCCTTGCTAATTGCGGTCGTCACTATCATACGAGTTGGAGGATGGTTAGGCCACGCTTGCATTTCATCAAGGAGTCACAACTCGGGCATTAATTTGGCCACAATTAGCTCTGAGCACGTATCAAGGATGTGGTGACGTGAGCTAGACCAAAAACCAACCATAGTCACGGTATTTGTGTGTCACGGACAAGTGTGGTTGACTCGGTTCGGAAGGGAAGGTGGGATGGACCCGTGCGCGCATCGAAGGGAACAAGATCGCCCAACGAGCTGCATCGTGGCATCCACCCCGGGTTTAAAGGGTATTTGGAACGTGCACGGTCAAGTGCGCGTGTGAAGTCATTCTATGCTCCCTTTTTTTTTGAGTAAAAAGAGAGATTTTCAATTCGTTTTTCGATATCATGAGCATGGCATAAGCAAGATATGAAAAAGTATGAACAAGCATGAATTGAGCAATCTATACACAACAAATCAAAGAATATAAGCAAACAAAGACCAAAACTTGTACATGTACCAAGTTGTGCACAAGAAAGAATTTTGAATCAAACTTTTGCAAAAGAAATATTTTACATTGAAACCCTTTTATACAAAGCAATTTGTGCACAACGAGGAGACTCAAGAAAACCCTTACAAAAAAAGGGGTTATGCACGACGAGGTTTTGGAAACCATTTTATTGACAAAAGATCATGCATAACCAAGTTTTATTACCCTTTTAAAACCAAGTTTTGGCCAAAAGAATGAAGGTAATGTGCACAAGTAAGACTGTAAATTTGGAACCTGGACAAGCAGAAGCAGAGGGGGCACCCAGAATGTTGCAGCCCTGCACCAAACTGTTAATTGGCAACATTCTGGTCTCTACCCAAAGTAGCCGTACGGCTAACGCAAGAGGGTGAAGATTTTTTCTCAGTTTCTCCAACTTCTGATCATCAAGCCCCAGTTTATTGTGTTTCCAGAACGCATGTACTCAAAACAGTTCAAACAGAAACAACAAACACACACAAATATGCAAGAAGTCAACTAACGGGAACGGGAGTTTGACCCACACGAGAATGCCCCCGAACCTTCTAGAAAGAAGTCCGAAAGCACTCTACTCCCCAGCGGAGTCGCCACTGTAAGGATCCCGTCCTCGGGGGGGGGGGCGAAACACCCGAGGTTCGCACGAGGACAAAATGCCAAACACGGGAACCGGTCAAATTTAACGGAGTCGCCACATTTTGTTAATTTTAAACCCAACAAAATGACAAAGGTTTGAGTTCAAAGGTTCGGAGGTCAGGTTACAACTTGGGAGGAGTTTTTACGTCTTCTCAAGTTGCCTCGGACAAAGCCGAGTCTCCCTAAGTTTGTTAAAATGTGCATATGTGTGTGTGTGTGTATTTAACGGAAAACATTCTGTTATTGATTTTATTTGAGAAACTCGGCTGAAAAGGGGGGCCTTAAGTGATAAGATAAAGGTCAGAGGGCAAAACAGACAATTTTGCCCCTCTACCTAAAGTAGCCGTACGGATGGAGGAGGCGATCCTGGGGTTTTACAGTTTGCTCATGAACAGTCCAGTTCAGAACAGAAACAGGGTATTCTGTCTGAAGCTGGACAAACTGTTTGTGATCCCAGTTTGCAAGAAATCATTTTACAAGTTTTATAACATCATTCCTATACTAAATGATCATCACTTGGTCCCCAAAGACAAGTATTTGGGTGTGATCATGAGCAATCATAGGAGAAAATCAAGAGAGTTGATGAATGTCCCCTTTGGACCAAAGTTGGTCATTTGGTGAATAAAGATTGGAACTTTATCACCAAGATGACATCTTATGACTTAAAATCCTTCCAAGAGTCAAAATAACACATAAAGATTGGATCTTTATGACCCAAAAGTGGGATTTTGAGGCTAAATCAAAGAGGAAAATGATGGAAACTAAGGTTCCACCATCCTCATGATTATCATGGCCAAACAAGCACAACACTTAAATAAATAGAGAATATAAATGACAATCAACAAGTCTATGAGTGTCTAGGTTTAGAACCTCTTCCATACAAGGTATGGAGGGCACCTTTGAAATTCTCATAGCTTGGACAAGATAGTAATGTAATAGATAGATATATATAGTACTTGATAATGGACAAGTCTTGCAAGAAACAAAAAGTGCTTGAAATGGACAAGTCTTTGCATGAATGAATAGTAAATACATGTATAACCAAGATACAAGAAAGAAAATAGGAGTAAGATGAAGAGAAATGAGGGGGGAGGTGGCTTTACCTATGATGGTTAAGGCCAATCTTCCTTTCTTCTCTCCTTTTTGTATGTGATCACTCTCACTCTTTCTCTGTGGCAATTCCAGCAGAGTGACCTTTCTATTGTGTATTTTCTCCCCCCCTGAAATGATCAGCAAGGGGTTCTATTTATAGGGACTGAGGGCGCCCAAACCAGTCGTACGGCTAGGCCCCTCTAGTTCCCAAATCATCCGTACGGCTCAGCCTGGCGAGCTTCTGGATTTTTACGATTTCATACCAGAGTAGTCCTGGAATTTATAGTTTATCCTAGGGAGGTCCTGGCCTATCAGCTTATCCCTGAAACGGTGCTAAGGCTACCTCTAAGATAGGTCGGTTTCAGATTGGGGTACTTACAGGCGAACCAGTAGACGAAGCCGTCTTGATTCAGCGTGTGTTAGGCGGTTTGGGTCAAGATTACAAAGAATTCTTGACCTCCGCCGCCGCCATTCACGCTCAGAATCCTCTCACCTTTGATGTTATGTCTGATCTGCTTTTGAAGGAAGAGATGCTCCTTCAAAAGTTCTCTACTCCGACCCCCACATCGACAGCCCTCATAGCCGACGCTAAACCTTCTTCTTCGGCTCCGGTACCACATTTCTCTGCAAATCGGGGAGGGGAAATCAGTACCGCGGCAACAGACACAATCACCGTAATCGTGGTGGCGGCAATCGTTCCTCTGGGTACAACAATGGTAACGGGCAAAATTCTTGGAACTCTTCGTGGAACAGAAATGGGGGATCTGGTCGTGGCTCTGGTCAAAATCGGAATATGGGTAATGGTCAGTGGCGTAGTGGTTCGGGTCATAATTCGGGTCGGGGGATCCTACCCAAACCCGATGTCATCTGCCAATTGTGTCTTCACCCAGGCCATAGTGCAAGGAATGCAATAACTTTAGTGCACAAATGGCTTACACAGATCCTGTGATTCTTGACTCCGGTGCTACAAATCATATGACGGCAGACCCATCCAACTTCTCCGGGTCTTACCCATACTCAGGTAAAGATGTAGTTACTGTTGGTAATGGCTCACACTTAAAAATTAAAAGCATTGGTAATTCTTCTTTTACTGCCAATAATCGTTGTTTCTATCTCCGTAATATCTTGTTCGTCCCTAGCATACATAAACCTTTATTATCTATCCGCCAATTTTCCAAAGATAATAATTGTTATTTTGAACTTGACTCTTCTGGTTTTCGTGTCAAGGACAATCGGACGAAGGAGATCATTCTTTGTGGCAGTAATTCTGGCGGTCTCTACAAGCTCTCTTTTAATTCAAAGTCCCCAAGTAGTCCCGTTGCTCTTCTTGGAGAAAGATCGAGTCAAGCAACCTGGCATGATCGTTTGGGTCATCCATCTATCCAAGTTCTTAAAGTTTTGAGTCATAAGTTTAGTTTACCTTTCAGTAATAAAATTAGTGAACAACAATGTTGTCACTGGTGTCCTTTAGGCAAGTCTAGCAAATTGTCTTTTTCTTCTCGAACATTTAATGCATTGAATCCTCTTGATATGCTACACTTAGATGTTTGGGGTCCTTCCCCCGTTGCTTCTATGAATGGCTTTCGTTATTATCTTTCCATTGTGGATGATTTTTCTCGCTTTGTGTGGCTTTTCCCTATGACACATAAATCTAATGTCACTGATATATTTCGGTCATTTAAAACACAAATTGAGAACCAATTATCTCGCCGTATTTCTGCTATTCATACCGTCAAAACCATTCAAACTGATGGGGGAGGAGAATTCACTAGTAGGGCTTTCACTTCTTTTCTTCACAATGTTGGCATTAAACACCAAATAACGTGTCCATATACACCGCAACAAAATGGGGTAGTGGAACGCAAACATCGCCACATTGTTGAAATGGGTTTGTGCTTAATGTCCAAGGCCAAAGTTCCCTATAAATTTTGGTTGGAAGCATTTAACACTGCCGTGTATCTCATTAACCGTCTTCCCATGCGTCTCCATAATTTTATTTCTCCTTATCAAAAATTGTGGAAACGCATTCCCGATTATCGATTTCTTAAAGTGTTCGGGTGCTCTTGTTTTCCCTATATTGTTCCCACCAATGCTCATAAGTTAATGCCAAAATCAACACATTGCATCTTTCTTGGTTATGATAATTCTCGTAAAGGTTACCGGTGTATGGACTTGTTAACTGAAAAACTGTATATTTCTCGCCATGTGGTATTTGATGAAACTTCATTTCCTTGGCTAGACAGGAACAAACATAACTTGCAAACAGGTTCACAATCTGGGCCTATTGGATCCACTTCCGAAACGGCTCATTTTCCGAGGTCCGCTACACCCTCTGGTCCATTAGCAGCAGCACCATCCTCTGGTCGGCTCATTCATACTGGGCAATCTCCTACTGGGCCGGCTTCAGCTCATCAACACAACATTGCACACACGCCGGCCCGTGTCTCTGCTGCTGGGCAACCTTCCTCCCGAACTAATCCAGTCCCTCAGCTCAGGCCGACGTTCCATCATTCTCCGGTGCCCCTACAGTTCAGTGATCCTTCACCTACTACCCTCCAGTCTCTTCCGCCTTCCAGTCCAGTCTCTGTTGACTCTTCAAATTACTCTGCAACCCCAAGTGTTTCCGACAGTCAGGCGTCTTCTTCCGAGCCGTCTCACTCCTTGCTCTCCAGTCCTCCTCTTCGGCATCGAGGTATGACTGATTTGTATGACGCTACTTCCCTAGTTTCTAACGAATATAGCCTAGTTGCCATAAATAATGATTCGTTCTATGAACCACGAACATTTAAGCAAGCATCTCAGTTTTCTCACTGGCAATCTGCTATGACCGAGGAGATCAAAGCATTACACAAGAATAAGACTTGGTCCCTTGTTCCGTGTCAACCCCATATGAATGTTGTCGGTCGTCGATGGATTTTTAAAATCAAGAGAAAAGCTGATGGTTCTCTTGACCGTCACAAGGCTCGCCTTGTTGCTCAGGGGTTTACGCAACAAGCAGGACATGATTATGATGAGACGCTTAGCCCTGTGGTTAAACCTTCTACCATTCGTACTGTCTTATCGATTGCTCACTCTCGTGACTGGGTTCTTAAGCAACTTGACGTACGGAATGCATTTCTCAATGGGTTCCTGAATGAAGAAGTGTATATGAAACAGCCTCCCGGGTTTGTTCATCCCGCCTCTCCGACACATGTGTGTAAACTTCACAAAGCTCTGTATGGTCTGAAACAATCTCCTCGTGCTTGGTTTCAACGCTTACACGACTTTTTGCTTCGTCTTGGATTCTTCAATAGTCGGTCGGATTACTCTCTTTT
Source organism: Campanula takesimana (assembly GCA_026119855.1). Lineage (NCBI taxonomy): Eukaryota > Viridiplantae > Streptophyta > Magnoliopsida > Asterales > Campanulaceae > Campanula > Campanula takesimana. The sequence goes on from JAOWBW010000010.1 coordinate 3,859,249, forward strand.
TATTCGTCACTCTCCTGATTCCACGATTGTCATTTTGGTGTATGTCGATGATATCATCATCACGGGTTCCTCACCATCTGTAGTATCCCACATTATCACGGAGATTTGTCACACTTTTGATAGCCGGCAGGTTGGTGACTTGAGTTTTTTCCTGGGGATTGAGGCTACTCGTGATGCCATCATACTCAAACTTGGCCAATCTCGTTATGCTCGGGATCTTCTTTCACGTTTCAATATGAAAGATTGCAAACCCTCGTCCACTCCCACCATTCCTCACTCTCGGCTATCTAGTCAGGATGGTGACTTACTACCCGATCCCACAGTTTATCGCAGTCTTGTGGGTGGCCTTCAGTACCTTACTTTGACGCGTCCCGACATAGCATTTGCAGTAAATCAGGTGTGTCAGTTCATGCATCAGCCCCGTACAACTCACTTGATTGCAGCCAAGCGTATTCTTCGGTTCATTCACGGTACTATTGATCTCGGTCTCCAATTTACTCGGTCTCCCAATTTCCATATCCGGGCTTACTCGGATGCTGATTGGGCGGGCGATCATGATGATCGCCGATCCACCACCGGTGCATGCATTTTTATCGGGTCTAATATTGTTTCTTGGATGGCAAAGAAACAATCTACGGTGTCACGGCCCAGTAGTGAAGCCAAATATCGAGCTCTAGCTACAACGACTGCTGAACTACGATGGTTCTCGTATCTGTTTCGTGAACTTCGGCTTCCCTTTTCATCACCATCCCTGTTCTGCGATAATGTTTCGGCCCTCCATATGGCCCGTAACCCAGTTTTCCATGCTCGCACTCGACACATTGAGATTGACTATCACTTTATTCGTGAACTAGTCACTCGCAGTTTTCTCACGCTTCATTACGTGTCTACTGATGATCAGCTTGCCGACATTTTTACTAAAGGTCTTCATAAACCACGCTTTCAGGCATTGTCTGTCAAGCTGCGTCTTCCCTACGGACGTCTTGCTTGAGGGGGAGTATTAGACAAAATTTCCCCTATGGTTTACAGTGCAGATTTGTTTGGTGTGTCATTGTTGACAAAGGCGTAAGTGCAGATTTCTTTGGTGTGCCATTGTTGACAAAGTTGTACAAAGAATACTGCTAGAATAGTGGGCTAAATAAAAAGTCCTAGTCTACCTAAATGGGTTCACACAGCCTTTGTAATCTATATATTGTATTCGTCTGTGAATGGAAAATCTGAGTGGAAAATTTCTCCAAACCTATGTTCTTCTCTACCTTTCAATTCTAACAGAGTCGAATCGTGCTCCGAGCTGCTCACGAACAACTCGAGTCGATATCGAACTCGAGTTTTAACGAGCTCGAGCTTTCACGAGCCGAGCCCGAGCCGAGCTCAAGCCAGCTCGGTTCGTATAACAACCCTAGATTTAGGGTTAATATCATTTCTACTTATGGCTTGTATTACGCTTCTTCTTTTTTTTTTTTAATGGCCCCCGATTAGGGTTTAGTGTTGGGCTTGGAGTTAGAGTTAGTAATTAAATGAATACTTTATGAATAATACTAGGGGCACAAAAAAGTCACAAAATCTTGCTCACAAAATCCTATGTGTAATAATTTAATTGGTGTTTTTAATTAGAGTGTGGCGGGTCCATTATCGATGCAACCAATAAAATATCGCCACCTCATGTTGTGAGCAAGATTTTGTGAGCTTATTTTGTGCCCCTAGCATTGCTCATACTTTATTAACCGTGTTATTCAAAATGGCATTTGCTAACACATTTAAATTTGTACTCTATATCTTTTATATTGTATGTATTTGCTAAAATTATTTATGTAAAATAAATAATTCACAAATTAAATGCAGTAAATGTTTCTATTTCTTAAAAGACCTATTTTTAGTCATGATCGGTTACTTTGTCTACATGAAATCACAAATGTTGTTTACAAGGATGTTTTTCAAAATCTGTAATCATCACTAATGTATTAATATATTTTTGATAGTAACTTTTTAAATTTTAGCTCTGAAATTTGCCAAAGTGTTTTATCCGTGCATTTAACGCACGGGTGTAACACTAGTTTCCTAAAAAGAGAGATGGGATTTTGGGTTTTGAAATAGGCGCCTACTAGTATGGCCGGTTGGTCCGGTCGGATCCGGTTATGGGTTATATATCTGAAGGTTATAAAAAACGCTAGGCGGTCGCTAGGGACGCCTAGCGTCTAGGCGGGGCTGATAATTCAGAAATAACTATAATATCTTAGACGGGACTTAGGCGTTTCGTGAACGCCTAACGCCTAGGCGGGGCTGAGAATTCAGAAATAACTATAATATCTTAGACGGGACCTAGGCGTTTCATGAACGCCTAACGCCTAGACGGGATCTTTTAGAACACTGATATATTTATTTGAGAGAGCTATTTATATTTATTGAAAATTATACAACTTTAAAATTTAACTTAATCCTATCAAAATACTTCCTCTGGTCCAAAATAACTGTCATTTTTTGTCAAACAGATGTAGGTTTGACTAATAAATTTAAACAAAAAATAATGATCTTAATAAAAATCTAAAAATTGTTATTAAAAGTATTATTAATTAGGCAAAACTGCACCAAAAATCACTCAACTATGACCACTTTGGGTATTTGGTCACTAAACTAATTTCATTTTGAAACAACACATCCAAATAAGAGTTTATTGAATCGAAAGTCACTATCACTAACACCGTTACATTTTTTTCGTTAAATAGTCATGTGCCAATGCACATGACTTTTTATCAAGGGTATTTTCGGTACAAAAATATTTTTCTTCCCTCTTCAATCAAACCACCCACCACCACAACCACAAATTAAACCCATAAAATTAAATCCACACATGTTCTTTCCTCTTCTTCTCCCCTTCGTTCTCTGCCTCCGCCAATTCGTACCGCCGGCGACATTCCGGCCAGCCAAAATCACAAAAGGGACAACAGATCTGCACTCCCTTCGTGACATGAACACGAAGTTCAAGAACTCACCGTAAGTGCACAAAGAGACGGGTTGAATCTGTCAAAAATTCCTAGGTTACACTCGAAAATATAAAAGGAGCAATATTTATGGATTAATTTGAGTAAAAGTGAGATGAACACAAAGTTCAAGAACTCACCGGAATTGTCGCCGGAAAAACGAAAAGAGGGAAAGTTGGTTAACCTGCCCTCAGAATGTAGTCAAATCCGACTGAAAAAAGTGGGTCCATGCTCGGATTGAGTAGACGACCCAGATCTTGATACTAAATCGGACAAAAAGTGATGAGAGAAGGAGCCATGGGATTCGCCGGAGATGTTGGCGTTGCCGGAATAAGAAGAGCTGCAAACAGACTTGAAAAATGCAAGGAGGAGAGAGAGAGTAAATGGGTAAAATGAATTTTCACTTTATTTGTTCTACCTCAAGATTTGTTCTTTATTTGTTCTTTCATTAAAGATAGATAAATTGCCCTTAGGCTACATCAAATGGCCATGACGGCTACAACTAGGCCTATAAATAGGCTAACACAAATCTCCCTAACGAGATTCGAACTCGAGACCTCCTAATGGGAAGCTAACACCGGATACCGCTTGAGCTAGAGCTCTTTGGTTTGTTTTTTATTTGTTCTATAGGTCTTCACCCACATTCTTAGATCTGAAAGTTTCACATTTGATTCATTATTGTGTGTGTTTGATTTTGAATTTGGGTTTATGGAAAAAAATCCCAACAATCCCAGATCTGAGTTCTATCTTGAAGAGGAAAGAAAAATATTTTTGTACCGAAAATACCCTTGATAAAAAGTCATGTGCATTGGCACATGACTATTTAACAAAAAAAATGTAACGGTGTTAGTGATAGCGACTTTCGATTCAATAAACTCTTAGTTGGATGTGTTGTTTCAAAGGAAATTAGTTTAGTGACCAAATACCCAAAGTGGTCATAGTTGAGTGATTTTTGGTGCAGTTTTGCCTATTAATTATATTACAATGACAAATTTTAGATTTTTATTAGGATCATTATTTTTTATATAAATTATTGGTCAAAGTAACGTCTGATTGACAAAAAGTGACTGTTAGTTTGAACCAGAAGAGTATATCAAAGATTCCCGAATTTCGACACATAAAAGTCTTTCAGTCTAAACTTTTGCACATTGTTTGAAATCGATGGTCAAAATTGAGACGAATTTTCATATTATCCTAGTTAATGCTTGTGACTACCTTAAAACGCTTAACTCATCTTGAATACAGTCACTACTCATCGTTCCAAAGACAACATCAAAATTAAGCACTATCCTTGCATGGAAGAAGAAAAGGTTTGGCCATTGTTATTATGCTGGTTTATTGATTAATGTCTAAGGGTAGGGGTGGCAAAATGGGTGTTTTGGGTTTACCCATTAAAGTTAAAAATCTATTGGATATCCGGATATTTTAACTTTAATCGGTACACCCAAAACACTCATTTTCCACCCCTAGTCTAAGGATATACATAGGATGAAACATGTCTCATAAGTATCCATGTTTTAAAGGTCCATTTGAACTTGTGTTATTTCTTTAGTCAAATAATAGATGTAATAATTTCTTTTTGAGCTGGTCTTGTGTACACCCGCCGCATGGCGTGCGGCGGGCTAGGCACTTTTCCATTTTTTTTCTCATTTCTTTTGCCGAGTTGTTTTTTTTTTTTCAACCCCAACTTTTTTTCCACCCAACAAAAGTAACATTTATTATAGCGAAATGTAACACTTTTGTTTTTCAAATGTAACACTTTTTTTTTTCTATAAATGTACCACAATTTTGTTGCAATAGATTAAAGATAACATAAAGATTGACAACTAAACCAATGTCACACTTTTTATAAAAGAATGTAACACTATTTTTTCAAATGTAACGCTTTTTTTTTTCAAATGTAACACTTATTTTTTCAAAAATGTTCCACAATTTTGCTGCAATAGATTAAAGATTGACAACTAAACCAATGTCACACTTTTTATACAGTAATGTAACACTCTTTTTTCAAATGTAACACTTTTTTTTTCAAAGTTAACATAAGATAACAAACTAAACTAATGTTACATTTTATAAAAATGAATGTAACATTTTATATTCTTAAATGTAACATTATATCTGAAATGTAACATTTTTTTTTTTTGAGAAAGTAACAATTGAAATGCAACCTCATTTTTTTTTATAAAAACTGTTGTTATCTTTAACAGTAGAAAGTGTTACTTTTTGAAGATGAAATTGTTACTTTTATCAGAACATAGTGTTACATTTCAGCTGACAAGTAGATCAAATTTTTTTTTTTTGTCTTATATATGTTTTTTTTAAAAAAAAAACAAACTATATCATGACCTATGTAGTTTTCTTCGTCTTGTCGAGACGAACACAACGGTATTTTTAAATATTTTTTTCGACTTATAAATCTCAAGATATAGCATTTTGAAGTTAAGGTTTTTTTTTTTTTTTAGAAAGGACAAACGTCGTTTTCAAAAAAAAAAAAAAAAAAAAGGACACATGTCGCGATGGGACAGGAGGAAGGGGGTGGATCCGGACGGGTTAACATGGAGCGGGCGGGCCGACCCGTGGGCACACCCGCCGCACGGGGTGCGGCCGCCGTTCCTGAGAATTTGTCTTTCTTTTTAGTGTGTCCCAAAACAAATACTAACTTGTTTCTAAATAAGGAAACAATCCAAGTGCAATTTTACTATGGTTCAATAAATATAGAATTAAATAACGTAATTCCTTAAAACATCGACAAACAAATCTAGTACAACATTATTTGTTATATAATCAAGTGGAGCCAAATTCCAATACGTTTCCAGACTCTATTTTTTAATATAATAACAGAGGAAAAAAGGCAACCCGGCAACTACAGTAAGTAGAACAAAGGGTTGTTTGCCTCTGATATAAATGATGCTAGTGGTGAAACATATTATTATGGAAACAATTTGTACAAATTACCACATTTCAATATTAGAAACTCGACTGCCACCAAGAATAGCTCGAGATACATGAAAGATGTGATGAAACAGGGATCCTAAAGGCGAACTCCTTATGTCGGGATATGCTTCGATGAATGGATCAAAATTCATACATCAATCTGTAAGTCTGTAAAGAAACAAAAAATTGCTATCGAGAAAAGGATTACTAAGCTCACCTGCCTCATTTAGCAAGCGCATAATCGACTACCTAGTAGTATTCTAGTACCTAAAATCACCTAATAAAATTTTGTAAAAATCATTTAAAACTTGAACTATTTTTAGTAGCATTAGAAAAGATCAAATGTTGAACTTACTAATGTGTTGATGCCCTTGAAGCAAGTTCTGAGGAAAGTGGTGCCTTTGGTCGCTTGATGGATTTGACTTTGGCTCTTCACCCTACCTTAGACCTCTAACCCCTGATTGCATACATAGTCCTTTATTTTATCTGTTTTTGTTGAATTATGTTACTCCCATTAAGTTTTTAACTGATTTTGTTATTTTTGGACTAAACTGAATAACGGGATTAACTTTTAGTGTTATTTCTGTCTTTGTCAAATTAAGGCGGGCGCTAGGGATGGCCAAACACGGTTTCGGAAAATCTTAAACCGTAACCGAACCGTTTCTCTTCCGGTTACGGTTACGGTTAAGAACCGCCGGTCCACAGTTTCCTTTTTCTTTTTTAAAAAGAAAAAACAATTTAATAATATTTTATTACCAATTTTTTTTTTACAAAAAGGCATTAATTTTTTTTTAACAAATTTAAGAGGTCCGTCCCCATTTTATTTTATATAATCAAATTTTAACTTTCTTTTTATTCTGTATTTGGCTAAAAATTCAGTCAAAACTCAACTTTTCTTGTAAACTTTCCGTTAGTAACAGTTGATTCTGATGAAACCGTTAGAAATCTAACGTTTTTGACGGTTTTCTAACGGTATTGTTGACGGTTCGGAACCGCCGGTTCACGGTTTTTAGAGGGGATGAACCAGAACCGGCCCGTGTTACAAACGGTCCCGGTTAACACGGTTCCGGTTTTCGTCAAGGTTCAAGGCGGTTCCGGTCCTGCAACTGCTTTGCGCCGCGCGCGTTTCTTTCTACAACGAGACTCGTGCGCTTCCTGCTTAGCTATTACAGATTCCCACCAAATTTCCCTCAATTTTATTATTTGCAACACCGCTTCTTGATTCAAAATCATCTTCTTGATCACAAACTTCATTCCCCTCTTTTTTCTTATTGGTCTAAATCATTTCACAAGGATCGATAAGCATCCTTTTCTCCCTCTTTTCTTATAAAAAGGACCTCTTGGGTTCATTTTCAAGAGAACCAATTTTCATAACTCTACCAAAATCTCGACACACCATTGGGCAATGGCAAATAAGGTCTAAAGTTTGAGGGCCGTTCGGAGAACGGGGTCCAATGTTTTAAAACTCGTAGAACAGGGTCTGAAGTTGACAAAACCTTGCAATTAAAGGTTTTTTTTACGGAAATGTTAGGTTTTTCAGTTAAATCCACATATGTTGTGCACATATGGACTTAACTTAAATAAGTTCTACTCTTAAAGGGGTAAATTTAATATTTTAAAATATCAAGTACCAAAAGGTAATTTTTTACAAATATATAATAATTAATAGTTTTTTCAAAAGAAATTCAAAAAATATTTTTTTAAAATAAATATTTTCATTATTTTTTACTAAATAATATTTTCTTTTTAAGAAATATTTCAATAAATTATTAGTTTTGAAAAATAAAAATTCCTAAAATATTGCACTAAATTAGTGATATCAGTTTTGTTTTACATATCACTAAACCTTTTTTAAAAAATTATTTAAGAAATTATTTTTTTTAAAAAAAATATTTAACTAAATTAATTTTATATTTTGAAAAAATCTAGCCCCTATCTCTCTCAAGTAAATCACATCATCTACCCTCACTCGGCTCAAGCAAAAAAAAGTGAGATGTATAATTAAATTAAATTTCGTGCAATATTCGTTACAAAAAATAATTTAGTTTGATTTTGAAAAATAGTGAAATATCATTAAAATAATTAAGCTAGTTTAATGAAATATTTTTTTTTTTTTTTAAAAAAAAGTTCAGCGAATTTCTTACATTAGTGAAAATTTAATTTTTAGTCCTTTAAATTTTGAATTATTCACTTTACCCCTTAAAAGGTAACATTGATTTCAGTTAAGCCCAGATGTGCACGACAGATGTTGATTTAACTGAAAATACTAACATTTCTGTTAAAAAACCCTTAATTGCTAGTTTATGTTAACTTTAGACCCTGATCTGCGAGTTTTAGACCATCATACCCCTTTCTACAAAACACCTCAAAATTTAACCCCTTATTTGTCATTTACCCCACAATCATTTTGGCATTTTCTCTCTAAACACACCATCTTCTCACCAAGTTTGAAGTCTTCTTCTTCTTTCCTAACCAAAGCACAACTCTTTTATTTTTTATTTCTTTAATGTATTTTTAATGTATACAATTCCCATTAAAGTGGACATGAGCAAATGAGCAATTCACTACATTGAAGTTGGTTAAATGTTATTTCCCTACATTCTAACTTCCCTTTAAATTTCCCTTTTTCTTTTAACCATAATTGTTAGCATAACTAAATAAATAAAAGAAAGACATTTAGATATAGAACACCTAAAGTAGCAAGACCGGCCTTTAGGCGGGGCGGGTGCCTATCACCTTCCCGTTTCGTAATCTAATCCCCGAAACCATCTCTCCCAAATTTCTAGTTTTCTCTAAAAATAGTAAGACATTAGGTTTTTCTTATGTTCCTTTAAAAACATAGGTGATGGTGACTCTAAATAAATAAAACAATTAGACATTTTAGGAAAATACGTCACTTTAGCTAGTTGTGATTTTCCCGGTAGTCGACACTCATCTAGGATAGCAGTAGGGAATTTTTCCTTATCGGAAAAATTGTATTAAAAGCCACCCAACTATTAGCGATGAGTGGATTTGATCACTCAACTCATATTTTTTGCATTGAGTAGCCTAAACTAATTTTTTAGTTCGCCAGTAATCACTATGACTAACTGCATCCAATTTTTTAGTTAAGTAGTCATGTGCAATCCACATAACTGAATTTCAAAGGGTAAAATAGGAAAAATATAGCAGTTAATCCATCTTCAACCTCACCCCACCCAGAAACCTAAGCTGTCCCACACAACCCAACTTCAATTTTTTTCCAACATTATATACCCAATCAATAGCTAACATTAATACACTCCCTTCAATCATAACTATGATTCACCCAATTCTGTTTCAATTTCACCAAGCTGGATTATTCACATTTACCCAATAATGGGGAAGAAACTTATGAAATCTGAGTTTTTGAAACCTTTTTACTTTATTTCTTCACATTCCTGTACAAAAGATGGGGAAGAAGTCTAAGAAAAGTAAAACCCCAGCAATAAAAACAGAAATCCCAATCATATACTACCCAAAACCACAGCAAAACAATTCTTAGTTTTAAATCCATAAATTTGTTAAAAAAAAAAAAAAAAAACGAATTGGAAATCATCAATTAGATTAAGATTAAGTCGCAGGTTTTCAAAGTTGCTCCACCGCCTCAATGGCTGCCAGTAAGTGAAGCAGAAGTACCCACCAAAATAGAGATGGGGATTTCATGTTAAAGTGTGTTGAGAGAGCTCAAAAGTGAGATGGGGGATTTCGGGTTCGGCAGAGGGATCGACAAAGGTCCTCCCGGCCGCTACCTATAGAGAACAGAAAAAGGAGGAGGAAGGAGGGCGGTGGAGGAAAGCGATCTGAAAAGTTGAAATTGGTGGGGGTGGAACAAGTCAATGGGCTTCGTTATATGATTGAAGGGAGTATATTCTCAATGTTTTTCATTAATGTTAACAATAGGTATTGATTGAATTGAATGTGGGTATATAAGGTTGAAAAAAACAAGAGTTGGGTGGTGTAAAACGATTTAGGGTTCTGGGTTGGGTGGGGTGGGTCTTCAGCCAGAGGAAGAAAGGGATGAAGGTTGAAGATGGAATAAATAGCTCCAATTTTCCTATTTTACCCTTCAAAAATCAATCATTTGGATTGCACATGACTATTTAACGAAAAAAATTGGATGCCGTTAGTCATAGTGATCACGGGCGCACAAAAAAATTAGTTTAGGCTATTCAATACAAAAATAATTAGTTGAGTGATCAGATCCACTCATCGCTAATAGTTGGGTGACTTTAGATGCAATTTTTCCTTATCCTTAATTGTCAAGCCATTCAGTTCCTTATAGTCTATGTACATCCTCCATGTCCCATCCTTCTTCTTGACCAATAACACTGGGGAATCAAAGGACTACAGCTATTTTGTATCACCACATGCTCAAGTAACTCTGCCACTATCTTCTCAATCTCATTCTTTTAGAAATAAGGGAATCTATAGGGTCTCTTGTTGACTGGTTGGCTTCCCTGGCAATGAACGGTCGCCATGAAGTCTCATGGCGACCGGTTAGACGGCGTTCATTGCCTTCACCATAAGCAGCAATGTGTTGTTTGTGCTTCAGTCCTAGCTTAGCAATAGCCTTCTTAATGATCTCGTATCCTCCATCTTCCCTCATTGACTTGGTGCTGAAAAGTCACAATAAATACATTTATAGCCCCCATAGAGACTGTGAATATATAGGTTCAATTAATATGAAGAAAAATAAACTCTTTGAGTGGATTACCTGCAGTTGGGGTGGGCACCGGCAACATTCCGGTCACCGTGTGTTAGAAAAAAAACATAACAGAAATATAACTGATAACATATAAGTTCATTTGAAAATGAATAATTATTTGGGAAGAAGTTGATATTCTTTATTCACAATCAACTATATATACAATGCTTTAGAGAATACTTGTACACAAAGAAAATACAATCATAAAAACAAAAAACAATAACAAGGTCAAAATGGAAGACGGATCACAAGCCTTCACCGGAAGGAAATCATTATCATATGGAAGGAATTACCAAGAATCTGAGTGTTGATAAATATTTTTCTAGGTTTACTTTTGAATTAACTAGTGTTACATGGTTAGAATTGAAAACAATAGCATTAATCAAATTGATGGGTTAGATTAAATCAAAATGATGAAATGAACAAATTGACAGAGAATACTGCCCATTTTAACACAATTGACCGGATTCAAAACATATCATTTTTACAACTTAAATTTCTTACCATTTGGAAGGAGATACTAATAGTGCAGTACCATATTTCGTTATGACTGTAATTTTCCGTGAGCTAGGTTTGATATATCCTTTTTGGTCCGTCTCCAGCCTAAGGTTCCTACTTGCTTTATTACCTAAAATGGACTATGGGACATGTATTATTACAGAGGCAATTATATGCCACAATTTGAACACACTTGACCGGATTCAAAACATCATCATTTTTACAACTTAAATTGTCTTACCATTTGGAAGGAGTACTAATAGTGCACGTACCATAATTTCGTTATACTGTAATATATAACATTAAATTTTTAACTAAATTATTCTTTAAAAATTCAGTCAACACAAAGAATAATGCTTGATTGATTTTAAGGTAGTCTTCTAGGGGGAACGATGAGAAGGATTGTATGAGTTGAGAATGAAACTTACCGTTGTTTTAAGGCAGTCCCAATTTCAATGGGAGGTTGTCCGTTAGCAGTCTTGGCATACTGTCAGTAAGAAAAATATTAATAAGAAACAAAGGAAAATCACCAGATTGATATTTTTGGTGCGAGTAAGAAAGATTACAAAAAAAAAATTAACTGCATTTTACCATGCAAATCACATGAAACTTATCATATACAGTATATACTCTTTTACTAGCATAGAAAAGTAAAGAAACTGCATTTTGTTGAAATGATTTTACACAAAGATTCAATATTCAGACTCATGGTTATTGGAAATAGAAGGACCAATCTCGTAAACAAGTTAAAAAAAAAAAGAAAAAGAAAAGGCAACCTGGTGATACGTAGGTAAACATTACCCTGCATAAACACAAAAAGCTTATTCCTGGATTTGAACCGTGACCTCAAGGTCAGACGACAACACTTCAAACATTGCGCAAAAGCTCCCTTCCAAATCGTGTAAACAAGTACTCCCTCCGTCCCAGTTTAAGGTTCTTAGTTTGACTTTACACGCTTATTAAGAAACTTAGGCAAATTTGAGTCAAAAGTAGTAGTGGGTGAAGGATATAATTGTCCATTCATAATGCAAGTGGGTGAAAAGTAGATGTGTAAGTGATGGGCTTTTTGTAATTTATGAACTCTATGAGGACAAAAATGTCCAAAACACTATTCATCCTTTGCCATTTAAGGAATAAAGTAACTAAGAACCTTAAACTGAGACATACCAAAAAGGAAAGTAAGAACCTTAAACTGAGTCGGAGGGAGTAAGTGTATTTTAATTCTAAAAGGATGATGGGGGATATGAAGTGCTTTTATCTAGCCATGGAGTAGAAGAAGGGCCTCTTTGTATGTTTTTTTGGCAGTAGAAGAGAGCTCTTAATTTATATATATGGGCATTTTTGATCTAGCAATTGAATACAAAATGGCAGGTAAGTTTTATGGTGGGGGGGGGGGGGGGAAGGTGGTGCATTCATTTGGCATGAAATATACACTAAAACTAGCTAAGCAGTCATCAATTTTTTGCCATTTTAACAAAGTTGATATGTGTTTAACAAACTAGCTTTTCAAAATAAACATACTTTTATTTTATTTCTACATTATTTAGATCAAGAATAAAATTATACTCTGTACTAACATTATAGTTTTATTTAGAATACAACACTAACTTAGAGGCAAATATAAAGTAAAAATCCAACACTAATTATTATGAGACGGACGAAGTATTTTTTAAATTTTAATCTGATTTCCTTTGAATTAATTGGGAAGGGAAGAAGGCACTTTTGTCAGTGTATACTAATAAGCAACCACTACATCTAAAGTGGATATGATATTGTGTAGTAAAAGCCTAACAATCATGGCCACTTTGCACACTATTACTCATTTTTATTATTTTAAGAAAAAAAACAATATTCAATCATTCTTCTTTATTGGCTAATATTATACTACCTCTGTCCCTAAATGAGTGTCCAAATTTCATTTTAAGGGACACTGAAAATCTCAACTCTGTTGTACAATTTGGTAGCAAATATTCATATATAATTGTGTAATCTCATTTCCAAACATTTAGTTTTGCGCGTATAAAGAAACCGGCGAATTTTTTTTCGAAAAAAAACATTTAGGGACAAAGTTATGTTAAAAAAAGACACTCATTTTGGGACAAAGATTTCTTGAAAATGGACACTCATTCAGGGTCATAGGGAGTAGTTAATATTCAGTTTTATTTTATACAACCGTCTAAATGATTAACGATTAGGATCAAGTAGTGAGCAGGAGTGGGAATGAAAAGATAGAAATTATCGGTCATCATCGTACTATTCAATTCAACACAAGTTACTACGTCTTCAAAAAAATGAATGTTCAAATTCACTTTTGATCAAAAGCAAACGTGCGTGAACATTGTTTGGAGATTCATTTTGATTTGAGACGGATGGAATAGTATTTTAAGGTGGCTCCAAATGTATAGGCCGAGGAGGAAAAAGCTTTGCCTAAATACATGTCACATTGACTAGAAAGGTGAGATACTCCTATATCATTGGCTTAGTAGAAAACATAGTAGTACAAGTTTTTATTCCAGTCACACCAGATAACCAAATTAAGTAAAAACTCTGCCATTTTAAGTTTCAAATATTTGGTTAAATGCTTGTCATATCGAAAACTTTTATGCGTAACATTTTTCGAACTATTGTGTCTACTTTTCAAATGATTGTCCATCAATTTCCATTTTTTGACCAGAATATTGTTAGCATTGTATTCACGCGTGAGATGAACTTGAACACCCTAATATAAACGTGCAAGTAACCAAAAGTTTGTGTACCTAATTACTTAAAAGTGTTACATTTCTTCTTCGCGTATCAGCTTTAGATTAAAATGGGTACACAAAATTGTATAAATGGGTTCAAATGCTCCTCAATGACAAATGATTCCATGGATTCAAGAATCTTTGAATATTGCGCTTCAGCTTAATTTGTCGTGTTATTCTCAATAATTAGCTTTTAAGATTCAACGACGTCAAAGTAGCAAAGACGAACATAGTTGCCATGAAATATTACTATATAGACAAGGTTCAAAAGAAGGGATCTTTATTCTTTGAATCTTTGGAAAAGCTAAGCATGAATAAGATAATGAAAGTGAGAATGGGAATGAGAAAGAAAGCTAGTACAGTATATCTTTTTCTAGAGCTTTTTTAAAGGCATTTCAATTTTATACATAATTGAAATATTAAATATACATAAACTGGTTATTCAGGAAAAATATGGAAAAAATGAAAAAAAGAGAAGAAATTTCTTCAACTACAACCAATGATACCCATGAGTCTAGACCAAACAAGACATGTGACACTATTTAAGCTTCATGCTATGTTGGTATAAATATCAGTAAATGAAAAGTATTCGTCAGATGCGAAGTGTTGGGGAATTGCGGGATCTCCGTATCCACTAGCCCATACTAGCAGTCATCAATATGGAGAAAATAATCAACACATGATAATAATATGAAAGAACATAGACACCATGATTGGTTAACCCTGTTCACCACCCTACTGTGGCTACATCCGGAGGCCCCAAGCCAGGATATCACTGTAATAATATGTTGATTGTTACAGTTTACATATGCACTCACTCAGATCTAGCATAACAACTCTCCATGAACAACCCTCTCCTACACACTATTATTTCTCCTCAAGAACACACAAACAATATGACTATGGCCGGGTTGTAGGATTGCCCCCATGGCTCTCCTAGGCCCCGGCCCCCTCCTACACACTATTTTGTGTTCTCTCTTGATATCCTATCTCTCTCCTTCAGGTACACAATATTCTAGACGAAATTATGCTTATATAGCAGTACAAGGAAGTCCTAAACCAATACAAACACTACTAGAAAAATAGAAATTTGAAATGGACAAGTTCGTTGCCATTTTACCAAATTCGTTGCTAAATTGGTAAATGGCAACGAAAAATCTGCACTTTCCCGAATCCAGTTTGCGGCAACAGGCGCCCGCCTGAATTCTTTTGCCCGAAACCAATTCTTTCTGCCAAGTTCAGGCGCCCGCCTGGTGATGACCAGGCGCCCGCTTGCTCCTGCGCCAGATTTTCTTCTCCTTGTTTCCTTCAACCCCTTTATGATTTGGACTCCTTTCTCTCCCTCTGCTTCCCCTTAGGTTTAGGACTCCAATCCCAACACGAAGAACGAGACTGACGTAAATCTGCTCTAAAGAAGAAGCTGCTTTTTTACGACGTTGATACCTGTAAACATCGAGTGTTTTCCCTTGTGGAACTTGTAAATGTACGTCTCTATTCGACAAGAATGTTTCTATTTTTCTTTTGACTTATTTCGCCATATATGGAAATCTACTCACCTTCACTATCTCCTTTCATGGACCATGCATAAGTTTCAAAAATAAAGTAAAAAGAACACACATCATATAAATAATGTGCTTTGTCTATCCATATAATCATCCCCTCTCCCTATTATAAGAATCAAGATTTTGGGTAGTGGATTGTGAGAAAAAAATTAATGGATTCTCATGGTGGGGAAAGAGTGGAGATGGAGAGCCAGAGCCAGCAAGCAATCAAAGGCACCACCTTCCTCAGAACTTGTTTCAATGGCATCAATACTTTATCAGGTTCAAATTTTGATCATTTCTGATTATTATTATTTTTTTTTTTTTTTGAAGTTGATAATATATTTTTTTTCTTTTGTAACTTTTGTTATGGGATTTTAGGTGTTGGAATATTATCAGTCCCTTATGCCCTTTCTGAAGGAGGGTGGTTAAGCTTAATACTCCTTTTGTTGGTAGCAATTCTTTGTTTCTACACGGGCTTACTTTTACGTAGATGTATGGATTCTGATCCACTCATCAAAACATACCCCGACATAGGGGAGTTTGCTTTTGGGAGGACCGGCAGAGCAATGATCTCGTCTTTCATGTATCTCGAGCTCTTCTTGGTGGCAGTCGAGTTTCTGATATTGGAAGGTGACAACTTGCACAAACTATTTCCAAAAGACGGTTTCACCCTTGGTGTCCTAAATGTTGGAGGCAAACAAGGTTTTGTTCTTCTTACTGCACTTATCGTGTTACCTACTACTTGGCTAAAGAGTTTGGGATTGTTAGCTTATCTTTCTGCGGGCGGAGTTTTGGCTTCCGTCATTTTGGTGTTGTCCGTGTTTTCGACTGGTGCTTTTGATGGAGTTGGGTTTCACGGAAGCGGGGATCTTTGGAATTGGAGTGGGATTCCTACTACTATAAGCTTGTATACATTCTGCTATTGTGGTCATGCAGTTTTCCCTACTCTCTGCAATTCCATGAAGGATAGAAGCCAATTTCCCAAGGTAAGTTTCTAAGCACCAAGATTAAACCTTTTTTAATTCCCATGCAATTGGAAATGGAGTCTGGAAACGTGTTGAAAGGTTTTTTTTTTTTTTTTTGGGGGGGGGGGGGGTTATTTTCCTGAATCTTGATTATCAACGCGTGATTAATTGCAGGTTCTACTTGTGTGCTTTGTTTTGAGCACCATCAGCTATGGATCAATGGCAGTTCTCGGGTACCTAATGTATGGCGAAAATCTGGTGTCGCAAGTGACTTTAAATCTTCCAACTCAAAAAATAAGTTCAAAAATAGCGATTTACACCACATTGATCAATCCTATAACCAAGTACGCAATAATTGTTGCTCCGATTTCTACAGCTATTGAAGATACTTTTCCTTTCCATAACAGTAGGCCAATAAGTTATTTAATCAGAACAGTTTTGGTTATTAGCACTGTTTTTGTCGCACTCACTGTTCCATTTTTCGGGTACGTAATGGCGTTCATTGGCGCATTTTTGAGCATTACCGTGTCGTTGTTGTTTCCGTGCCTGTGTTACTTAAAGATCAACAAAGCTTCTCGAACATTCGGGTCAGAGTTGATAGCTATTGGGATGATTCTGGTGTTTGGTGCTATTGTTGCAGTGGTAGGTACTTATACATCTTTAAGAGATATTGCGAAACAGGTTCAACCAAAATAATGAACCGGTCCAAGGTCCAACTGTGTTCATTGTTGTATGAAACTATAGCTATACCTCATGAAAAGTTGTGGTGACATGTAAAAATCTCTAGTTATGGTTCATGGACTTTTTTACTATAATTAGTTTCATGTTCATGGAAAGGAAAGAACTGAAGAGGAGTATAAATTTTGGGTATCAATAGAATCTTATCTCTGGTGCAAAGTTTTAGAAACATAGATTTTTTAAAACGGAGATTCTTTTTTGACGCTACTATTTTGGACTAAGATTTCGGGCTAGTCCCCCGTCACTTCTTTGGACTAAGATTTTGGGCTTCATTTTCTCCCTTCACCCTAACGTATAAACATTAAAAAATAAACAAAAGAGTTGTGGTGATATGTGAAATCTCTAGTTATCAGGGCCCCTAAATTAAAACATATGTAGTGTATAGCACTAAGTATATACTCCCTCCGTCCCACGTCCCAGAAAGATAGTCCACTTTTTTTCGTTGTTACTACGTGGGAACTTTGAACAGTTATAAATGCTACTTATAATTATGTTTATTGTGAATCTAAAAATTGATATTAATAGTATTTATAATGGTCTATCAAGAACAATTTCAAAAATTTCATTAGAATAATTAAAAGTAGCCTTAATTATTACTCAAAGTTTCTTCGTAAAACCCATGAAAATAGGTAGACTATCATTCTGGGACAGAGGGAGTAATATATAAAAACATAAAGCACTCGGTTTTCCCGTCCAAACTTTTCCAGCATAAATGTCCAAAATGCCCTCAATATATTTAAGTCACTGTATTAAATAGCAACTAATGTATTTATTTATTCATTTTTGAATAACTTTTTGAATGGTGCATGCTGCACAATTAATTAAAACGTTTAATGAACACTCTTTTCTAAAGTATTTTGAAAACGGTATGTATTAATTACATCACAAATCCATCTAATGATACATTTTTCAAACAATAATAGAAATTATATAAAACAAATCAGAAATTCTGAAAGGCTGAATTTGTAGATTTTAAATATGATTGTCTTCCCCTTCATATTTTTAGCACAACAAAAGTCAAGGTTACCGTGTACTCCACTAACTCAAAAATAATGTCCACTAACTCAGAATAATGTCCACTATTCAAGCTTTAAATTATCCTACTCAAGATCTCATGTAATTATAAGAATTGTTTGGTGGGTCATTAATTTAAACATTTGCAAAATTATAGTAGAATGGATTAATTAAAAGTAACACCTCCAAGTAAAAACCCTAAAAATAGATGTATAACACTCTACTTTTAAAATTCGTAAATGGTTTGTGGCTTGGTACTAAGAAAACAAAAATTGATCAAATTTGAAATTTAACCAATGACATCTGATTCAGCAAAACTTCGACTTCATATTCTGAAGTCTACCAAGTACTCCCTCCGTTCCTTATTAAGTGACGTTTTAGATTAAATCACACATACCAAGGAATGAGTTAATGATGCTCCCGTTTTCCATATTTACCCCTCTCCCATGCTCCGTTAAATGTGTATCTCACACTCACCGCACTACAACAAAAACACTCATTAACAACGTTGTAATAGACCTTTTACAACGTTTGGCTAAACGTTGTGACAGCCGACGTTGTAATAGGTCCCAGACTACTACAACGTTTAGTAAACGTTGTACTACACGTTTTTTACAACGTTTGAAACGTTGTAACATCACTTACAACGATTTAAAAACGTTGTGGTACATGTTTTTCTACAACGTTTAAACGTTGTAAAACCACTTTTTACAACGTTTATATAAAACGTTGTAGATTTCTTTCTACAACGTTTACATCAAACGTTGTATATTTATTTCTACAATGTTTACATAAAACGTTGTAGATCTCTTTCTACAACGTTTACTCAAACGTGGTAAATTTTATTAGGACAACTTTTTAGAAACGTTGTGATAGTCAAGAAAATTAAAAAAAAAATTATTTTATTTTCCTCCCCACCACCTCTCCCGCCCCCGCGCCCCTGCCCCCACCCACCACCACCACTAATTTCAGTTGAAACCATAAAACAAATTGATAAATACCGAAAGACGACTTTCGGAGATAGAGAAATTTCATAAATGAGATAAATTTCATAGTAATTATATAATAGGTGCTACTGCTCTTTCGCTAAGATACATAATTTAGAATCGATTTAAACTATCAACAACCTGTACAAACTACAAATAATGTATCAGACCAATCTTCTTTGCTTCTATCTTCATTAGTTGCCACAAGTACTTGCCCCCACTAACTGACCTGAAAAAAAATAGTAAAGCCTATTTTCAAAAAAAAAAAAGGAAAATAATTTTACTCCTCAAGAAACATTGAGCTGAATAATAATGATCACACATGAAAATATTTTCTATAGCCACAATAGCACACAATCACGATCTAACTTAAACTTCATTAAACTTGTCTACTTATCACTTATCACACTATAATAGAAATTGTGTTGTTATTAAGTAACACCGGGCGTAAAGTATAGAAATTTTACCTCCTCGGACGTAAAGTAGAGAAAATCAAGTCAACTGATTCTGCTGGAATTTGCAGGTCTGGCGAGGTCACATCAGCACACAGAAATTTGACATTTTTATGATGCCCATTAATGCTTTCATTCTGCAAGCCATCCAATACAGAGCAAATATAACAGAGTACTATTGAAAACGATGCGGATCTGCGTACTTATGGAGAGGAATATTATATTTTTCTAGGTAAGGGACAAAGACCTTCTTTATCGCACTTTTAATGAAGTCAATCGCAAGAACTTCGCCCGCCTTCTGAGCTAATTCACCAGTGAAACGACCAATGCCACCTCCCAGTTCAACAACAGATTTCCCTTCATACGAAGGGAGTAGCGAGAGTACCTGAATTGATCATGCAATGGGTGAGGTCTCAAATAAACAACAGTGGCACAGATTCAAATTGACAGAACAGGCTAATAAGTGCATATAGTTTGGTATCAACCATCTCTGCCTAGTTCACAAAAAGTCAGCCATGGCACAGGAATTTTGATTTTATAGGGAGGTTCTCAACATTTTTCCTTTTTAAGGTATCCCAGTTATTTCGTCTGGGACTGTAGCGACTACGCAGCAGATAGTTTGCTAACTCTATGATGGCTCAAATTTGAGACCTCTTAGCATAGAAAACAATAGACAGGATCATAATAAGTACTGGAATGTTCTTCACCGAAGTAATATATATGCGCACTCTGTTCTTTGAATGATGGGCTGTTTTTAGAAAAATAAAAATGTCTATTTTTGAATCCCATACTTACAGAAGTAATCGCCAGCAAAGAAAAAGGCAAGAGTTTCATTACATTTTTAAGTCCAAAGACTGCCTCCGGAAACAAGAAGGGAAAATGAAGTATCCCAAAAATCTGGGTGATACTGAATCTGCAATTACAGGTTCATATTCCCGTCCAGATCTCAAGAGAAACCTTACCTGAGAAGAAAATGTGTTACAGTTATTCACCCCATATGTTACGAGTTCAATATTGTCCTATAATGAACAGTAAGAACCATGTTTCTCAAAATCCACACGTACCAGCTCCTTGGCGAGCTAATCAATATAGCAGAGAGGAAGAGAGAGATAGAGAGAGAGAGAGAGAGAGAGAGAGAGAGAGAGAGAAGGGGGAGAGGGGGGGAGAGAAAGAGAGAGAAGTGGCGCTTTTTTATGTATTTACCTGTAATAAGCGTAAAGCACAGTATTGACTGACGGGCGGGACTTCAAGTTTAGCAATTACCTACAGATTACGAGAATAATAATGAGACGTGCCAGGTTGGAGTTTCTAGAGCAACTAAGAATGTATGACAATTTCTTTCAGGCTGACCTAGCAAATATATTTGTGATTAGTAACATTAAGGTAAATATCAAAATGAAACATTAGCTTTACCCACAAACTTAGACGCACTAAGATACATTTTGAGAGATAATTTCATTTCTTACTAGTATATAGCAAGCTGCAGTCCGGTACCATCCATCTCCGCTGAAAGCACTCCTCAAAGAACCTACAAAAATGCAAGAGTTCATTACTTTCTGTTAAGCACCAAAGGTCTCGGATTTAACAAGGTGGATCAAGCAAAGGAAGAAAGCTGGAATTTCTTTTACTTCCACTACTAGGTAGTCTAGCCCATACTACAAAATTTAACACGCTTCCAAAGGAGGAATATTGGAGGAACTGGTTTTGAAGAACAGAGCCGGAAAAACATAAGCTGAATTACAAATCAACTCAAAAAAGTTTCAGATATAAATTGGACGCAAAATCTCAAAATCAAGCCCAAAGTAGACATACTCTGTTGATCTCCCCGCAGCTGAAAACAAATCCGCCCAATGACGGCCATCGGTCTTTCTTGCAACACTAACCACCACATCGAAATACTCCAGAAAATTTCTGATCAAATCACAAGTTTTCTCTAACAGATAAACTGAGGTCTGGTTTCTGCTTGCATTTTGACTGCAGAAAGCGGTAAATGAAGTTTAGATTGTCGGTAAAACACCCAAAAGAACAATAAAAATCCAACTTACAGGGAAAGGCATAGGAAAAGGGGTAAACATTTTCAAGGGAAAATCCCATCACAAGCCATTTTTTAAAGGGGAAATGACAATTTAGGGTCCAAAGTTTGGGGGGGTGTGTGCCAATAGGGGTCTGATGTATCAATTTTGTCAATTTAGGGTCCAAAGTTAACAACGTTAGTCAATTAAGGGTTTTTGGACTAAGTTGCAAAGAAAATCCAGTTAAGTAACAGAAAAACTTAACTGAAGTTAGTTTTGGATGTTATCCCGGGCTGTCATTTCACACACCCCTTATACAATGGACCCTAAATTTTCTTTCACTTTTATTATTAAATTTTTGAATAATTTTAATTAATTCAAAAGTAATAATAAATAAAATAATAAGCAAATAAAAAATTAAAGTAGTTTTTTTTTAAACCGCAAATTATGAAGTTATAAACAAGGAAAATTAATAATAAAAATAAAAAATAATTTTATAAATAAATAATTGGAATACTAATATTAATAATGAAACAATACTAACCACCACCACAAAAAAAAAAAAAAAAAAAATTGTCCAAATCCCCACTTTCTTCTTTCTAAAAAAATAAAGTGGTTTTTTTTTTTTTGGAATATAGTTTTTTTACACTTTTTCCTTTTTAAAAATTATACTTTTTATTTTATAGTGGTTCTAATGAAAAAAATATTTTTATTGTATTTCTTGAAAAAATATTTTCAGTAAATGACGTCTTAATTATTAGTTAATTTAATATAAGAAAGTAAAATTTAATATTTCAATTTTTTTTTTATTAATTTTCTACATCTGAAATGACAATATGCTCATGCAAATAATAAAAACAAACTCCAGTTAAGTCCATGTCAAAACACTTGTGACTTAACTGGATTCCGTTAACAAAATCGTTAAAAAACCCTAACCTGCACAACTTTTGCAACTTTGGACCCTAAATTGATAAAATTGATACATCAGACCCCTATTGGCATACACCCCCCAAACTTTGGACCCTAAATTGTCATTTCCCCTTTTTTTAATTCCAAAAAATTCCAAAAAATATATCCCAAAATCTAGAACATCTGTTATTTCCACTATCGAAAGGCATATAAATGTAAGTTTGTTCCTTTGATAGAGAACAACAAATAATGTGACTTCCAGTGTCAGCAGTAATAGACTTCATTAAGTTCATGAGCTATGGTACTGTGTGTCATTTCAGCATCAATCACTCCATGAACTACTCCCTCCGTCCCATAATAAATGTTGCATTTCACTTGTCAACGTTTTTAAGGAAAGTGCTTTACTTGTTTGTACATTTCTTGTACACTGGTAAAATCATTCCAAGACTAATTCCTTAACCGGAAACGCAACATTTATTTTGGGACGAACAAAAAAGGAAGAGCAACATTTATTACGGGATGGAGGGAGTATATGATAATGGTTTACAGAGAACGAGAGAAAACACATCAAACCACATGATAGGATTACCTAGAAATTTCAGCATCAAACACAGTAAAAAGTAGCCATTCCTAAGATTTGGCCTGTTAGAGGCAACTTCCAACAAACCAAGTACTAAAACTTGTTAGAACATGGCTTGCAAAACAAGTTATTTGGACCTTCCATTTATAAAATCATGATTATAATATTAATATAAAGTGTAGTAAATAATAGTAAATATTGTGTAGAATTCCTGGATGTAATATTACCTATTTTTTGATGGGCAAAGTGGTAATTTAACATCACTAAAGGTTGAAAGGGTGTAGTCCCTAAATGAGGTGCCTATTGGTTTCATATATAAAGAGTTCTCCATCAACCCTAGAAATCACTCCATTCATTATTTTTCTCTCCCAAATAATCTTCATATTGCTAGAGACATTAGAGAGAAAAGGCACTCATCATTTAGAAGAACTTCGTCCCCTTAATTCTTTTTTCTTCTTCTCCTTTTTCTCCCTACAACTTCATATGGGTTCAACAGGTAATTGTTCTTAATCGCTTCCGCTTCATCTTTTCCTCAATCTTATTCTGAAAATGAGCGTGGCATTCAGGGGTTATGAAAATTGTTCCAACAATTGGTATCAGAGCCCCCTCATATTTTGGTTTAAGTTTGAGTTCTTTTCGGGAAAGCTTTTATGCTTTATTCGATTCATTTTTCCTGTTGAATCATCAAGTTTTGATGTTGATTAGAGACTCTAATTCATTCATAGAGTACTGATAATAATCATCTGAATTTAAGAAAATGGTTTGAAAAGTTTTGTTGAATGAACACAATGGTTCAAGTGTGACTATCCCTTCATAACATGGTTTTATGTCTAGTGCATACCATGTGGATCTACATACTTGATTCTATGTTTTTAAAGCAAGATTATCCCTAAATAACATGGTTTTATGTTGTAAAGAACATACCATGTGGATCTACTTGTTGTTCATCATTTTTTGGGATAAAATTTGGAAAAGTGCTGCATGAAACGGTGGCTTTAGCCCGGTCGGGTCTTATGTTCTGCCCGGTCGGGTATTATAAGTTGCCCGGTCGCGCATGTACACTATTCACAGGTTTTTGTTTTTTCAAAGATGTTGCACAATTTTGTTCTTCTTTTGAACAAAACATACATTTTTTCAAACCCAAGGCCTTGATTAATTATATGCTTTGACAATTTTATTCATTGTTTAAATAATATTTTCGCCTAAGTGATTTACGTTATTTAAACCCTAAAATTGTAAAGTGTTGGAAGTTTAAGTTAATATGTGAATGGCTTGAATTTTCCAAAGAAGATCTTGACATTTGACTAAACTTGGGCATTCATGTGGTAACAAGTAAAATAAACATTAGGTTATTTTCTTAGGTACTTATGTCGACCCAAAGGAAGATTAAGTATTTATTAAAATATAAGTTCAAATTACTTGTTGCCTAAGGCAATCATTTATGAGTCAACTCGCAATCCAAAGATTAGTTTTGATGTCATGTTGATTGTTTTGTTGATGGATTTCATTGATGTACTTAATCATTATTTATTGTGTAGTTTCTTATTTATGTTTTGTATTCATTCTTGTTCTCAAAATTCCAACAAATTTGTTTATTGTTTCATCTGTAATTACTGCTATGAGTACCGTTGCAATGTGGGACTAATTATAAAACTTGGAAAACAAATAATTATAATCTTGGGCTATATAGAACTCGTATTAAGGGATCCGTTTCTCTTCTTATTGCTTGAGTGCTGAGAAGTGACACGCTCTAACCGCGTAAGCCTAATGATCATAAAGAATATTATCCCGGAGACCTTTTGGACGGTGTCTCCGAGGATATTGATGCTACAAACATTCCTTGATACCCCTGATGAAACTTGTTTCCATAAGGTATAAAGGGTACCGGGAATTTAAGGGAGTACATTTTAGAAATAGTTCATCTATTGACGAAACGAAAAGACACTTAAGTTAAGGATATCGGATGATATTCTTGTGCATTTAGTTTTAATCTTTCTTCCTTGGTTTGGTTGCTTTGAAGTGACCTATCAATGTCAAAAGGACAAGTGAAATATTAATGAATTACTTTCACTTATGACACAAGAAGAAGATAAGTTAAGAATAATTTAGAACTAAAGGTACTCATTTAGCATCTACCTTTTCTCATGGAACAAGAGAAGAGGGAAAGAAACTGTGGCTACAAGTAAAAAGAAGCTTAAGGGATCATCTCATGATCATAAAGAAAAGAAATGTTTCTTTTGCAAGGACCTTACTAACATGAAGTTCGATTATCCTAAGTCTCACGCTTGGCGTGAGAGGTATATCATTTGGTCTTGTTTGTATTGTATTAAGGCTAATTTGGTTTTAGTTCCTACATTTACATGGTGATTGGATTTTGGTGCAACCAATCACATAAAGATGTTCAAGTAGGATTATCTAAATTACCGAAGACCTAGTAAAGATGAAGAAATTCATCTATATGGAAACTAGGAATCCGGTTAGAGTTATATGCATAAGGATCATTTAAATTATTGTTAAGTACTAAGTATTATTTTGTATTAAATAATATATTTATTGTACCATCATTTAAATGGAATTATGATATTTATCACAATATTGGACAAGGAATGTCACTCTTGTTCATTAATAATAAGTGTGATCTCTATTTTAATTCCAAAAGTTGTTGGCACTAGTACTTTGTCAATTATTCTTTCTTCACTTGACATTATTCAAACAATAAATGTGTCCCTTAATAATGAAACCAAAACTAGAAAGCAAAAGTTATCAAGTAAATTGTATTTTATTTTTCATTAAGGCATAGGCATTTGGGTCATATTTCCAAGAGGAAAATTGATAAGCTTATGTAAAAGAAAATCTTAAACAAACTTGATATTTTGGAAAATACTTTTGCATTAAATGCCTTAAAGGAAATTTACAAACATTAAAAGAATAGTATTCTCGAGAGTATCAAGTGTCTTTAAAACTAATACATATGAACATTGTGGGCCATTCATTATTATTTCGTGGAAAGGTCAACAATAGTTATTACGTTTATAAATGTTACTTCATACAAAGACTCAAGTTATGGACGTTTTCAAGTCTTATGATGTCAAAGTTGGAAATCAAATTTGAAAGACTATTAAGAACATTAGGTCCAATCATGATAGAGTATATCATGGTTGGAATGATTGTTAAAGGGAACAACGTCTAGGTCCTTTTTACTCGCTATTTTGAAGAGTGTGGGATTGTCTCCATCTACATTAAGCCGGGTACGCCTAGCATGAATGATGTACACAAAAGACATGATAAAATCCTTAAGGAAATGGTAATAAGAATGTTTTGTGCTTCTTTTAACTCACTCATTATGGGCGATACATTAAAACCGCATCCCTTATTCTCATTAAAGCTCCCTCTAAGCTACTAATAAAAACCCTTTATGATTTTGGGACGAATAAGGAACACGTCCTTAAATCATCTTCATTTATGGGGTTGTCTAACATAAGGGTAGACCTTATAAGTCTACTAAGGGCAAGTTAGACATAAGATTGTTAGTAGTTATTCATGAGGTAAGCCGAGAGATCTAGGGGATATATAAATTTTACAACCCGAAAATTTGAACATTTTGAAACGAGAAAAGCTAGGTTCTTTGAGGATGTTGAATTTAGTGGGAGATTAGGTGTAATATTTTGAATTTGGAAAAGAAGAGGCATCCATTTCTTCACCTTTTCCATAAGTTCCAATTGGATTTCAAATTTTGTACTTGATATTCAAGAAGAACATACAATTCAAAATAAATATGGTTTCCCTATAAATATTGAACAACATGAAAATGTTGATCATAAGAAGGAAATTCAACAACCTCAGAATTAGTAAGAACCGTTGCCCTGAAAGAGATACACTAGAGTAAGAAGGATTGCAATACCGGATAATTATGAGATGTATCTTACCGAGAAATTAAGGACACATAGGTTTAGTGGGAGATGAGCCATTCATCTACCATAAAGCCATTAATAGTCTTAATTCTCATAAGTAGATTAATACCATATATAAAGAGTTGAAATCTTTGAAAGATAACAACTTTTGGGATCTTTTTACATTACCTAAAGATGTGAAACCTATAAATGGGTCTCTAAGACCTTAAAGGATTCGCAAAAGTAATGTTGAAAGATATAAGACCCATCTAGTTGCTAAAGATTTTTTCAACTCATAAGAAAGGCATTAATTATCAAGAAAGAAACATTTCCCGATATCTTCTAAAAAAAAAAAAAAAAAAAAAAAAACTCTTTTAGAACCATTATGGCACTAGTAGCAATTTGTGTCTTAAGCCTCATCAAATGGATATTAAAAAGAACTTTTCTTAATGGAGACATTAAGCAAACTATCTATATGGAGAAATTCATTTATGACTTAAGCAAACTTCTCATTAATGGTATTTAGAATTTAATCAAGTTATTCTTTCATTTGGTTTGAAATGAATCTTGATAAATATTGTGTATACCATAAGTTCAGTGGGAGTAAAAATTATAATTTTGGTCTTATATGTGGGTAATATTTGCTTGCTAGTAATGTTTTAAACCTTAATAAGGAAACTAAGAAATTTCTTTGGAATGAAAATTCTTGGTGAGGCATCTTTTTGTATTAGGAATCCAAGTTCACTGTGAGTATTCACGGGGTATTTTGGGATTATCACAAAAGGCCTATATAGAAAAGGTATTACAAAAGGTATAGCATGCAAAACTATAAACCACTTGACACCCCTAATTTTAAAAGGAGACATGCTTAGTCTCAAACAGTGTCCTAAAGTTAATTATGAATCCAAGTATATAGAAAATATCCCTCTTTGCATCAGCAGTAAGAAAGCTTAATAAATGCGTAAGTCTTGCATTCAATGTTGGGATGCTTGGTCAATACCAAAGCAATCCAGAAAGAACATTAAGTAGTAGCCAAAAGAATGATATAGTATTTATAAAACACAAAGATCTACATGCCTATTTAAATCGGATAATCTTGAGATCATTTGGTATTCCGATATTTGTTAAAATTATATGGCTGCATAAAGGACTACAATTTGTCCAATAGTGTCGAAAGACCGTTAAGATATATTATGACAATCAGGTAGTAGTCTAGTACTCTAACAAGAGTTTGTCAAAGTCTAAGTATTTAGAAATTAAGTATCTTGTTGTAAATAAATAGTACAAAAAGGAACAAATAGAAACACAACTTATTGGAACAAACTCCATAATTATCGGATCCGTTTTCTAAATCGTTATCATTGTTAGGCCCAATTGGTAGGAAAATAGGCTAGAGTGGGGGGGGGGTGAATAGCCTTTTTAAACTTTTACAAAGAAACACTTTTATAAATGCAAAGTCACTTATCAGATTGCAAACTATTATCAGTAAGCGCAGCGGAGAAGATATGACTTGGTTTTAACTCACACCAAAATCAGTATGAAAAAGGTTTTGAGAGCTTGGTTTTAACACAAAGTGATTGCTAAAAGTTCAATGCAGTTTCAAGAGATTGGTCAATGGAAATTACAATGAATCAGTACAGACATATGCAATCTGCCGGTGATAGAGTTCCAATCGGCAAAGATAAAGTAGGCAACAGAGACACAAAGATTTGGAGAGGTTCACAGTGTAAATACTGCTACGTCCTCTACCAAGTTTGGTCAGAACTTGGATTTGGGTAAGAGTACTATTAGATATCTCTAGTCTATTACAAGCATGGCTTTGCCGGAAACAAATACTAAGTTCTAGAGATCACTAATGGATCGTAATACAAATCTGACCAAGTGTTTTTGAGCGGCAAGTCCAAGAGAACTTATCTCACTCAGGTGGGTGTGTGAATAACTCAAACAACGTATTCCTTGAATGATCTAGTTCGAGAATACTAACAATGTTGTTTGAGTTGGTGCACAAGTGTATGTCCTATGAAATGATCTAATGATTATCTGGACAGAATGTTTGAGTCTTTAATGAATACTCAAAAACATTCAACTCTATTCAATGCTCTATTTTCACCAACCTTCTTCAATACTCTAAGTCCACTATTTATAAGAGGAGTGAATGTCATGTGTCTTGTAGAAGAATGCTTGTAATTTGAATATCCAGATGGGTAGTTGAGGAGCATTAAATGCGGTATCTTTAGCATTAATGGCGAAGATATGGAGTACACACATGCTTGCAAAAGTCTGATGGGTAAAGACCCCTTTGTCTCAACCGGTTACCTGCAAAAAGCAAGTAGGGACAAAGTATAGCTAAAACTAGCTATGTGTCAGACGGCGCAGTAATCATGACAGAGCAGTTAAACAACTTTCTGATAAGACAGTGCGGAAAGGACAGAGACAATCAGTAAGTTGACAATGAGATAGAACAACAAAACCTGACTGTCAGTAAGGTTCAGATTGTCCTTGCTGATTGTTTGAGTCATCGGCAACTTGAGTAGTAAGTTGATCGGCATGTTTAATTCTGGTCTGCTGATTGTGCTTCCTTCTGCTGGTTTGCCAAGTTTGAAGAGTTGGAATACACCTGTGCTGGTCACGAAGAATCCTAAGTGTACCTTACAAAGGTTCTAATAAAATTGGGGGATCCTAAGTGATAACTATGATTGGGATTAAGCAATTCTATGTCCTAAACATATATTTGAACAACAATCATCTTTAGTGTTTCACGAGCATGTTGCTCATATGGGTGTAACAATTTTGATAACATTTAATTTAGTGGGAGTTTATGTTGTGATTCATTAATAAGTTCTATTATTTAAAGTTTTGATCTCATTTGGTTAAGTTGGACTAGTTGGAAGAATATATATATATTCATTATGATTCCATGCTACACATCTACACTTTTGATTTATGTCATTTAGTTGGATTTGTATATGTGATTATTATGGGTTTAGTTGCGAATCAATTACAACGACGGCCCCTTTAGTCCTTATACTTATATGGCTAATGGACGAGATTGTTATGAATGACAATAAAGTGCGCACATAAGGGTTGTCATTCGTGTTATATTTATGTTTTAAAGGGAGAACTTTATTTTGCAACCCAAGTGGGAGATTGTTAGAACATGGCTTGCAAAACAAGTTATTTGGACCTTCCATTTATAAAATCATGATTATAATGTTAATATAAAGTGTAGTAAATAATAGTAAATATTGTGTAGAATTCCTGGATCTAATATTACCTATTTTTGATGGGCAAAGTCGTAATTTAACATCACTAAAGGTTGAAAGGGTGTAGTCCCTAAATGAGGTGCCTATTGGTTTCATATATAAAGGGTTCTCCATCAACCCTAGAAATCACTCCATTCATTATTTTTCTCTCCCAAATAATCTTCATATTGCTAGAGACATTAGAGAGAAAAGGCACTCATCATTTAGAAGAACTCCGTCCCCTTAATTCTTTTTTCTTCTTCTCCTTTTTCTCCCTACAACTTCGTATGGGTTCAACAGGTAATTGTTCTTAATCGCTTCCGCTTCATTTTTTTCCTCAATCTTATTCTGAAAATGAGCGTGGCATTCAGGGGTTATGAAAATTGTTCCAACAAAACTATCACCAACGCTGATCAATTAATTCAACCACACATCTGCACTATTCCATCTACCTCACTGCCAGCGATCGGAAATTATTGCATATTATAAGCTCAGGTGCTCTATACCTTGCCAAGAAGTAGCTCAGCAAGAACACAGCCAGAGGACCAGATGTCAATAGCTGAAGTGTACTCTATTGCTCCAAATATAAGTTCAGGTGCTCTATAGTACCTAGAGCATATGTAGGATATATTAGGCTCCCCTTTTACCTACCAAACGTCCAGAGACAAAATCATTTAAAAAACTACTAAAAAGAAACAAAAATATAGGAATATGGTGGACCAACAAGAAAGTTCACGATCGAAAGAAAGTCCTTGGGTCCTCGAGGAGATCAGTCATAAAGTATGAACCTACCTGATAAAGGATGAATAATTTAATATGATGTTCTTCTGAAAATCGTCATCTGAAGCCTCCTTCAGCTCAACTAGTTCGGAAAAAAGCCGCTTGATTCCCTGCATTGGTAAACGGGAACAAGCATACATAATGTAAATGAAACTGTGCGCTGACAATTTGATTTGAGTTAAAAGGACAACTCAACTATAGCTAGGGAAGACTGTGAATAATGCTTATCATGACAATCCCTCTGAAATTGGATGAGCCATGCAATTTTCGCCATCAGAAAAAGGAATAACTCATTAGACACTACACTCGTCTATGCGGAATTTACTGCTCCTCTATTTTGCATCACTTTGACCCTAGTAAAGTACATCTTAAATAAATTAGTAGGTTTAGTTTACACTTGATCTTTGACTATTAACCTCCTCTCCATGTAATCAGAAATCCTGACAAGCACATTTCACAAGCATCGAAGTCAAAGGCATAGACAAAGTGTGCAAAGTTCCTAGACATTGTATAGCGAAGCTACAAACAAAAATTTCAGGCATGAATTTTTTAAAATTAATAATGATATGGAACATAAAAGCCCTGCTTCTACAAAATGATCAATTCCCAATTCACCAAGCCTAAACTGGTTCCGAGTTGAACACCCATATTCAAGTGCATATCATTTGCCTCTAAAAATATATTTATCCTATCTGAAATTCCCTTTAACGTGACAAATTAATTTTTTTCCTGCAAATGAAGTATTGCAGAAATTACTAAACGCGATTAACGCTGAGTTTTAGTTATATCTACCGAAAATATTCTAGTAACTAATTCAATTATAACCAGAACTCTAGAAGTAGTCATTAATCCCACTAGATGATGATTCCTGATGATTTTGCAGTCACATTAGCAATTCTTATTCACTGAGCCCTTCATTTGGCTGTAAGCAATATATGATTATACAAATCTTTAGAAGAGTACGGGTCGCAATTAACTGTGGTCACTGCATTATTAAACCATAGATCAACATTTTCATATGGAAAAGAAAGCCCTGACCAAATTTGACCCCAAATTTGACCAAATTCAACAAGGAAATAAAGGAAAGAATGAAAGCATGAAAGATAAAGAAAGACCTGGAAGACCTGGAAGCCGCCGCCGTGATGTCGATGTCTCCAAGAAGGCCGAGGTCACCGAGAAAAGAGACGGCGCGGTGAGCGGATTCGACGGGGAAGACCTGGAAGCCGCCGACGGAGGAAGACCTGGAAGCCGCCGGAGGAAGACCTGGAATGGATGTCTTCTTAATGAGTCCCGCCGGAGGAAGACCTGGAAGCCGCCGGCGTCTCAGACTTTTAACCCTAGGAAATCGATTTGAGAGAGAGATAGAGAAGCCATCGACCCTAGGAAATCGATTTGAGAGAGAGATAGAGAAGCCGTCGATTTGAGAGAGAGATAGAGAAGCCGTGTGAAATTTTGGGGAAAGGGTTAATTTTTGGGGAAGGGTTGGGCACGGCATTGAAAGAGAGGGGGAGTGCGGGAAGTAAGGTTCTAGGGAAATTTTGGGCGCCTCTTTAAAAAATTTCCCTTTTTTTTTAAAGTCAATTAAGAAACGTTGTATTAAATAAATTTTACAACTTATAAAATAAACGTTGTAATATGGTTTTTTTACAACGTTTAATTTTGTAAAACGTTGTGAAATTTACAACGTTTGGTTAAAAAAGTTGTCTTTTTACCTATGTTACAACGTTTAGTAGGCGAAACATTGTTATTCAGGAAATTCAACAACGTTTACCAAAAAACGTTGTATTAGGTCCCTATTACAACGTTTTTACATAAATGTTGTAAAAAAAACGTTGTAAATGACTGTTTTTGTTGTAGTGCCGTAAACTAACGTTTCCTCTTCCCAACCTGAAAGCAATAAGCACACAACTTTGCACATACTCCACAGTCACTCACCCACAACTTGAGACCAGCAAGAAACTCTTTCAATCTCGTAAAAAAGAATTGGTTTGATTCTCAACCTTCCCCACCAATTTTTGGAACAATTCAAATCTTTATTTGGTAACAATTCAATGATTGGTGATTTCATCACTTTTTCTTTTAACAATTCTCAAAACCAAACTTTCTTTCTCCTCAAAATCTGGTAAGGTTTCTGATGTTACCGGAGTTTGGCCGGAGAATCCATTGATGACGATGTGGTTGATGGTTTTCACGCATGCCCTAGAATAAGGATATGGGTTTGATTAGATCCATAGACAAATGCGTCCATCGACGGCACGGATGAGGCGGATGGCAAATTTGTTGGTGGTCGTACTGGAAACGACGAGTAAATAGAGTTTAAGAAAAGCTAAATAAGCTTTGAAGTTTGAAGAAAGAGAAAGAGGTGAGAGAGAGTGAGAAGGAAAGGAGACAATAAATGATTATAATAAGACAAGGGCAATTTGGTCTATCTCAACAGATAAAACACTAAACGTCAACTAAGTCGGAACAAATTCACAATCCTAAAACGTCAACTAAAAAAGAACGGAGGGAGTACTAACAAGTATAAATCAATTGATTGCAATTCAAATTTCAAAGTTGGTCCAAACTACAAAGCAAGCCAACTTATCTTAAAAAAACTCAAATTCTAACAGATTAATCAATATACACAACAATTGAAAAACTTTTTCCTTTAATTTCGTTAAATCAAGATGAGATTTTGTTAAATCAAAGATTAGACTGTTGAAGGAAAATATAAAACGAAACTATTGTTAACATTAGGGCAATGGTCTAGGTGTTTTAACAACTTGATTCTGGTTTTTGAAACAGCGTAAATAAACATAGATAAATTAAATTGGTTCAATATTTTAATCGAATTTCATTAGATTTTTGTACATGCATATATCCATTGACAGAGATTAGAACAAAACTATACAAGGAAAAAAAAACACGATTTAAGTCTTTAAATTGAAACAAATAAGAACTAATTTTCTTTCATGCTTTTTTAAGATCTTAGCTTATATGAAATATCTATTATATAAAAAAAGGGAAAAAATTGAATCGGTTGAAAATTTAAAACTAATTTCATTATATTTTTTTACATGCACATGTTTATAATCAGATTTTTTTTATGGTGGGCCGGATTTTTATTTTTTTTTGTAAATATTTGATTAGGTTTTCTTTTCTTATCATTCTATTTATATGCTCCTTTATTTCTATTTTTCTTATTTTTTCTTAAACAAAATATTAAATTTATTAGTGTTGTTGTTATATTGGGATGATAGGGCTTGGAATTATAAAAAAACATTATTGGACATATATTTTTTTTTGGAAATTTTTGGTAAGCTACTTGATTTGTTTAGTTTAAAATGCAATGCAACACTTGGAAAGGCAAGTGATCAACTATTAACCCAAGTAACAAATGGTATAATATCATTTCCCCTTTTTTTAAAAATGTTTTATGAATTTCATTACCAACGTTTATTGGCCATTTATGCGGCAATATTCAAGAGATATCAAATGTTGTTTACAAGAAAATATTTCAAAATTTGTAATTATTTTTACTATTAATTATATTATAAATATTTTTAATAATTTTTTTGTCAAATTTTTAATGTATAAATTGTTTTTTATAAAAGTTTTATCTCGTGTCTTAAAGGCACGGGTGTTACACTAGTTGTAATTATATTATATAGGATTGGAGATGGGCATAAGGGTAACCATGTCCGGCCCGGCCCTTTTTTTTATTAAACCCGCGGGCAATTGGGCTTGAGTCCGCCCATGTTGTATGAGCCCGCGGGCCAAACCCGGTCCGGCCCGCCACAAAGTTTTTAATCCGGCCCGCCCTTAAACCCTTAGCTTTTGCCAAATGGGGGTTGACGGGTTTTATTTTTGTTTTTTTTTTTTTTTTTTAAATCCAAAATATGGGAAAATATAGAAAAATAATAATAAAAATATTTAAAAAGTGCTAAAGATCTTACAATTTAATTTATAATTTAGTAAAAATATAAATGGTCTAATAATATCAGTATATTAGTGAAATAAGTTTAGATATTTAATGAATAAAATTGTTAAAAACATTAAGCATACTCCATTTAATGAATAAAATTATTAGAACATTAAAATAATGGTATTTTTGAAAAAAAGAAATAAAAAATGTTTCCAAACGGGCCACGGGCACGGGCCAAACGGGTTTTTCAAACCCGCGGGCTAGCCCGGTCCGTTTGCAAATAGTGAAGTCCAGCCCGTCCGCTTAATATACGGGCTAGGGGTCGGGTTTTGTGTGCGGGCTCCATCTTGGTCAGCCCGACCGTTAGCAAAAGGGAACTCCTTTTCCACAAAAATAACATCCCGAGAAACGAGCAACTTATTTTCATTAATATCATACACATACCACCCTTTCTTGCCAAGAGGATACCCCAAGAACACGCATCGCCTACTTCGGCTTGCAAACTTATCATTATCACGCCAAGAATAATGCACATAAGATAAAGACCCAAACACCCGAATGTGTGAGTAAGAAGGAGGCTTCCCAAAGATAATTTCATAAGGAGTTTTTCCGTTTAACAACTTTGAGGGGGTTCGATTAATTAAATGCCCAGCCGCCAACACAAACTCCCCCCAAAACTTGACCGGTAATTTTGCTTGAAACATTAAAGCACGAGACACATTTAAAATATGTCTATGCTTTATTTCCACCCTACCATTTTGTTGGGACGTACGAACACTAGTGTGATGCTCAATCCCATTTTCAAGAAAATATTTTTCCAAACAAATAAATTCTGTCCCATTATCACTCCGAATTTTCTTAACTCGTTTATTAAATTCCCGCTCTACCATGGCAAGAAAATTTTTTAAAATTTGGGAAACTTCACTCTTGGACTTGACCAAATAAACCCACACCGCACAGGAACAATCATTCACAATGGTTAAAAAATAAACGGCACCACACAAAGCAGGTTTCCGATAATCACCCCAGATATCACAATGGATTAAATCGAAATTTTCATTAGAATTACTTTCACTAAGTAAAAACTTGTCCCTACTTTGCTTAGCCTTGCAATAAATCTCACAAACGTCTTTATTAATACTACTATGATTAATGAAAGGTAACAAACCCACTATTTTTCTTGACGGATGCCCGAGTCGCTGATGCCACAGCTGAAAACTGCCAGATTCTCTAACGTTGCACACTTGCGTTATCGGTGACTTCCTCAAGTAGTACAACCCCCCGTCCAGTTCACCCGCTCCAATCAAAATCTTCGAGACCCGGTCCTGTACAACACATTGTTTGTCAGAAAAATGCACCAAATAATCACAATCTCGAAGTAATTGAGAGACGAATAACAGATTGCAGTTAAAAGTTGAGGCATAAAGAACATTTCTTAAAATAAGATTTGCGGCAATCTCAACATTGCCTTCTTTCGTGGCTTTCATGTATTTCCCATTAGGCAGACCAATGTGATCCGCCTTAATATCATGAACATCACTAAGCAAAGATATGTCCCCTGTAATGTGTCGGTTGGCTCTACTGTCGACAAGCCAACGTTTATCATTCATCATACCAGTTGCCTTGCCAGTTGTGCTGACAGTTGTCGGCACCTGTGTCTGCATAAAATTCTTGAAGTTGTTCCATTGATCTGCTTTGAATCCCAGCGCCCTAGCCTGATCTGGAACCCTTCTATACTGACCTCTGCATTGTTGGATCTTGTGCTCGGCTTCCCTTGATCTTTTCTTCCCGAAAAGGATTGGCTTTTGCTGGCTTTCCACGCTGGTCTTCCCACCATTCTGGATATCCTATCAACCTGAAGCACGAATCTGCACTGTGTCCTTTCTTCTTACAGTGAGAGCAAGTGACATTTCTCATATCCTTCTTTTCTGTCAATCCACCTGATGAGCCATCTGTGCTCACAATTGGTCTATCAGCTGCCCTATCAACTGTACGAGCAACAAAACTTGCTGGAGTTGGGAATTCTCCATGTCCGCCCCCCAGCACCTGTTCCTCTCTTATAGCATTAGAATAAGCCTTATTCACAGAAGGCAGTGGCTCCGTATTGACAATAGAAGTTTTCACGTTCTCAAACTTCAGAGTTTCCAACCCCATAACGAGTTGATGCACACGCTCCTCCTCACGTCTATTTGCGAAAACAGGCCCAATATTGCACTTACAACCCAAACAGGAACAAGTCGGCAGTGTCTCAAAATCATTGAGAGCATCCCACAGTTTCTTTATCCGCCCGTAATAAGAAGCCACACTTTCATTCTTTCCTTGTGTGCAGTTTGCTATGTCCGCCTTCAACTGTTTAGTCTTTGGTCCATTCCCCAACGAAAACCGTTCCTTCAAATCATCCCACAAAACCTTTGCTTCATCCACATAGGTAATGGTGGAGCGAAGAGTTGGTTCTATCGTATTAAAAATCCATGAAACAATCATGGAATTCACCATCCACCATTAGTCTGCTTCATCAACATCGTCAGGACATGGGATTCTGCCATCAATGAATCCGGTTTCATCTTCGCTCGAAGTGATCCTTTGAAAACTCGTGCCCATTCTTCATAATTCTCACCCTTCAACTGAACATGGGTGATGATCATTCCTGGATTGTCACTTGAAGAAAGAAAATAAGGAGATCTCTTTTCTTCCTTGATCTCCTTTCCTTTGCTGGAATTTTCAACTCCGGGTTTCTGATCTTCGTCGCCGGCCATAGTCTCTGATAAAACCGGGATCTGGTGCCAAGTTGAAACTGTGTGTAGGGAAGGAATATGGAGGAAAATAAAGTCAGTTTATTTCCTTGATCTTAATGTGCCGAGTATATACATTATATATACATTGGATTCTTCTTTGGAGAGGAGGACTACTACTCTACTACTACTCCTATAATTTAGCTCACAATATAAATCCCTACCTAATTTACATACTACTAAATAGGAAAAGATATACAAACAAATATGAAGAGATATCCCAAAATATATGAGAATCTCGGTTTGTATCTCAACAGCTCACAGGTACGGGCTTGCGGGTCGTCCGCGGACCTAAGCCCGTAACGCCCATCTCCATATAGGATCAATCAATTACCCTAAAATATCTTGGAAAATCACCAGCCAAACCGTATCCTTGGTCGATTTAGTTTCTAAGAGAAACTACGTCTCTTCATTCCAAAAAGAAAAAAATGGTTAATGACAATTTAGACCCTAAAGTACCATACCACCCTTACAATCGAGCCTTGCATGTCTTTTTTCGCCAGATCGGACCCTGGGGTGATTCATTTTCGCCAGTTAGGGCCTTTTTGACGGAATTCGTTAAAAAGTCAGTTAAAAGGCATGTTCCGTGCACGTGACTAACGGAATTGGGTTGTTTGAAGTTGATATTTCATTTAAGGGGCTTAATGAAAATTCCAAACTTAACAGGGCTGAAATCAAAACAATTATCAAAAATTTTATTTGAGCAAAAAACAATTATCAAAATATTAAATAAAACCATACAATATAATTTTATTATCATTACTTTCATCAATTTTATTTTCCTTTTTATTACTTCTTAATTACTCTCTTCTTCCCAAAATAATTTTTTTGGGCAATTTTTTATTTTTTTTGGATCGTTTGATAGACCGGTACGTATAAGCATTACTCCATCCGTCCCATCCAAATTAGGAGTTTCTCTCCCGACATGGGGATTAAAGAATAATAGTATTATATTATGAAAAGTGATAATGAAATTGAATTAAAATATTTAACATTTATGATTAAGCACTAATCATTTACTTAAAAACTATCCAAATATAAAATTTGAGTACAGTCAAATTTGTTAATGAATTCAAAATGGAGAAGATATTTTATCTATTAAATTTCTCTCTTTTCTCCACCTTCCAAGCACAAGCTTCATCCCACCACCACTACCACCACCCACCACCCACCATTGACACCACCGACCAGCCACCATCAACACACCTATGCCACCATCTCACTATCATTGACAACACAATCTCAAAACCACTGGCCACCATTCAAACCTTGATCTGGGTAGACTCAAAAATCAAAACCCAGATCTAACTAATCATATTCGAAAATCAAAAACACCATATAAACTGGGAACTCAAATTATTGTAGCAAAATTGCACCAGAAAAATTCACAAAATCCAAGCAAAATCTGGACCAAATCGAAATAAACGACCTGGAATTCGAGAATGAGAAGCGGATTGGGAAGAATCTAACCGAACCAACAAGAATTTCTAAAGAAATCTTAGCAATTGAAGGTCTTGCAACAGCTCCATTTTCAGTACCAAAATTGAAACCCTAGCATACAACCGCTGCCGCACAATCACATCCACCAGAAACGTCACCGCCACCACCACCGTCTTCATCGACGGCGTCGAAATCACCCGTCACCATGGCTTACGTAGTCGCCGTCAACGCCAGCATCGTTTCAAATTTTGGCGGTCTTCATCTTGATCCCTTGAAGTTCCATAACCGCCGGTCTTCATCATCCGCGGCGATTGCAACCTCTGGCGAGCAAGATGGACCGGAGAGGATAGAACAAAGGGAGAGATAGATCCGTAGGTGGGAGGCGACTGCGTGTGAGGGAGGAGAATTAACGGGATAAAGAATGGAGGGGGCGGAAAGGGTGGGGCGGCGCTGGGTTTTATGGGAGAAGGAGAAAAGTGGTAGATATAACTTTTTAATCCTTTAAGTTTCAAAAATTTTCACTTAACCCCTTAATACCTAATATCAATTCAAAGTCACCCAATCCGTTAGTCACGTGCACGACACATGCCTTTTAACTGACTTTTTAACGAATTCCGTCAAAAAGACCCTAACTGGCGAAAATAAATCACCCCAGGGTCCGATCTGGCGAAAAAAGACATGCAAGACTCGATTGAAAGGGTGGTATGGTACTTCAGGGTCTAAATTGTCATTAACCCAGAAAAAAACGACAACTTGGTCTCCCTCTATCGCAGAATTCTCACGTTTGATATTTCGCTCATTATCCTCGCGAATCGCTCAGGTGCAATCCCCAATTTTTTGAGGTAAAGCTTTTGTCAGATTTTTTTTTTTTTTTTTTTCATTCTGCTTCTTTACATTGTTATATTTGTACTTAATTTGCTTTTGAGGTAATGGTTTTTTCAGTTTTTTTTTTTTTGGTTCATTCTGTTTTTTTGCATTGTTATTAAGGGATCAAATTGTTAAAGTTCGATTTGGTTCTACGGCAAGAAAGAATGGGCAAAAAAGTTTCCTACGGTGTTGCGTACTTGATAATTAATTGTTTTGGAGACGCTCTCTACTTTTGTTCTTTTTTTTTTTTTTTGTTCTTGTAAACCCTAGTTATACTACTTTTGCTCTTATCAAGAATTTTTATATATTTTGTTTTGACATTTAATTAAATTAATAATATAATCGTTTGGTGTTATTATTATTTTGTTTTCTTGAAGGACAAACTAGAAGTATGAATTTATTTTATTTTTTTCAAATTTAATTCATAGTTGAACTCAATACATAATCATCAGCAGAAGCGCTTAGGAGACAAATCCTAAGGAGAGAAAAACTTCTCTCTAACTTCTGGGGGAGGGGGGGATCGAACCCATGACCTCCAAGTTGGAAGCCATGAGCTCTGGCCACCAGACTAAAGCCTGATGGTTTAGAAGTATGAATTTGTATATATGACTAGTAGGTAACCCGTGCTCCGCACGGGAATCTATTCTGTTAATGTTTTTTTATTTTCATTTTTTGATGTTTTTAATCGATAAGTTAACATAATAATTTTATTTGAAAATATATGTATATTTGAAATTAATCAAAACATTTTCATAGCTTTGGTTGTACACAGTTGTAATAAATATGTTTTTTAATTAATTTAAAAGTACATTTAAGTTTGTTGTGTGACTATTTCCAAAACCTTAATGATATTAATAGTAATAGTTAACATATCTATTAAGTATTATGATTAAATAATATAATTAATAGTAATAGTTAATATATACCGTAACAATTATGATTAACTAATACTATTAATAATAATAATTAACTTATATAGTAACTATTATAGTTAACAATTATATTTAACTATTATAATTAACTAATATTATTAATAGTATTAGTTAATAGTTAAATATTATTCCCTCCGTCCCGGAGTAAGAGTCATACCTCTCATTTGCACGAAGATTAAGAAATGATGGAAGTAAAGTAAATGTTGTGAATGTAAAAGTAAATTAGGAGAGAGAATGAGTGAGAGGGAATAATAAGTTGATTGGTTTTGTGAGTATGAAATAAAGTAGGAGAGAGAATGAGTGAAATGAATAATAAAGATTTTTTTGCCATTTTAGAAAAGAGACTCTTATTCTGGGACGTACCAAAAGAGAAAGTAGGACTCTTGCTCTGGGATGTAGGAAGTAATAGTTAACTATTATAGTTACCTAATAGTTAACTATTATAGTTAACTATTACTATTATAAGTATTAGTTACTATAGTAGTTAACTATAATAGTTACCTATTATAGTAACTATTACTAATATAAGTATTAGTTACTATAGTAGTTAACTATAATAGTTACCTATTACAGTAACTATTACTATTATAAGTATTAGTTAAATAGTAGTTAACTATAATAGTTACCCTATATAGTAACTAATACTTTTAGCTAATACTATTAGCTAAGAAAAAGAATTTGAAAAGTCTCTTATTTATAAGAGTGATAATGATGTGGCAACACCAAATGCAACCTTTTTCTAAGGCTTGTCTATGTGGCAACACCATAGCTCTCCTCACCAACTTTAATATATATATATATATATAGATTTGGGGGCCTTTCATTTGGTTTCACACCGGGCCTAGAAAATGCTAGTAGAAAATGCTAGGAACGTCACTGCTAGTTATAGTTCATAGACTTTTGTTTTTCCTAATAAAAGTCCTATCACAAATATGACTTCCACTCCAGCCCCAAATATTACGATGTTATCTTTATTGACAACAAAACCTTATAATCTAGCACTCGTCATATATTTAACGAAACAAATAACGGAATTTGACCATATTTATGACAACTTGGTTTACTTTCACCCACTCTATATCACAAACAATCACCACACAGGGACGAAGCCACTATATGGCAAGGGGTTCAATTGACCACTTGGGTCATAAACTAATGTTAAAATTGAATAAATTTTACTTTTTTTTTCTTCTAATAAGAAC
Organism: Campanula takesimana; assembly: GCA_026119855.1. Lineage (NCBI taxonomy): Eukaryota > Viridiplantae > Streptophyta > Magnoliopsida > Asterales > Campanulaceae > Campanula > Campanula takesimana. Next base: position 3,901,378 of record JAOWBW010000010.1, read on the forward strand.
ATATTAGAATATGAAATTTATTTAGTTCATCCATCCCATAATAAATGTCACATTTAACTTGTTATTATTTTTAAGGAATTTGCTCTACTTCTTTTTAAATTTTGTATCATGATCAGGGTTGCAGGATTCGCTCCCAGAGGCCTCGAATCGCGTATTGATTTGCAGGTATCAATTCGCGATTCGATACCGAATCGATACGATGGAATTCGCGAATCATAATCTTCGATTTGCGTATCGATACTATGAAAAATCTCTTTGAATTCGCAGGCAATTTATGATTGAATCTCTTTTTCCCTTTGTTCCTACATACCGATTAGCTAGGTAAATAATGAAAAAGAAAGAAAGGTTGTGGCGGAGATAAGGCGGAAAGAGGTAGAGACGAGGCTGAAAGAGGTGCTGGTGGCGGAGGCTGTTGTTTGTTCTGACTGGAAGAGCAAGTCGGAGAAGAGATCGAGAAGATGGGGAGAAGAAAAAGGAAAAGGCGTTTTGGAAAAAGCAACTGTATTGGAAAGGGTTTTCTAAGGAAAGGGTTTTCTTGGGTTTAGAAATCATAGTTGTCAATCGCGTCCCGTCTAACGCACCGGTTTTGTTAATGGGATGGGACGTACCGGTACCGGAGCATACCGGTGCACCATTCCGGATTTACCGCATTTTTTTTAATATTTTCGTATAGTAATTATATCTCAAACATAAGTCAATAAAACCATGACAGAACCTTCACATTTTCTAGCAAATAATAAGGTGGCTAAAACAAATTTGGTCCAGTAACTTTCAACAAAAAATTAATCATCAAACTTCAAGAAACATTACATAGTTATTCAATTTTCAACATAGTTGTAAGGGTCATTTTCTCCTCCAAGATCCAACCAGAACATACAATTTCTTTTGCGGAACTTGCAAGTTGAACAGTCAAAATCGTTGTTCTTGGTCGGTGCTATGGAGTATGGATGCAACTTTTGGAGGCTCTGTAAAATTGTTTGCTTGTGGTTATGACCTAATATAATAACATATACTCTATTTTGCTTATTCAAAAATACCCCTCAACTTTGTATATATTTTCATTACGGGCCAACTTTTCAAAATTGGTTAGAATGGGAACATTTCATGCACCGTCCGAAACAGTCATCCCGCCCGGTTTAGACCGGCATAGTCCGGTTTGACCGGAACAGCCCGGTTCAGGGTGGTACATTTTTTGAGACGGAATATAACCTGTTTTGCACCGGTTTTTGACCGAGATGGGACGTACCGGCCGGTACGGATCGGTGCGGAACGGGATTGACAACTATGTTAGAAATACGTTGGAGACAGCTGTCCAAATTTATGATTTATGGTCTTTGTTATTATATTCCATAATTAGGAGAAACTTAATTATGAAACATAATTAACATTTATGGTTATTATTATATTGAATAAATATATTAAATTAAAGTAAAATTTAAGAAATATTTTTATAGATATGAATTTACTAGAAAGTAACTAGTAGTATATTGTTATTATATACTTTTTTAATATTTATTTAAATCAAGCATACTAAAATTATGAATTCGCGAATCGCGTTAGTTGTAATACTCCACGTATCGGATTCCATTGGTTGAGTGAATCACGAATTCGTATCGCGAATTCGAATCGGACGAACTACGAATCGTGCAACCCTGATCATGATAAACTTGTAGACTATTTCTTAGAAACGTGACATTTGTTTTGCGATTGACCAAAAAAAAGTGCATTCTATCTATCTATATATAATATTAAAGTAGAAACATTTCATGTTCCCATAGCTCGCCACGTGGCTTCATTTCATAGGCTTATACAATGCAAAGAGTTCAATTAGAATTTCAAAATTTGAAAAAAGTCATCCAATTCTAATATTACAATCTATCAGGATCAATAATAGAAAAAAATAAATGGATTGATAATTAGAGCATCTTTTCCTTAATCCTGAAATGCTTTCCTTATTTCAAAATTAAAAAACCAGTTTATGCAATGAAACCTCTGTCATTGCAATTACTACCTCTGTCCCTAAATGAGTGTCCAAATTTCATTTTAAGGGACACTGAAAATCTCAAGTTTTTGAACAATTTGGTAACAACGATTCATATATAATCTTGTAATCTCCATTCCAAACCTTTATTTTTGCACATATAAAGAAACCGGAGAAAAAAAATCGAAAAAAAAACATTTAGGGTCAAAGTTATGTTAAAAAAAGACACTCATCTTGGGACAAAGATTTTTTAAAAATTGACACTCATTTAGGGACAGAGAGAGTATTTATTTTCATAGCCATCTACATTCCTTTCTTTTGTTTACTCTAATAGCTATTCTGAGGTTTGAGGTGATTCCATTTCTTTTGTTTATCCTTCAATCTGTTTCAAATATATTTTTGTGCTAGGTAGTTCGGGTTTTGTTATTTTTTTTTCTCAGTAGATTAGTGTATTTCAATCTGAAAGATTAAAAAATTGGATTAAATAAATTTACTCAAAATTTTTTAGTTCCAAAATTTTATTTTGTAGTCATTCTTTAAACAACAAGTTGACCAAGTCAATAAACTTAGTCACAAGGTTGCTTAATACCCGGATGGATAGTTAAATTGCATCGTGAGGTTTTAAACTTGAACCCACTTTCTGTTATGATAAGCCATTATTCCCATGTGGCTACAAAATAGGAGTAAAAAGTCGTGTTTTTATCCTTAAACCCTAAACCCTAAACTTTAACCTCTATAAAAAAAAACATGATTTTTTTCTTTCTGTTAGCATAATATCAGTTGAGTCTCTTTCGGGACTAACATTGATAAGACCGAGCATCGCATACCGGACCGGACCCGGTTCAAAGCCACTACAAGCGAGTTCGATCGCGTCAAACCGGATAAGCCCGCAGGCTTATAAGCCCGAGATACCCGGGCTTCATGATAACAGTAACCGAGGTAGCTCTGCCTCCCGCTATTCTTAGGGTCCCGTGTTGATCACTCAACCACCTGCCCGGAGCCCGCAGCACGCAGCAGCCAGCTGTCGCAAACGTACAACAGACGTTACCTGTTCGTACCTGACACACCATAACGGTTGGTGGTGGAACCATGTTTCCCTGACAACACGCCACGTTCCCAGCCACTCCCCTGGCCGAACCAATGAGGACCTGCCGCGTGTCCATCCGGTACAAGGGCGGTTAGTACCTTAAACCTACCTCCTTCTTCTACTCATATAAATACTTCTATCCGCCCCCATGGGCCAGGTACGTGCTCTATCCTATTCACACACACAAGGCTTTCACAAGCTCTCTACTTAGGTTTTCCTCAGAGATCTTACTCTCACACCCGAGGGCCTAAGCCGGATTCCAACCCGGCCTTGGTCTTAACGGTGTTCTTGTTTGTGTTGTGATCAGGATCAAGAGACAGCTATATTGGAGTTCTACCTCCGTGACCCCAGAACCCTAGGGCGTCATCAAACATGTGCATTGTGGTGTATAAAGCTTTTACTCACTGATCCAACACAAGTCTCTCTCTCTGTCTCTCCGCAAATACAATTGTTGCAACATTACTTGCACTACACAAGCAGTAGCAGCAGTTTTCGAAGCTAATTTGCCGACTCGTCTCGAGTGCACCAGTAAGTACGAGGGCAATTCTTCTTCAAGGCCAGTGACGATTCGATAAGTCTTCTATACTTTTGTTATATAATCTGCTTCTAATTTAAATTCATTTTCTTTCTCCTTCCACTATTATTCCATGCTTTCGTTTGCCTTCGGTTGCTATGTGTTCGTCTATATAAATTATAAATTTACTAGTACTTGTGTCCGTGCCAATGGCACGGTGACTGTAATGACATCAGGCAAAACACTCTTCAATTACGGTATTCCTATGCCCTAAAGAAGCAAATATCATACAACACTGTTCCTAAATAAGAGACCATGTTCAAATCCAATGTTAATGCATAATCTGAACAGGATTTGGGGTTGGGGGTAACCACTGTGAATTGCTGTGGGGAGTGCGATGAATTTAAGCCGTACGCTCTTTGGAACAAACAGGCACCAATCTTGTTCACATATGATTTGCCAAATGAACCACATTTTGTGTCCCAGTTACTTGAGTTGCATGCCTCTTAGAGGTGTTGACCTTTCCACTGGACCGAAAATTTCATGTTAGTATACACAATTCAATCTGATTTAAGAAAATATGTTGTTTTTAAATTCATTGATAAACGTACTGCAATTCATAATGTAAACCCCATCCTTTGCTTCTTTACTATTGTAGTTTTGCCAACTTAAATCAAGACCAAGTAATACTTCATAATACTCCCTCCATCCCAGAATAAATATGAATTTAAATTTTAGAAAGAAAAAAAAAATATTGATATGCATATTTCATATGTCTGATATTTGAAATAATTCAACCTAATAAAAATAATTGAATAACCAACAAATATTGAAATCAACCAAAACGTAAAAGCAAAATTGAAAATCATTAAAGAAATCAAATACAATATGTACAGTTTCAACCATGATCATAAAAATCCTTCATGATCCTCTCATCAAACCTTTCATACTCATCAATCCACTTCTCACTCTACAAAGCACTAAGTTTATAGTTGCATTGAAATATTCAGTATCATTTCTGCATTAACACATCATGTATGTCTCTCAGTAGAATTTTTGGGGCTAAGTATGCCACTTATATAATACACCAGAGTCAACCAAACTGAATTGGGCCACTTCCAAGAAATTCAGTACATAAGAGCTCGGCGATTGATTATAGATTTTACAGAGCACACGGAATTCAAGTAACAAAAGAAGATCACGAAAAGATTGTACATCAAAGCTCCACATTATAACTCTACATTTCAGAAACAACTTGTGACTGGGGCGAGAAGTTTGTGAATTTATCCTCCACGCCGTGTCTCCAATACCATAAACCAAAGGACCGCCAAACTCATTCATTGAGATATATTTTATCCCCCCACCCCTGATCAGAATCCCTTTGGTGCTCTTGCTAACCGAAAGAAGGTATAAAAGCCACATAATATGATGCACCCAGCGCCAAGTCTAACAAATTCAAACAAAAATGACATCATTTACACAAAACAAAAGTTGATTATAACTTTATCGCCAATTGACTCTAGACTAAACGAAAAAAATGAGACCCTTCATAAATTGTAGCACATTAGGTGAGAGCAGTGAGCCTTTGTCAATAGCAATAACCAAATTCAAAAATATGTAGTGAAAAGCACAGTGCAGTAGACTAAAGACATTTCCAAAGTTATTAACGATCTAACGTTTGCAATAAGAACCTTTGCACTCCACAGTTCATACTCGTAACCTTTGGCAACAATTGAATAACCTTATCTTTACCCTATGGCTCTCCTCTAAATCACAATCCAGTCATTGTAGTCATTGACTCATTGACTAACACAAAAAGTGTACAAACACATATATGCCTCCGAAATGGGTCTATTACTTAAAAACCCGAGCACAGCAACCTTAATATGCTCGATCAGAGCAAACTTAAGACAATCAAACATTCTGACATTCTAATCTAGACGGAAATCCTCCTACGGACAATCGCCAGCCATACCATAGAAATCCTCCTACGCACAATCGCTAGCCATGGCAGTCACCTTCAACTCTAATTACATAAAGTTCAAAAGAAAAAGAAAGGCTTAACATCTAAGGAATTTGAGGTTAAGAATTAAACAATGCACAATCCCAATTTCTCAAACATTCACATTGGTAGGACACAATATAATGATTGGGCCAGATTGGTGAAATACCTGTAATGCGGCAACGATTAATCAGAGGTGTGGAAGAATCTGCTTCACTCCATTATTTTCTTCTCGAAATGATAGACAATTTGAGAACCCGATTCATCATCGAACTGGAAGGGGTGGGGTTGCTGCTGCTCAATTGTAACTGCTATGAACTGCCGTGGGAGGGGGATAAATTTAATCTTAACCTTTTTTGTGAATTAAGAAAGCCAAGCAGGTAAAAAAATGGGGTTTTTTCCCCCTAACTTTCGCAGTGGAATCGTGCAATGAAAAAGGTTGTAAGCCTGGATAGACGACCTTCACCGATCGAGTTTGGAATGAGATGAGGCGTTAGAATTTTCCGTCGGCTGGTGTGGGTTGGAGAGTGGAAAGGAGGAGGGAGACGGTCCGATGAGATGAATAAGAGCTGCTCTGCAACCGTCAGATGAAGGCCGTTGGACGATTTCCGTTCCGGCAGTAGGATTTTGCGTTCGGTATCACAAACAACAAACAAACCCGTGAAGAAGAAAGGGTTTTGATGGGTGTGGTTATGTAGGTTTGGGAGGACCTTCGTCATTGAAGAACAGAGGCGAAGAGAGGGGAGAAACCGTGAAGAAGAACTTGTGGAGAAACGGCAGAGGCAGATGGAGTCCCAAGTGAAGAATTGGTAGGACACAATATAATGATTGGGCCAGATTGGTGAAATACCTGTAATGCGGCAACGATTAATCAGAGGTGTGGAAGAATCTGCTTCACTCCATTATTTTCTTCTCGAAATGACAGACAATTTGAGAACCTGATTCATCATCGAACTGGAAGGGGTGGGGTTGCTGCTGCTCAATTGTAACTGCTATGAACTGCCGTGGGAGGGGGATAAATTTAATCTTAACCTTTTTTGTGAATTAAGAAAGCCAAGTAGGTAAAAAAATGGGGTTTTTTTCCCCCTAACTTTCGCAGTGGAATCGTGCAATGAAAAAGGTTGTAAGCCTGGATAGACGACCTTCACCGATCGAGTTTGGAATGAGATGAGGCGTTAGAATTTTCCGTCGGCTGGTGTGGGTTGGAGAGTGGAAAGGAGGAGGGAGACGGTCCGATGAGATGAATAAGAGCTGCTCTGCAACCGTCAGATGAAGGCCGTTGGACGATTTCCGTTCCGGCAGTAGGATTTTGCGTTCGGTATCACAAACAACAAACAAACCCGTGAAGAAGAAAGGGTTTTGATGGGTGTGGTTATGTAGGTTTGGGAGGACCTTCGTCATTGAAGAACAGAGGCGAAGAGAGGGGAGAAACCGTGAAGAAGAACTTGTGGAGAAACGGCAGTGGCAGATGGAGTCCCAAGTGAAGAACGGAGGAGATGGAGTCCAAGCTGCAACGTCAAGAAGAACAGAAGAGGATTGGAAACCGTCCGCTGAGAGACGTCGGATCATTTAGGTAAATATGATCTGAACGGAGGGAAAAAAGAATTGAGAAAATCAAAAAAATATCAGTCATTGGATCATGGCAGTTACATAGCAATCTCATCCCTTCTTTATATATTTTTTGGTAGCAGTTAAATCCAATATATTTTATATTATAGATTTATCTTAATCACCTAATTTTTGTATTCTGCTACATACATATATATAAATATATATTACAAATTGTTTTAAAACCATTTTATTCAATTTTCTTTTACAACATTAATCTGCTAACAGTAATAGTTTTTCTTTTTCATTAGAGTGATTATATTTATTTCTTGTTGTATAGAATAGGCCCATACACATTGCCTTAAAATTATGAGGATTATTGAATTGGTCAGGGAACGAACTCAGACAATTATGATGGCGCGGGATTAAATTATAACTTATTAAATTATTTATATGTATTTTATATACGTATTTCAACTATATTTTACCACTACAACAATTACTAATCCACTACCATATTTTTAGATAGACATATATATCCTTCCATAATTTAAGGAGCTACTGAAGTATATAGGGATATATTATATACACTACAAATTTTAATTATCTACTATTTTTTCTTTTCGAGTCGAGATCTCCTGTACCCTTTTGTGTGCCACTCCATGTACCACTTCTAATCTAACCGTTCACATGTTTGCATAATATTACAATAATACCACTCTTAACAATTGTGAGTCATTAGATCACTTGTGGCACATGAAGTGGCACACAAAGTGGTACAGAGGATTTGGACTGTTTTTTTTCTAACTAAAATTTTCATTAATTATGGTAATAAATAATAACACTCTTTACATTCAAAATACTTACCATATTTAATATTTTTTAGTAACAAACTCCCTATAACATATCTTTATTAATACATTTCTGTTTTGATTAAATATATATATATATATATATATATATATATATATATATATATATATATATATATATATATATATATATATATCCTATCTATTTTTTTATTTTTTATTTCAATATAATTTTTAATTGATTTCATTTTTATATTATTTATATTCCTTTCCCCTACTAAAATGAAAAAAATCTTATACAATCGATTACCTTTCATTATTTTTATATAAAAGAAAAATTTAAGATATTTAGCCTAAAATCAAAATGAGTTGGTTTTGGGGGAAACTAGTTCCTCCATAAGTTATAAAAAGTCCATTTTTTAACCCTTTAAACCCTAAGCCTTAAACCCTGAAGGGCCTAAACCCTAAACTTTAACCCCTATAAAAACATGACTTTTTATAACTTATGGAGAAACTAGTTTCCCCCAAAATTTTCTCAATCAAAATTGGTTTTTGAAATTAGGATTTCAACAACTTATTGTCTAACGTTATTATATTATAAAAAAACATTTTTAGCGAATTCTCATTTAATTTAATAGTTATAAATACTTTTAATCCTATCAATCTATGAAAAATAATAGTCACCACACAATTTTATACTTTAATAGAAAAAATCATGTTAGAAATATGAAACTACTTCACCAATTTGTTTAATCCATTTTATTCTTCATCCCCTTAGTGAGAAAAAAATAGACGAACTAAAAGCTATCAAAGTGAAATGGTATTAAGTTTAGGTGAAAAAAAAAACTGGTTTGTACATATAATTAAGACAAAAGTAGGTGAAATACAGATAAATACTTTCCTAATATTCTTATTATCAATTAATATGCATTTTATAGCTTTCTTGCATATAAAAATTTAATTTATCATTGCATGATTAAAAAGAAGAAGATTAAACTTTACACAAAATGAATATTAACGAGTGTAGTGGATAAAAAAGTGTTATAGTGCAAGTTATTCTTGTTAAGGGCAATTGTGTCAAAAAAAAGTTATTAATTGACTAAAAATTTAATGAATGTAGTGGAAAAGTAAGTATTTTAGTGGTATTAGCTCTATCCATTTTGTAATTAATTAATTTTATTATGCCCGTCGAGTATCGATGGGTTACAAACTTGTATATATAATATAGGAGAGTAAAATGCTATTCCCATAATGCGCCACGTGGAATTCCACGTCATAATTCCACGTGGCACCAATAACTCAGTAGGATTTCAATCAATTTTAGCTTTAATATAAACTAATACAAATTATGTAATTAAGACTCTGGATAAATATAGATTTTACTTCAAAAAAAAAAAATCAAATTTCAAATTGCTTAAAGAAAAGCCATGAACCATAAATCTAATGTTACTGCCTTTTCAAAGTCACCCAAATTGATATTTAAAGTATCTCAAATTCAATCTAATCTAACAACCCAACTTCAAAACAAATTTAATTAATTATTATCAAATACAAATCATATTTATATAATTAAGTTTGCTCAGTTGACTTGATAAATATATACTATATTTTCCCTAGAAAAAAAATGTCACCACACAAAGATAATAAATTGGTCAGTGTGGTTCTGCATGAATCCATCACATTAATTGGTTTCCAGTTAAGTTAATTACATTTTCCCCAGTTTCATTATATTATATATTCCCTCTTTCCCAGAATAAATGTCGCCTTTTTTTTTATCTTAGTATGAAGAAAGTCTCAGCAATAATTTTAGCAATAATTTTAAGTTATTTAATTATCCTAATAAAAATTTATAATTTATTGATGATAGTATTTATATTAGTGTATCAATAGCAAGTTTTATAATTTTATTAAAATAGTTAAATATACCTAAATTTATTATTTAAAGTTCTTTCGTATTAATGTATAAAAAAGGGCATAATTTATTTTGAGAAGAAAGAAAGAGTATTTCTTAAATTTATTCTGAAACAGGGGAGTATTTCTTAAAATGTGGACTAAAGAACAAAATCAACACGAATAGCCTTATCATGTTTAGAAAAACATATTTAGAAAGGCATGACTATTATTTGACTAAAAGTATTTTTTCCGTCTAAAATTAAATGTTACAATTTATATTTTGGTATGTCATAATTTCATGTGTCACAGTTCTAAATGAGGTGCAAATTTTACATTATACATATAATGTACAAATAAGTGAAACACAATTTTTTTAAATATTAACAAGTCAACTATAATTATTTTGAGACAGATGAAGTAGGGAATTAAATAGATGTAATCCGTAAATATTCAAGGAAATTGACATGTACACCAAGCTTTAGAGTTACTCCCTCAATATATAAATGAATGCCAATAAAAAAAATTAAATTTATTCTTGATTAAGATTATATTTGATTATTTTACGTTCATTTTGAGATGGAATACATAACTTATTATAAAGATACTTTTTCATAAAAGCAAAATCCATAACAAAAATAAAATAATTTCAAACAGGTCTTGATGGAGGTTGGGAATATATATATATATATATATATAGGGCCGTGCTCCTGTGAGAACCTAAATATCGTGAGAACTTGGATACATTAGGTTTTTACCTAATGTATCCAATGGTTCAGTTGGATACATTGAATACATTACTTGGATACATTAGGTTCTTACCTAATGTATCCAAGTTCTCACGGTTCTCACGATATTTAGGTTCTCATTTGAGCACCTACATATATTTATATATATATATATATATATATATATATATATAATACAAGAGAGTTTTTATCTATTCTCAAAATGCGCCACATGAAATTTCATGTAGCATTCACCAATAAAAAATTTAGATGAATATGGAATTAATCACGAAATCATTTCAAATATCAGTAAACTTACTAAATTTCAAATTTTAAAAAATCACAATTATTTTCAAACCTGTGAACTTTTATCATATACTTTGTAATCATCTCAAATTTCAATAACTTTCAAATCTCAACAAATTTATATTCCTATCTCCGTAAATTTCAAATCTAAGTAAATTTTAAATTTAAGCAAATTCTAAAAATATAATTTCAAATTTTAGTAAATTTTTATCCCCAAATCATTTCAAATCCCAGTAAAGTCTAAATCTTGGTAAACTTCAAATTTGAGCAACCTTCACGAGTATCTCCACTCGACAAAAGTTCTCATGTATATGCTCAAATTAACTCTTGATCAAGAAAAATGTTTCAAAGTTTAAGAGCAACTCCAATGTAGTGAGCCAAATTTGGTGCAAAATTAACTCTTGATCAAGAAAAATGTTTGAAAGTTTATATATATATATATATATATATATATATATATATATATATACTGTACATTTATTTTGAGATCGAAGAAGTACGTATAATTTAATTTTTAAGTTACAATATTGCATTTTTTTTTTAAATTAGAAGGACCAAAATGCGAGACTTACTCTTCTTTCTATCTATCTCTCGATTTGAATTTGGTCTTCTTCCTATTCTGATTGTTTTCTTTCCTTCTTCATGTTTATTCTTCTTTCTATATCTCTTGATTCTTCTTCTTAATTAATACTCCCTCCGTCCCAAAATGATCTTCTCATTTGTCTTTTTTTCATTATCCCAAAAATTTCTTCACATTTCTACATTTTAGGCTTAAACAAAGCATGGCTAGTGACAAAGCATGGCTAGTGAAGCAATTGTTCATATCCTTAAAAAGTTTGAATAGTCAAACGCGAAGATCATTTTGGGACGGATGGAGTATTCCTTTTGAAGGTCAATTAAATTTATAGCCACTAACGGTTGCCGTATACGAGACGGAGGGGAGTTTGTTTCAATATAATTTTCCCTGATAATCATCCTCTCTATTTTTGGTAGTTGAATGGATTCTCATAATGTGGAAACAATGGAGATGGAGAGCCAACAAGAAATCAAAGGCACCACTTTCCTTACAACTTGCTACAATGGCCTCAACACTTTATCAGGTTCAAAATTTGATCTTTTTTTTTTTTTTTCCAAATTTATAATTAATGATTTTTAATAATATCTGTTGTTATGTGGTTTTAGGAATTGGAATACTATCAGTCCCTTACGCCCTTTCTGAAGGAGGGTGGTTGACCTTAATACTCCTTTTCTTGGTACCAATCCTCTGTTTCTACACTGGCTTACTTCTACGTCGATGCATGGATTCTGATCCGCTTATCAAAACATACCCCGACATAGGTGAATCCGCCTTTGGGAGAACCGGAAGAGTAATGATCTCATCTTTCATTTATCTCGAGCTTTTCTTGGTGGCAGTCGAGTTTCTTATTTTGGAAGGTGATAACTTGAACAACTTGTTTCCAACAAAGGGTTTCACCATTGGATTCCTTCACATTGGAGGCAAACAAGCCTTTGTTCTGCTTACTGCACTCGTCGTGTTGCCTACGACGTGGTTAAAGAGTTTGGGATTGTTGGCTTATCTTTCTGCGGGCGGAGTTTTGGCTTCTGTCGTTTTGGTGATCTCTGTGTTTTTGGTTGGTGCATTTGATGGAGTCGGGTTTCATGAAAGCGGTGATCATTGGAATTGGAACGGGATTTCGACTGCAATAAGCTTGTATACATTTTGCTATTGTGGTCATGCAGTTTTCCCAACTCTTAGTAATTCCATGAAGAATAGAAGCCAATTCCCCAAGGTAAGAATATACCAGATTAGCATCTTTTTTATGGCAATATATTGTATATTTTTATTTTTTGTAATTTTCTTGATTATCGACTGCATGTTCTACTTGTGTGCTTTGTTCTGAGCACAATCAGCTACGGATCAATGGCAGTGATCGGGTACTTAATGTATGGAAAAAATCTACAATCTCAAGTGACTTTAAATCTTCCTACAAGAAGCATATTTTCAAAAATAGCAATTTACACAACACTGATCAATCCCATAACCAAGTACGCGATAATCCTCGCTCCATTTTCAACAGCCATCGAAGAAACTTTTCATTTGCAGAACAGTAAGCCGAAAAGTTACCTTATGAGAACAATTTTGGTTATCAGCACTGTGTTTGTGGCACTGGTTGTTCCATTTTTTGGATACGTAATGGCGTTAGTTGGTGCATTTTTTAATACTGCCGTGTCGTTGTTGTTTCCGTGTTTATGTTACTTGAAGATCAACAAAGCTTCTCGAAGATTCGGGTTAGAGTTGATTGCTATTGGTATGATTTTGGTGTTTGGGGTTTTTGTTGCAGTTGTAGGTACTTATACTTCTTTAAAGAGACATTGCGAAACGGGTTCAACAAAAATGAACCGGTCCAAGGTCCAAAACAAAGTTTATTATTGTGCAAAAAACTATAGGTTCGTTTCATGAAATTGAGTTACTCAAAAGAGTTTTGAATATTACTAGTTATCATTTTCATGAAATGGAAATAACTGAAGAATGAAATTTGGGGTATCACTTTTCTGCCTTGATTTTTTATGCAAGAGATCTATGAACTGAGCTAATTAATAACAACGATATACTCCCTCTGTCCCGGAATAAATGTTTTACTTTCTATTCTTGTTTGTTACAAAATAAATGTCGCCTTACTAAAAATAGGGTATGATGTTTGGTGATCTTCCTATATTACTCATTTTAATAGGCACAAGCATTGCAATGCTATAGAAGATGTCACTCTACATATATGAATAGATTTGGGCAATCAAAGGAAACACAATTAAAAACTTAAAAACACTGCCTTGTCAACTATTACATTTATTCCGGAAAAGAGAGGGTATACTCATTCCTTTGAAACCGAAAAAAGCCCGTCATGTGCGGGAACGGGAAATAAAGAAAAGTGGAGTATATAACATTATAAAGTTTTGGTTTTAAGGCTTTGCTATCTTAAGTGAGACTAGATATGGGATAAGAATTAGTAGTTGGGGTTGAGAATAGTAAGTTTCGGTGTTAAAATTTTGGGAATATGTGTGACATACTTAAAAGGGCAAATTGCAATTTGGTTCCTGACATTTACAAACTTTTGCAATTTGGTTCCCAACAGTTTTTTTTCGCCGATTGGTTCCCAACATTTACATTTTTTTGCAATGTGGCTATAAAAGTAAATGGGCGTTAGTTTTCTAACGATTTTATGTCATGTGACTAGCACATGACGTTTTAAAATATTCGTAAAGCTACACATCCGATTAATATGATTCTTTTTTTATATTGAAGCTAATATTTAAATCTACAACATAATTTTTTTTTTGGAAATTTTTTGGGTACCTAAATTATTTTTACATTTAATCTTAATTTTAAATATTAAAAAAATAAAAACACGTGAAATATAATCTAAAAAAGGTATTAGCCCAAGTATGTTTCATATGAAGTAATTTCTATATGTATGTTTCCTAAAGTTTATTTTTCTCCACCCCTCTGCCACTTTCCCGCAACACCCATTCCACATACACTCTTCCCTCGATTCATCGTCCTCTTCTTCTTCCTTTTTTTTCTATCAAAGATTTTTACGAACTGATAATCTACATATAGAATTTACTTCATATGGAACATATTTGGGCTAATATCTTTTTTAGATTATATTTTACGTGTTTTCTATTTTTTAAATATTTAAAATTAAGATTAAATGTAAAAATAATCCAACTACCCAATAAATTTTCAAAAAAAATATATATTGTAGATTTAAATATTAGCTTCAATTTAAAAGAAGAATCATATTAATCGGATATGTGTAGCTTTAAGAATAACTTAAAACGTCATGTGCTAGTCACATGACATAAAATATGTTAGAAAACTAACGCCCAGTTACTTTAATAGCCACATTGCAAAAAAATGTAAATGTTGGGAACCAATTGGCGAAAAAAAACTGTTGGGAACTAAATTGCAAAAGTTTGTAAATGTCAGAAACCAAATTGCAATTTACCCTACTTAAAATAACAAACACATAAAGTCTGAATTTTGGGCTCGCACGTGAGACTAGATATGGGATAAGAATTAGTAGTTGGGGTTGAGAATAGTAAGTTTCGGTGTTAAAATTTTGCGAATATGTGTGACATACTTAAAATAACAAACACGAGTGATAAAGTCTGAATTTTGGGCTCGCACGTTTTAAAGAGTCAGCTCTGATACCATGATAAAGTCTGAGGTTCCATCCCAAAACCAATTGGCTATGGGAGGAGTGCCCTGGATCTTTATATAGTCAGGCTTTGGCTAGTCAATTCCCGATGTGAGATAAATGCTCCAACACGCCCCCTCACGCGTAGCCGAACTTTGGGCTTACGCGTGGACATATGATTGGGTGACTTGGGGATAGATCATCGTGGGCCGAACTTTAGGCTCGCACGTGTAAGGGTCAGCTCTGATACAATGATAAAGTCTAAGGTTCCATCCCAAAACCAATTGACATGGTATCAGAGCTATGATCCATAATGGGACTTCTCCACCAAAAGCCGCTCCACTTAAACTTGCTTCCGCCTCGTCTAAATTTCACACACTCGTGCCACAACACTAAGCCACCCCAACCCAAACACCATTGCTTGCATGGCAATATAAACGTCTCTCCGTGGGTTTTTTTTGCCATCATCATCTTGAGCCTTTCTTACGAAAACCTATTTACTTGTCTTCTTTCTTCTTTCTTCTTTCTTATTTCTTATTTCTTCCTTCTTCCTTCTTCCTTCTTCCTTCTTCCTTCTTCCTTCTTCCTTCAGCAAGCAAGCAAGCAAAATTAAAAAAAAAAAAAAAAAGATCCCTCCTTCTACACTGCCGTGGCCTCGCCTGGCATACATAATGGCTGCCAAAAGGTCTTCCAAAGGCAGCTACTCCTACCCGATTCAAAAATGGGCACCCTCATGTCAGACCCCACTCCAGCAACCTGCCCATTCATATATCCTCTTTATTTATTTTTAAAATTTTTTTTATATCAAATTTTAATTGCTCTCTCTATATTCTATTAAAGCCCAGTCAATCTGATCTCTCTCTAAAGCCGTCTCTCTACTCCACTTCCAAACCGTGGTCCTTGTTTTTTTTTTTTCAATACCGAAACCCCCTTCTCAAATACAATTTTTTTTCTTATTCTAAAAAAAAAATAAAAAAAATATGTTTTTTATTCACAATCTTTTAATCTACTTCTCTTAATTTTTTTTTAATATCTTTTTCTTTCAACAAAAACGAAAACCAATTTTGCCTTAGTAGCATTCAACTTTCTGCCTTTGTTAACCTCAGACTTTATCGTGGTATCAGAGCTGGCCCATTACATGTGCAGGCCCAACGGCCCACGATGTTGCTCCGCGTTAACCGATTAAGTCCACGTAGTAAGCCTTTGGCAAAGCCAGGCTACACGCGAGGGGGCGTGTTAGAGACATTATCCCACATCGGGAATTAACAAGCCATGCCTTGACTATATAAGGCTCATGGGCTACTCCTCCCATAGCCAATTGGTTTTGGGATGAAACCTCAAACTTTATCAACAAGTTTTTGTCCAATTTTAAATGGGACGGATAGAGTATTTCAAGGTAGGCAATAGATTTCAATCCTCGTTTAACATGGTATTTGCCAGTTAGAACTTGTTTGGGAATTTGATAACTTCTCCAAATTTAAGCATTCATTTTTTATTTTTTATTTTTGAAGCCAATTTAAACGTATTTAGGAATGAATATTCATATTTAGGAATGAGGGAGTATTACTTTATACAAATGTGTACTACTCTCTCATTCTTTGACAATCATATTTGAGCTATTAAACGTGTTGCATTATAAGTTTGAAAATGTTTGTCAAAAGCTTACTGAGAACAGATGTTACCTCAAGTGTTAAGTAACACCCCAGGTAACACTTTCTGACGGACAGAAAACACACACACAAAAATAAAAGAGTTTTGCAGCGGAAAATTAAATAGCACAAGAGATATATTTTTCTCAAGTTATATAAATATAACTTGAGATTGCCCTTAGGCGAAAACTTTATATTTAATAAGTGTACCAAATACAAAGTCAAAAGATTCCCTATAACTAATATGATATACTCTCTATGGAACCAAACTAAGAACAAAGTACAAGATTCTATCCTAACCAAAACTCACTCAAACCCGAAGTATTTGAGTGATAAAAGAGTGTATGGGAGAAAGAATCTTAAAGGAGCCAAGAGTACTTTGATCTTTGTGCTATGGATGTGTGTGATATTTGGCTTGGTTACAAAGTGTCCATCCTAGCACTATTTATAGCATTCAATACTTGATGGCCACTCAAATAAACAGCCTTGGGGCTGTTATTCACGTGTGAGAGAGTGGGTGAGAATGTGTGAGCTTTCTCTCCACAATTTGTGCAAGACTTGGTCTTCATTCCTTGATTTTCTCAACCGAAAACTTCATGCCCAAGTCTATGCATCACCTTGTTGTACTCCAAGCTTCCAACGCCTTGTACTTCATCCATTTGATCAGCAACAAACCTTGGACTTGGTCTTCTCCATATTTAACATATTTAACACATGTTAAATATGTTTGTAACTCCTTAAATAACTCGCCATTTATGAATAAATATTTATTAATTTCCTCTCCATGTTTTAAGCTCCATAAATCAACTTTATTATACCTGAAAATATGGATCAACATCTAGACAATAATATTAGGACATTAGTATAAAATTATATTAGAAAGAAATGTCAAATTACAAATTATTTTCGTCACATCACTTAGACTGTCAGTGGCAACATCTGAGGTAACACCTCCGTCTACACTAACAATCTCCCCCTTAATTTGAGATTTCTTTCCAATCTCCTAAGTGTTGGTACCTGCAAAAACAAGCTAGCCATATAGCATGATAACAGAGCAAAAACCCGAGTTAAACTCCCCCTTAATGTAGGAGTTTAAACAAACAAACAAAGATTTACAAAACAATACTAATCAAACACATATTTCAAATGCTTCTAACTAGTAGTTTTAAAAACGAATGTAAATCCAAGTTTAAAACCATAAAAACCAACAAAATATATCCAAAAGATTATCACCAAACAGAATACCACCAAAACATTAGTTCTAACGACTAAATATGAATTGTTTAACAAACCACCACAAAAACAAATTGTTTTAGAACCAAATACCAAGAAAGAGCATTGCCCATGATAAATGGCAACATCAACCTTCAAGCAAGTCACTCTTCTTCTTCTTCATCATCCTCATCATCCCGTTCGTCATCTCCAGCATTTGTTCCAACATTTGTGGCAGCATTCCTGACAGTACGAGCAGCATCATCAACAACATCTGTAGCAGCACTTGTACCAGCACTAGTACCAGCACCACCATCTCCCCCTGATTGGGAAGAAATCAAGTTAATGAAGCTGGTTGTATGTTCTTTTAGCTGTGTCCAATCGTTGACAATCCTCTCCATAATCGCCCTTTGTTTTTCAAGATATGCGAGCACAGTGGTCTTTGGAATTGTGGGAGAGGCAGTACCCAAAAGATGAAAGACACTAGCCATCATATGTTCTACATCTGTACCTGCAAACATGCTTGGAGAACTGGGAGTGAAAGAAGGACTTTTTGAGGCAACATTTATCCCAGCATTCTGAACTGGACCGGATGAAATTGACCCAATATCTTTTGACTTATTCCACGGTAAATCTCCTGTATATCGAATTCCGCCCATTCCTTATTTGGTTAACAGGCTATCCACTCGATAATAGTCAAGTTCATGAGTGTACAAGTCCGAGTCCATGATGGGAAAATTTTGGGCCATCACCACTTGGAAGATTAAAGACGGGTAGGGTAAAACAGACAACTTTTTCTTCTTTCCCCACGATGCTAAGTGTCTAAAAATCAATCTCCCAATATTAACTCTCCGGTTCATTCCCAGTTTATGTAGTACCCTAGCTTGCTCTAAGGTTACATATTGTTCGTTGGAGGTGGGAAGCCAATTAAAAATACACAATTTGTGTAGAACCGAAAAGAGAGAGGTGAGGTGTGATGCAAGGAAGTGTTCATTTTTCTTGGTTGGCCACGAACTTACAACATTATTGGAGAGCAATTTTGCAATATCATCCCTATCCGCAAGAGAACCATCATCATCACAATTCGGCATTTTCAAGACTTTATTGATCAAGGAGGGATTAAGTTTGAAAACTTTACTCCTAAGAAAAATTTTGCCAAACTAAGGGGATTGTTCATTGTCAAGATTGGGATGAAGGTTGGCATAGAAATTCCTAACAACATTTTCCACATAATTTGCGGGATAAAGATTAGCATTTAGAAAATTTCTATCCTCCAAAAATTGAAACACTCCATGCTTCTTCAAGTTTGATTCATCAATAAACTTTTCACGATGCATTTTCACACTAGAAAGATCCAACCATTTCTCCATATTAGCTCTTTTGAAAAACTCCAAATTAAGAAATGGTTTTGGAAAAGCCTCATCATCATCATTGAGGCTACTCTCCAGAAAATCATCGGAAGATTCAAACAATTCAGAAGAGGAGACAGGAACTTTAGGCGGTTTAGAAGATCGGGATGTTACCTTGGATATGTTCTGAGGTCTGGCAGCATCCGAGGGAACACTCTGTTTTCCCTTGGCTTTCATCATTCGTTTTTGAGCTGCAGCAAGAGTCTCTTCTACATTTTCCACCCAAGTATCCAGGCTTTCCACTGATTGTGCTTGCTCGGCTGGAGGTACAGCAAAGTTTTGATCCGAATTGTGAACGGAGGAGAGACCGAGCGACTCTTCTTCTTCGTCGGAAACCTCCACTGGATCGTCGGAGGTGTTGGACGGGATTTTTGATCTTGCTATATCACTAAGTTGGCTCGAGGTACGCTTCTTAGCCGAAGGAGCAGCACCAATCTTTGTTGCGGTGGAAGGGGCTTTTCTTTTGATTCTCTTTGTGGCGGGAATTGGTGGTTGAGAAGCAGTCTGAGGGGGCTTAGGTTGCGCCGAGGTAGTCATTTGAGATGGTTCATCAATGGACATAGCCATTTGGGTTGAAAATTGAGAAGCCAAAGGCGAGATGTCCATGGGCGACATAACATTTGAGGCAGCACCTGGAGACTCTTCTTGAGGTGCGGGTTAGTTAGGGTTTTGAGTGGGTTTCACCATTGTTGAATTTTTTGGGAAGAAATTGGAGAATTTTTGGAGAAGGGTTTTAGGGTTTGAGTGATTTTTATGTTGGAGAAAAAGAAGACGGTGAGAAGAGGGAGTATTTATCGTGTTTGTGATAAACATCCTTTATTGAATTTATATTAAGGCAATTAAGGCGAGATAGACCTCATTTTTGAACACATGAGGCAGAAATATGCTTCTATAATAAGCATTTGAGGTAAAACAAGCTTGCCAAAATAGAATACTTTAGGCAAAACAAATCTAATAATTTAGATATTAAAAGCTTGTTCTTCATCTTCAAACACTTAAAAATAAACATGATTTACACATCTTTATCTACAAGGAAGCATCGTAGTAGTGAGCTCCGTGCCCCGAGTCCTTATAAAGTGTAAGGATTTGTACCGTTCAAGTAGGAAACACTGTAGTAGCGAACTCCATGTTCCTAATACTTAGTACAAGATCACTAGATAATATCCCCCTTTGACAAGAGTGCATCGTCGCAGCGAACGCCGTGGCCCGAGCTACTAAGGAAATACTATAAGTGTTTTTAGCCTTTTTGCCTTTGAAAAAGATTAGTGACTTTGTCACTTTTGAGTTTAAAAAGGAATGTTATCAATAATGTTACCTAGAGTGTTATCCTACCATAACAAAAAGGTCAGTATGTGCCACCGTCAATGGATAG
Source organism: Campanula takesimana (assembly GCA_026119855.1). Classification (NCBI taxonomy): domain Eukaryota; kingdom Viridiplantae; phylum Streptophyta; class Magnoliopsida; order Asterales; family Campanulaceae; genus Campanula; species Campanula takesimana. Next base: position 3,922,087 of record JAOWBW010000010.1, read on the forward strand.
AAGAGACCACCCACTGACAGATTAAACAAGGAAATAAATTTTTTTTTAAATAACAAAAAAAACACATAATAATATACAAATGTTATCTCAAGTGCTGTAGACACTCGAGGTAACACCAGAAAACAGGGATAATTTAGAGATTGCAAAGTCCAAGAGAGTTCTTCAAAAACGAAAATCTCTCATGGTCTAAGGCCTTTGTAAAGGTGTCAGCCAATTGATACATGGTATCAATATGCTCTATAGTGATTAGCCCTTTTCAACCATATATCTCAAAAAATGATGTCGAATATCAATGTGTTTTGTGCGGGAGTGTTGGACAGGATTTTTAGAAATATTAATAGCACTCAAACTATCACAGTACATGGTCATAGTTTTACTCTCAAGCCCATAATCGTCTAACATATGTTTTAGCCATATCAGTTGAGTACAACAACTCCCTGCTGCCACATATTCAGATTCCGCAGTAGAGAGAGACACACAATTTTGTTTACGACCATACCATGATACTAAATTATTACCTAACTAAAAACACCCTCCACTAGTACTTTTTCGATCATCTATATCCCCCGCCCAATCCGAATCACTAAAGCCTACCAAATTAGTATTTGTATCTTTACTATACCAAATTCCTAATTCACTAGTCCCAGACACATATTTTATTATCTTTTTAACGGAATTAAGATGGGAGACTTTTGGGTTGGATTGGTATCGTGCACAGACACACACGCTGAACATTATATCGGGACGGCTAGAAGTGAGGTAAAGGAGGCTACCTATCATGGAACGGTAAAGGGTAGGATCAACTGCTTCTCCCCCTTGATCCTTGCCGAGTTTCAGTGTAGTACTCATAGGAATCGTGGAGCTTTTTGACCCCTCCAAACCGAACTTCTTTACCATGTTTTTCGCGTACTTGCTTTGTGAAATGAAAATTCCATCAGGTAATTGTTTCACCTGCAAGCCAAGAAAGAAGTTTAGTTCACCCATCATGCTCATCTCGAATGTCGATGTCATAGCCTCTACAAAATCGTTTAAACAAGTTTGTGAAGTAGAGCCATAGACTATGTCATCAACATAGATTTCAGCAACGACGAGTTCCTTTCCATGTCTTAAAATAAATAGAGTTCTATCCGCCTCTCCTCGAGTGAATCCATATTATAGTAAGAAACTAGTTAAACGACCATACCATGCGCGTGTAGCTTGTTTTAGGCCGTATAAGGCTTTATCAAGTCGATACACATGGTTTGGTTGAGATGGATCTTCAAAACCTTTAGGTTGTTCAACAAAAACTTCTTCATCTAAGTAACCGTTTAAAAATGCTGCTTTGACATCCATTTGATACAAAGTGATTCTAAGATAACAAGCTATGGCTAAGAGAAGTCTTATTGACTCAATTCTAGCCACTGGTGCGAAGGTCTCGTCAAAGTCGATACCTTCCACTTGTGTATAGCCTTGAGCCACAAGACGTGCTTTGTTTCGAACAATATTACCCTCTTCATCAGTTTTATTTTTAAAAATCCATTTTGTCCCAATAACATTAGTATTAGTGGGACGGGGTACCAAAAACCAAACATTATTTCGGGTAAATTGATCGAGTTCTTCTTCCATAGCTTGAATCCAAAAATTGTCTTTTAAAGCTTCAATCACATTTTTAGGTTCTATAGATGACACAAAACAAGAATGTTTTACCTTGGTGTATGTGGTTGACATGCACACATACCTTACCATTTCACGATAATTTACGGGTTCCTTGTTTCTCGTTCGGATTCCTTCATTCACTTCCCCAATTACCTGAGTTGTAGGATGATTCCTACGGATTTTGGGTGGAGGATCTCTTCTTGTGTCATCATGGACCTCTGCATCAACTTCGGATGGCTCACTGGACTCAGGTGTTGCCTGAGGTGCTGTCTCATCTATGATAACATTCTGATCAGCATCTGTGTTAGCATCTGTAACGTCACTCTCAGTTTGTGTGACATCTTCTAACAAAACAAGAGGAGACTCTTGAGTACCTTCATCTGAAATACTAGAGAGATCATCAAAAACAATGTTAACAGATTCTTGGATGTTTTTTAGTCTAAGATTGTAGACCCTATATGCATGGCTATTTGTTGCATATCCAAGAAATATTGCCCTATCACTTTTAGAGTCAAACTTTGCTAAATAATCCTGGTCATTCAAAATGTAACATATGCACCCAAAGACATGAAAATAATGAACTGACGGATTCTTGCCATTCAAAATCTCATAAGGTGACATAGTAGTTCCGGGTCTTAGAAAAACTCTATTGATTGTGTGACAAGCTGTGTTAAGTGCCTCAGCCCAAAATCTTTTAGAAATCCTTTTCGAAAATAACATCACACGAGTCATTTCAAGTAAAGTACGATTTTTTCGTTCGGCCACCCCATTTTGTTGAGGTGTTTTAGGAGCCGAAAACTCATTCCTTTTCTTTCACAAAAAGTAGAGAATAAAACATTGTTAAATTCTCTTCCATGATCAGATTTGATTCTAAAAATAGAGGCACAAAACATGTTTTGGATTTTGGAGTGTAAAAGTTTAAACTTTTCAAAAGTTTATGATTTTTCTTTTAAAAAATAAACCCAAGTAAATCTTGAAAAATCATCAACTATAACAAAAAAATATTTATTTCCTCCAAGACTCTCTACCTCAACTGGACCCATTAAATCCATATGTAAAAGTTGAAAACAATGTGTTGTCCCAGAGTGTTGCTCGGAATGTTGGGCAACACTATGGGCAGCACGTGTTTGTTTACCCTTAAGACAATCTTCACATATGATAGAATTTTTAAGATCCAATTTAGGAATACCCTTAACAGCATCTAACTTTACAATCTTATCGATGTTCCTGAAATGAACATGTCCCAACTTTTGATGCCATAAGCTTGTGACATCAATCTTTGCGGTATTGCACACGATTTTATCTTCCACACGATAACAATTATCACTTGATCTAGTTCCTGTCATAACACAATTGTTAGTACAATCAAAAACTTTGCAAGTGTCTTTGTTAAAATTTTACCTCTAAATTGTCATCACAAAGTTGGCTAATACTAATTAAATTAGCTACTAGACCATCTACATGCAAGACATTTTTTAAAGCAGGGAAACCAGCAACATTTAGTGTCCCTTTTCATATGATATTACTCTTGCTCCCACCACCATAAGTTACACTACCCCCTTGAATGGATTCATAGTCTTTTAAAAACATTTTTGTTCCCGTCATATGGCGTGAACACCCACTATCAAAGTACCATGATCCTTCAACATTTGTTATTAAGGCAGTATAAACAACATTACATCTTAGATTAGCTTTAGGTTTCCATGACTTTTTCTTTGCATTTTTGACTTTCTGACAACAAGTGTTATCTGGAGTGCTGGGTAACACTTCAGGTAGCACATGGGAACTGGGCTCCTTTTTTGAAAGCTTTGTACATTTATTTTTGAAATGCCCAGTAGTGTGACAATATTGACACACTTTTCCTTTGTCAGAAGCCTCATTTGAACAAGAGTTTTGATCGAAATCATGACTTTTCACGAAACGAATATTATGTTCATCACAAGACAAAGAAGAAGTTATACTTTCTAACGATTCTCGGAAACCAATACCTGCTTTGAGAGGCTTACCCAAGTTGAGGATCTCATCTAGTTTGGATGATCCGGTGTTGAGTTTCTTCAAGGTGGTTTCGGCTAGAGTCAACTTGGCTTTGATTTTCTCTAGTTCGGCATCTCTCTTGGATGCTTGAATTTCCAAACGAGTTAAGTAGGCCTTAAGTCCATCGTTCATCTTGGTTAAAGTTTTAACCACTTGGTTCTCTTTCTTCCATTCTTTGAGCAAATCATCACAAATGTTTTTTAAACCATCAATGAGCTCATCTTTGATCAGCTCATCCTCTTGCGAACTTCCTGCATCAAGGTTAGTTGAAACCATGAAACAAACATCATTATGTGAACTGAAATTGTTATACCTGCCAGGTGTTGTCGCGTCCCCGGACCCCGGGGGCCCGAGACCGCGATCTGAACGTCGACTCTAAAACCAAAACTGTGAAATACCGAAGATAAAAATTCCATTTGATACCAAAAGGTGATAACACAAGGGTTTGAAAATCAACTTGAACAACAAGGTAAAACTAGTATAAACTCCATAAGCTTATACACCAAAGTTACAAAATACACAAATCCTAATGACGTCAATGTTTGGTACAAATATCCCAAAAGGTTACACATTTATATAATGTAAACCAACCTATAACAACCTTCCCCAAAAGAATATATCCACGCTCGACGTCCTCTTTCTCGTGATCAGCGAGACTAATCCTTAGCACCTGGGGGGGTTAAGGAAAAACAAAGATAAAAAGAAAGGGGGGGTGAGATAAATCTCAATAAGTTACTAATGCAACTACATGACATGCTATGATGCAAGAAGCAATAAGTAATAATAAATATCACATAGCACGTAGCATTTATCACATAACAGATAGCAGCGGAAATAAACACATAACAAAGGATATAGCCAAGGTTTTCCAAACCGGTACATCCAAATAAAGGATCGCTGCGCAGCTTCAATAATCAACAAATCATCATCTCTCATAATAGCATGAAAGCCGAAGAGAAAACCCCGGTACCGGAACAAGAACCATAAAAGTGTTACAAAGGACAAGGACCATGACACAAAGTCATGCCCGTTAGCTAGATACATTCACAAAGGAAGCTAACTCATCTCTTCCAAGGCCAATCTGGAAAAGGGTAAAGAAGGGGGCAAAACAATGGTCAACATTATAATGGACTTAGCTTTGCCATTATAATCTTTCCCATCGCCCGATGCAACAAATATGCCAGCTGGGCTTCCAAATAAATGCTAAGTAATAATAATTTAGCATGAATAAACAACTTAAGGTTCCAAAGTAGGGAACCATACCAAGTAGTCACCAAGAAAGTGAAATGAACCGACAACACACCATTAAAGTGTTCTAACAATCTCAATTAACCCTTAATTAATTTCCAACACAAACTCATTCACAAAGGACCCAATTCTATCACTAGAGTGTACTACAATGTTCACTAAGGTCAACTAGAAGGACACCCAAGACTTAGACCAAAACGCATTCTTCAATCACACAAACAAACAAAATGAAAACTTTCAGAGGACTGTGCGGCCGCCCAAAATGATATGTGCGGTCGCCCAAAAAGGCCATCAAACAAGAACAAAAGCTTTCAGATAGTTGTGCGGTCGCCCATACGTTTTTGGGCGGTCACCCAATATTCTGGAATTGCCAGAAATCGGGAAAAACAACATGGGTTCTTCCATTTTCATACCAAAACACATTTCAACCAAAATCTAACCTTCTAACTAGCTTACTAATGTACCAAAACAACTTATAAGTCTAAAAAGACTCATACAACAACATTTAACAACCAAAATCAAGAATCAAATCCCCACATTCTAGATTTCACCATTTTTTATCAAAACTAAAATAAATTCCCAATAAATTCCAAACTCAATCAAACTTCAAATATAACACATCAAACATCATATAAACATGATATGAACATTTTAGCATCAAAATGGGGGAAAAGTAACTTACTTGGATTTTCTCAAAGTTGATGGATTTCAATTCTTTTTGGCTTCCTACGATCCTATCGACGATCTAAACACATTTCACGTTTTAAGAAATGAGAAATAACAAGAGGAAGAGGAAGAAAATGAAGAGAGATGAAGAGAGAAACTTACCCTTTTTCTACTTTGGAGAGAGAGAAAGAAATGGCTGGGAAGAGGGGTGGAGGTGGAGTGTGAGGATGGGGGAGGTGAGGGAAGGAGTAGGGAGGGAGTAGGGAATGATTTAAAAGATTACACTTAGGCCCCCTCCACTACACTACTAACACAAATGCTACACTCCCTACTAACAATTAAGACCCAAATAAAATGCATAAGCATAAATATTATAACACATAAAATGCACACATAATTATTTAAATAAATAATAATTTAAATAAATAAATAAGCAATTAAATAAATATTAATTATTTATTACTAATAAAATAGAGCCTAGATTTCGGGTCGTGACAGGTGTGGTCTCAGATGTTATCTTAGTGGCCGTAACATCTCTGGTAACATGTTCAGTCTGCGAGTCACTTAGTGTGACAAACATGTTTGTTTGTTCTGGTTCTTCCTCCTGGACTGGTCCCTCATCTTCATTGTCACTCAGGGATACCCATAGGTTCTTTCCCTTCTTCCGTAGTGTGTTGGCACACTCGTTTGCGTAATGACCCCATCCCGAACAAGCATGACATTGAATTGAATCAATGTATTTGGGATCAGACCTTGATTGGTCTGAGGATGCTCTACGCATAGGGGCTGACTTTTGAGTAGATGGGAACGTCCTTCTTGGCATCGAATCATACACCTTGGTTTGTTTCTCCTTTGCTTTTACCTGCACTTTTTTATTGTTAAACTTTTTAACCATTGCATTATATTTTCTAGCAAGTAAAGCAACACTGGCACTTTCATCCAATTCTTCAAAAATTTCATCTTCATCATCATTTGAAAAATCTGAGGATTGCACTTTTAAAGCAACATTTTTTCCTTTAGAAGCCTCACTTTGTTCAAGGAGATTTGACTCAAAATTTTTCAAAATACTCATTAAATAATTGATGTTCATGGTAGAAAGATTGTGAGCTTCTTCAATAGATGAAACTTTCATATTGAATCTCTCGGGGAGAGTTCGAATAGCTTTTGAAACAAGTTGTTTGTTGGTAAAAGGTTCACCCAAAAGTTGACGCTCATTTGCAATATCAAACAATTTTTCAAAATATGAAGAAATAGTTTCATTTTCACTCATCCTCAACCTTTCAAATTTGCCAGTGAGAGTTCTAAGCTTATTTTCACGCACACTAGTATCACCTTCACAAAACCTTTGTAAAGTTTCCCATGCTTCTTGAGCAGTGGAACTATTTTGAATAAGTTTGAAAATATGCATATCAACCCACTCAAAAATAGCATTAAGTGCTTTTTCATTGAAATTCACTAGATTAATCTCTTCATTAGTCCACTCAGATTCAGGTTTGACTTGTACATCACCATCTTCATCTGGAGGTAACATAGGAAGAGAGTAACCATTTGTTATAGATCGCCAAGCCCGAAGATCAATTGATTTGATATGCGAGCGTAGGCGGATCTTCCAATAAGCATAATTCGAGCTATCTAAAACGGGAAGACATTTCTGATTGGGATTAGCAGGATCGAAAGCCATGACAAACTGGAATGAACCACTTAGTATGTCAAGTGACCGGGCTCTGATACCAATTGAAAATGTTAGTCAAAAGCTTACTGAGAACAGATGTTACCTCAAGTGTTAGGTAACACCACAGGTAACACTTTCTGACGGACAGAAAACACACACAAAAATAAAAGAGTTTTGCAGCGAAAAATTAAATAGCACAAGAGATATATTTTTCTCAAGTTATATAAATATAACTTGAGATTGCCCTTAGGCGAAAACTTTATATTTAATAAGTGTACCAAATACAAAGTCAAAAGATTCCCTATAACTAATATGATATACTCTCTATGGAACCAAACTAAGAACAAAGTACAAGATTCTATCCTAACCAAAACTCACTCAAACCCGAAGTATTTGAGTGATAAAAGAGTGTATGGGAGAAAGAATCTTAAATGAGCCAAGAGTACTTTGATCTTTGTGCTGTGGATGTGTGTGATATTTGGCTTGGTTACAAAGTGTCCATCCTAGCACTATTTATAGCCTTCGATACTTGATGGCTACTCAAATAAACAGCCTTGGGGCTGTTATTCACGTGTGAGAGAGTGGGGGAGAATGTGTGAGCTTTCTCTCCACAATTTGTGCAAGACTTGATCTTCATTCCTTGATTTTCTCAACCGAAAACTTCATGCCCAAGTCTATGCATCACCTTGTTGTACTCCAAGCTTCCAACGCCTTGTACTTCATCCATTTGATCAGCAACAAACCTTGGACTTGGTCTTCTCCATATTTAACATATTTAACACATGTTAAATATGTTTGTAACTCCTTCAATAACTCGCCATTTATGAATAAATATTTATTAATTTCTTCTCCATGTTTTAAGCTCCATAAATCAACTTTATTATACCTGAAAATATGGATCAACATCTAGACAATAATATTAGGACATTAGTATAAAATTATATTAGAAAGAAATGTCAAATTACAAATTATTTTCGTCACAGCACTTAGACTGTCAGTGGCAACATCTGAGGTAACACCTCCGTCTGCACTAACAAAGTTTTAAAAATTTAGTGATTTTGAAGTCTTAACTTTAAAAATGAAACTAACTTTCTAACTTATCATTTAAACTGACGATGTAATTAAAAAAGTTCGATGATGTGCGGTTAGTTAGAGGAGAGCGGGGAAGATACGAATTACTGAACATAAAAATTGTACTCCCTCTGTCCCTAAATGAGTGTCTAAATTTCATTTTAAAAGACACTGAAAATCTCAACTTTTTGAACAATTTGGTAACAACGATTCATATATAATCTTGTAATCTCCTTTCCAAAGCTTTAGTTTTGCACGTAAAAAGAAACCGGTGAAAAAAATTTCGAAAAAAAACGTTTAAGGAGAAAGTTATGTTAAAAAAAGACACTCATTTAGGGACAAAGATTTCTTGAAAATGGACACTCATTTAGGGACAGAGGGAGTATGACGCATGGTTAGTGAGAGAAGAGAGTGGGAAGATACGAATTAGGATGAACATAAAATGATAATGTGCATTTTATTCTTATACACACGAATTGCATGTCAGTAGTAATAATTTTTTAAAAAAAAAATTGGAAACTGACATGAATCGAAAGACAGCCTATATAACTCGAACACAAACCACATATAACATAGGCACGGAAACAAAAAGGACACGGTAATGCTCAAAAATGCACCTATGAATGCCATTACCTGCCTGAAAATGGAACAGTTCGTGTCACAAACACAGTGATGATAACCAAAATTGTTCTGATAAGGTAACTTATTGGCCTAGTATTTCAATAAGTTACCTAATAAGCAATTTTTGTCATCAACACGGTGTTTGTGGCACTAACTGCTCCATTTTTCGGGTGCATAATGGCGTTCATTGGCGTATTTTTGAGCATTACCGCGTCGTTGTTTCCGTGCCTGGCTACTTAAAACTCAACAAAGCTTCTCGAAAATTCAGGTTAAAGTTTTTAGGAAAATTTGGGTATTTGGGGCTATTGCTGAAGAATGTAAATTTTGGGTATTAATAGTAGTAGAATCTTACACTTCTGCCATTTTACTTTATTTCTGCCAAATTTGTGATTGTACAAGATTCTCAGTTTCATGAATTCCATTTACTTAACAGACGTTAGAAATTTAACAAAATAGTTATGTTGACGAGCGCGCACACACACACACTTATGTAGTGATGAAGTTGTGCAGATCTCAGACCTTACGAGTAGAATGCACATAATCACAAGCTCATCGTCTGATGGCACTAAGTTTTGGAGACACAATGATCAAAGCCATGATCATACCATAGATTTGAACCAAACTGCATAAGGTGTACTCCCTCCGTCCCACTCGAAATAGGACGTTTTGTCATTTTGAATGTCTCACCCGAAACAGAACATCCTAAAATAGAAAGTTTTTATTACTTTTTTATTAATGAAACTCACTTGTCATACTCACAACAACTTTTCATTTATTATTTTCTACCCACTCTCTTTCCTTCATGCCCACAACATTACTTTTTAAACCACTTTTTCCAATAAAATATTAGTATTCCTTATTCCTCGTGTCGGACAAAGAATCCTATTTCGAGTGAGACTATTTCGAGTGAGACGGAGAGAGTATTCTCTAAATACACAACAACTATATTAGTCATAATTTACAGAAAAGGAGGAAAGGTTTCTTCCTTGCAACCACACAAACAATACACATGGAACATTCTTGAATCTTGATGTTTTCTTTGCTCCATTGTACCATGGCAGTAAAATCTTCTGAACCAAAGAAAAAAACAATAGAAGATGATAAGAAGAAGAAGAAGAAGAAGAAGAAAAAGAAAAAGAAAAAAAAAAAAACGAGCACCCTTTTCCCTCCATTCACATACTCCCTATGTCCTGTAAAGTTTGTCTCATTTTGACTTTTTACGGTCAACATAAATAGACTTTGACCAAGTATTGGTGTTAATCTAATGATCACAATGAAATTTTAAAATTGTTATTGATGAATCACTTGATGATTTGTTTTTTTAGAATTTCACTAGAATGATTAGACAGACATCAATATATGGTCAAAGTTCATTTATGTTGACCATAAAAAAAAAACATACTAATTTCAGGCGGGCATTTTGGGACGGAGGGAGTATCAAACAATTCAAGAAGTTCGGGATTAGGCAACATACTTTACCATTCACTGTCAGAAAGATAATCTCTGACGAGATTTGCAGCTTTCCACAAGGCAATTAGCAATCAACATATAAAGGTGCTTGTCACGGATGTCCAGTACTGTTACCATGCATCTGATTGGACCTCAAACTAGGCTCATCCTGGAGTTAGGCCGTATATAAAAGCATCAAGTCTAGCTCAATCAGTAGTGGTATAAACGAAGGTATCGAAATAAATGCCATATATTCTGACCTGCAAACTATAACTAAAACTTGGTGGTCTGAAATCCAAATTCCCCTGCATGAATGTACGGGTGATAACAATTCTTTAAATTATGTAGTACATTACAATGTAATCCCTATGTCCCGAAATAAATGTCGCACCTTGACTTTTCTTGTCAACTTGGTTGAACTTTGACCAAAAAGCTGTAAAAAGTTAATCACCTCCATGTTATTCTAAAATGGTTATTGATGTACCGATAAGAACACTATCCATATCAAATTTAGTTCTTATGAATATAAATATATTTTTCTCTAAAATGTTGATCAAAGTTCAATTAAATTGAACAAAAAAAGTCAAGGTACGAATTTATTTTGGAACGGAAGGAGTAAAAAAAATGTAGTGAAATCACCATACCAATCCGTGGATGCTTTGTGAAGCCCCGAAAAAACCATCATGAGTTGGTGCTATTGAATTTAATTGCCCCTACAAAAAGGGGGGGGGGGGGGGGGAAAGAGCAAAGAACAAAGCCTCTGAGCATTCACGTAAGTCCAATGCTATATGTGCAGTAAAAATCACTACTAATGCACCAGTGAGACATTGTACAGCACTTCAATGTTTCTGTATTTTCTGCATATATATCATTATATATCATTTTACTTCACATTTTACTCCCGTAGTATTATACCCTGTCCCAGAATAAATGTCCTAGTTTCTACTCCCTCCGTCCCAAAATGATCTTCAATTTGACTATTCAAACTTTTTAAGGATATGAACACTTACTTCACTAGTCATGTTTTGTTTGTGCACTTTTGAGCCTAAATTGTAGAAATGTGAAAAACTTTTTGGGACAATGAAAAATGGCAAATAGGAAGATCATTTTGGGACGGAGGGAGTATTTTGGTTTGTCCCAGAATAAATGTCGATAACATTGGAAGTGTCACTCTACCTATATGAATGGATTGGGACAATAAAGGAAACACAACTAAAACCTTATAAACATTGACTTGTCAACTATGACATTTATTCCGGGACAGAAGGAGTATGGTCAAGAAAATTATGTCTACATACCAGTCCCTGTATGCTCTGGGGATTAACATAGTAACCATCATTAGGTGGCTCCATCAAGTTCAACTGCAACTGCAATAGAAATCAATGAAGATTCACAATCAATTAAAACTGTTCTTCATGAATGAAAATCGTAATATATTAGCTAACTTATTATTAAGTTGACCATTAAAAGTTAATAAATGACCATCATACCAGTCCCTGCACATTTTGCTGGGTCCCATAATAGCCATTAACACTGAGGGCCATTCCATCGGAGCTCAAATTTTCCTATCAGCAAGATGTCCACAACATAAGAACTTTGTCAAAAGAGTAAACCTATATACTCCATCCGTCCCAAAACAACTTGCACCATTTTTCTTTGACACGGAATTAAGGAGAGAGTATACATATTCAAAAGTATTGTGAGTGGGAAAGTGGTTGTGAGTATGATGATTTGAGAGTTGGACCCATGATTGAAGTGTGTGAGTATGACAAGTCGGGTAGGTTGAATGAAGAAAGAATAAAAGTTGGACATTTTAGGAGCGTGGGACTTACCAATGGGACACCCATAAAGGAAATTAGTGCAAGTTGTTTTTGGACAGATGGAGTATTAACTTTTTAATATTTTTTTCTACTTGCACAAAAACATTCCCAACTTGAAGTAACAACAGATGCATAAAGGCAGGATGAGTTGCTCATAAAGGCCAAGCTTTGTAAGTCGAGCATAATGCATTATAATAAATGACCACGACTACCATTAGTTTTAAGATCAAATTAGTTTTCTAATGGTTTCAAATCAGTTTATACAAATAATAGTTCTCATGGACGACAATATAACAAACCATTTGCTGCAAGCTGCCTCGGCCCTCAAGAACTTCAGCTTCTGCTTCCGATTGCACCTGAAATACACACAAGTTTTCCAGTATGATTTGTGAAACATAGTAGGGTTATAAAAATAAAAAAAAATAAAAAATACTAAAAGGGCTTGGCAAAGGCTCAAACTTGAGACTTCAATTTTTTTGAATCCCCAAGACTATCACCAGCCCACATCTAATGGGTTTGTAAAGACAGAAGGTAAAATATAAGAACATAGGCTAATCTCACAGACCTTCTTTTTCTTAGCTGCACTCTTTCTCTTGTTAGATTTGACAGGAAGGATACCCTGATTTTCGTCTTCCAAGTCGCGGATACAAAGAGAATTAGTGCTAGATTCTGCAGCACTTTTGTTGTTGACATTCACGCAAGTCTTCAAAGTCTCCACAAGTGCTCGAAACGCGATATTGTAACTCTCCTCAGATAAAGAACCTTCTTGCCCCAATTCAATGGCATGCTTACACAAATCGTTGTATATTTGTACCCTAGTTTGTATTTTCTCTCTTCCTTCTATTCCTGAATCTCTACTCTTTGCATCTTTTGTCCACCTCTTCAAAATATAATGAGACGGGATGCTTGAAAGTCCATAAATTTGAAGAACAATCATCGCATGTCTACATAAAAAACCCTTGTACTCGAAGAGAAGGCACGAGCAGAAGACGTCGGATTTCGCCTCATTCCACGTCACCATGAACGTTTCACCCTTCTCGAATTCACTGACACTGTATGTTGTGTAAGCTCCCTCCTCGTTTTCCTTTTTCGGATGGCACCCAACTACACCCAAAACCTCGCACTGGAATTTCTTGAATATTGTATGCGTATAAAATGATGACAATTGTTTTTCCCACGGGGACGGAGATTTGAGTGCAGGCTGTTTGTTGCATGTATCAAAGTCTGCAATGGCTTCCTCTTCATACCTGTTTTGGAGGATAGTCCCATATTGTCTCACAAACTCTTTCAATGTAATTTTCTTGTGAATATATTTGTCAAAGAACGCGTTTATACTTTCGGACCGCTGACTTGTTGACATTCCCGCCAAAAAGATACCCCTCATATTAAAAGGGACCCACTTATAATGATCTTGAAACAAGGAATGAATCCACTCATTATGTTGAAGTTCAAATCTTGAGACCATTTTCCACCATCTCATTTCAAACTGATCTTCCGTCAATGACTTGTGAATGCACTTACTAAATTTTCTCATAAAGTTTTCATGTTGTTTGATTACATCACAGAGGGTTTCCGGTAACTTTTCCAGTATATGCCAAAGAGCAAAACAATGGCGTGAATTTGGAAGAACTTCTTTAATGGCTACATCTAATGCTTTGTCTTGATCCGTAATGATAACTTTAGGAGCTTTCCCACTCATTGCTCGAAGCCACGTCTTCATTAACCAAACAAATGTTGGTTTCGACTCATCTGCAATAAGTGCACTTCCAAATAACATTGCTTGAGAATGATGATTCACCCCCACAAAAAGGACAATTGGCATTTTCTCATTGGTTCTCACATAACTCGTATCAAAAGAAACAACATCGCTAAAACTATGATAATCATTCCTACTTTTGGCATCGACCCAGAACAAATTTCGCAAACACTGGTTTTCATTCAAATCAATTGCATAAAAGAAATTAGGATTTTCTTTCTTAATATGCATGAAATGGTCGAGCATATCTTGCCCATCTCCTTCTTCAAGACCCAAGCTCCTTCCTTTGTCAAACTCATAGTTCAACCCATTCCTCAAAAAGTCAACATCACCATACCCTCCAGACTGTTTCGACATCTGAACATACACTTTTCTAGTCCGTTCACTAACAGCTTGTAGGATATCCATATTGCTCTTTTCAGCTAATTTCACGTTCTTATTTATTCGAAAATGGTACGCTAGGGCCGGTGTAAGCTCGTGATTATGTTCCTTTATGAACTCATGAATATACCACTTTCCGTCCCTCTTTTTTTTCACATGCATACTTGCTTTGCAACCTGTCTTTTTTAAACCTGGACGTCGACTTCCACCGCCATCTGAATCTGGAGTGACTCCATATCTGGAACACGCAAATTTTGCATCAATGAACTCTTTCGATTTCTTCGATCGACGGCTGTTCTTTATCGAGGTAGTGAATCCCATAGACTTTGCATATTCTTGATAAAAGTCATATGCTGTCGTGTGTGTTTCAAATTCAATGCCCTCGTGCAACTCGAAATCTTTTTCTCCTTCAACTGATACAATGTCTTTTCCAGAAGAAATATCAACCTGCCCATCTTTGTCACTTCCTCCCTCTCCAATGTCAGCTTTATTTCCATTCATTTCATCACCTTCGTGCATGGTGTCCCCAATATTCATCACTTTACCAATCAAATATCAACACATCCCCTCTCGTTAATCAAAATTACATATGCGAGCTTAAGTTATATATCGGCAATTCTCTCAACGTAATCATTTGCAACCACAGAAGAGCTTCATATTACACAACAATCTCAATTTGGGGAGTGGTAAGAGTTTATTATATGCAGCTGACAAAAAAACACTGCAAAGATTATGAAAATTTTGAATTAGCTGCAAAATGCAAAGAACACAACACCCGCCTCCATCAAATGTTAATTTCACATAAGCATTACAATTACAGATAGTTCAGCTCACAACATTACCATATGCATCTGTTTCAGAAAGCAGTTCTAACCGATTTTCGACCTTTCCCACATTTCTCAATAATTCAATACTTACTCCTCATGAATACAGTACCAAAATTAAACCTAATAGAAGCAGAACAGAATACGAACAAGTATATAGACATTTTCTTTCTAGCTTCTAAGAATATACTCCCTCCGTCCCAAAATGATCTTCAAGTGTGACTATTCAAACTTTTTAAGGATATGAACACTTGCTTTGCTAGCTATGTTTTGTTAATGCACTTTTAAGCCTAAATTGTAGAAAGGTGAAGAACTTTTTGGGACAATGAGAAATGGCAAATGAGAAGATCATTTTGGGACGGAGGGAGTATGCATCACCAAGAACACCAATTGAATTGAAATTGTTCAAAAATTTAAATTTTAGTTTCATTCTTTCTCAAACTGTCAAAAATTTGACTTCATAATTAACAAAAAAAAATAAAAATCACAGCTTCAACCGGCTAGAATCAGGGAAAGAGAAAATTACACTAAAAGCATAATACTTAACTGATTCTAGCATGAATAATGACTAAATAATAACTAAATGGGAAAATGAGCAAGATAATGAATTGAGGAGATATAATAATAAAGGGAGCAAACCTTGATTGATTTGGAGGGCTCGTAAGTTGAGTATTCGTCGCAGCGATGTAGAAGAGAGTGATTATTCGGAACTGTCAACTTCAATTCAAATTGGTCGTCAAGTTTCGATCTTTACATTTCAGAAACCTAATTTCCCACTTTTGTGTTGTAAATCTGTACTAATCTTGAATTCTATGAGCCTGGTTTGGGGAAGTTTTCATAGTTTTCCTACTTTAACATTTAACTCCCTTTACTCTTTTTTTTTTTCGAAATTGTTAACCCCCTTTACTTTAAACTCCAAACAAACTTACAACTTTTCCTTTTTACCTAATCTTAATAAGCTAAAATAAAAAAGTAATCCGTTCAATTTTTGGCCAATTTCAAATTTCCTCTTCATTTTTTAAAATGCCATCACACTACTATTTTTTCAAAATTTGAAATGTAACGACCATCCAAAGTTCCGTTAAAAACATAATAAGAGTTGGGCACAATAAGGGTATATACAACGTGTGGTAGAAAATAAAGAGAGATAATGAGTGTGGTAAATAGTAGTGTTGGTTGAATAAATTGAGTGGTGAAAAATGAAGAGAGAGAATGAGTAGTGTTGTAGAGTAAATATAAAATTATAAAAAAGTATGCTATTTTGGGAGTGTCAAATGAGCTGAGACAGCCTAGAATAGAAATAAGTATCAAGTGAGCTGGAAGAAATGGATTATATGAATAAGTGAGAAGGTTACCAAAAGCGGGGATAGCTCAGTTGGGAGAGCGCCAGACTGAAGATCTGGAGGTCAGGTGTTCGATCCACCTTCACCGCATTCTGATTTTATTATTAATTTTTTTTTTTTTCAATTCTATCTTACATACAGTTATACTCTTAAATAGTGTCTATGTGGCATATGACATAACCATTTTGCTAATTTGGCATTCCACATGGAAATTTTTTGAAAGTT
This sequence comes from Campanula takesimana, assembly GCA_026119855.1. Taxonomy (NCBI): domain Eukaryota; kingdom Viridiplantae; phylum Streptophyta; class Magnoliopsida; order Asterales; family Campanulaceae; genus Campanula; species Campanula takesimana. The sequence goes on from JAOWBW010000010.1 coordinate 3,938,832, forward strand.
AGGGGTTAATGTGTAAGAAATGAAATATGTTATATCACAACACGGATGACTGGTACAGTCGTACAGAGATAGAAATGTCAAGTACGAAAACGAAAAAAAAAGTTTTGGGACCAAAACGAAAAAAAGTCAATAGGTTAGGGATGAAAATAGTATTTAACTCATACTCATACTTATACTTAAGGAGGAGATGTTGAAACAAAAGCAAGAAATAATGCTTTAGTTAGAAATTAAGTACCATATGTCAATTAGTTTAGATTTTGACCACAAATGCAAAACAGAGGCACGGCTAAGAGTGGGCGTGCGGCATGCATGTAATTTGCATAAAGGTGTTACTAAATCATGAAAAAGAAAGCATCGATGAAATGTACGTGCTATTAGATGAATCTGGGTTCGATTTCATGAACACATTTTATTTTATTTTTTGTTATTTTCATAATCAGATTTTTTTTTTATTTGTGCTCAAATAAAATAGTTCCGGTCCGCCACTGACTTGAAGGTCATGAGATTTGCACTTGCATTATAATCAGATTTCTCCCCCTTCTTTTATGATGCATTAATCAGGATATCTTAATTAGGAGGCACGAAGAGAGATCGAACCCTCGATTTCACATATTGAGACTTTGCTTTTACCAGAGACACTCCTTAAGGGACAGTCACGGGAGAAGGGTCAAGAGTTTCTTTTATTACGCCCTCTGTCCGAAAATGATCTTTTCATTTGTCATTTTTTATTATTTAAAAAATAATCCGTTTTTAAAATTTGAGACTAAAAATACATAAACAAATGATTACTAATGAAGCAAATATTCTTATTATGAAAAAATTTGAATAAGCAAATTCCCAATTTGAGATTCTGAGATGGAGGGAGGGAGTATAATTTTTATGCCAACATTATCCACAGTTGACAGAATGGTAGTAACATTATTTTTATTCCTATTTTCCTAGTTAGGTGTCCCTACGATACTTTCTTTCTTGGAACGTATTTGTGGACCAAAATATGTCTATTTCACGTAACTAATTTCAGTTGAGTCTACATAAGTACATCACTAACGAATCCCTAATGGGAAAATAATATACTCCTTCTTTCGATCTCAAAAAGTTAGTCTGATAAGACCGAGCATCACAGACCGGACCGGACCCGGTTCGAAGCCAGTACGCACGAGCTCGACCACATCAAACCGGATAAGCCCGCAAGCTTGTAAGCCCGAGAGACCCGGGCTTCATGATAACCGTAACCGAGGTAGCTCCGCCTCCCGCTATTCTTAGGGTCCCGTGTTGATCACTCAACCACCTGCCCGGAGCCCGCAGCAGCCAGCTGTCACAAACATACTACAGACGTTACCTGTTCGTACCTGACACACCATAACGGTTGGTGGTGGAACCATGTTTCCCTGACAACACGCCATGTTCCCAGCCACTCCCCTGGCCGAACCAATGAGGACCTGCCACGTGTCCATCCGGTACAAGGGCGGTTAGTACCTTAAACCTACCTCCTCCCTCTACTCATATAGATACTCCTATCCGCCCCAAAGGGCCAGGTACGTGCTTTATCCTACTCACACACACAAGGCTTTCACAAGCCTTCTACTTAGGTTTTCCTCAGAGATCTTACTCTCACACCCGAGGGCCTAAGCCGGATTCCAACCCGGCCTTGGTCTTAACGGTGTTCTTGTTTGTGTTGTGATCAGGATCAAGAGACAGCTATATTGGAGTTCTACCTCCGTGACCCCAAAAACAGGGCGTCATCAGTGGTTCCATTGCCGGGAAACGAAAATCTTCCCAGTGCAATCTTCTTGCTTCGTTTGCTTTTCCAATCTAATTCGTTTCAAATCCTCATCTAGTTCTTCCGTTTTTCACGTTTCCAAAAGAGTACCCCGTCTTTTCTGTTGATTCTTGACATACGAAATCTTCGCGATGACTGGGAAAGAAGTAAACCCAAATGCTAGCCCTTCGGGACAAGTGCCCCAGGGATCAGTTTTTGCCAGGTTGGGAAATAAGACTCTTAGTGGCAACTCCTATACCCCCTCTCAAAGGGCAAGGAGAGAGGCAGATCTGAGAGATCGTATAGAAACTTCCAAAGCTCTCAAAACTCAAAAAACCCCCGTTACTCCCCTCACCCCTGATCAAATCCAAAAGAAAATCCAGATCCTCACAGATAGGCAGAACCTGGTAGAGGAAGGGCTACAGTTGAATCTAGCCCTCGAGGAGCTGTTCAATGCCGAGGCCAATGCTAGAAGCCCCCCTGAAAAATCAAAAGCCCATGATCTGACGAGCTCTAAGAGCAGGGCCAGTAGGATTGTAGGAGGAAAAAGGCGGACAATCCTCGTAGATGATGACGAGGAAAGGGGAGAGGAAGAAGGGGAGAGTGAGGAGAGAGAATCACAGCCCAGAAAGATAAGAGGCCAATCTAAAGGAAAGGCAATTGTTAAAAATGATGATATAATTACAGAAACCGTAAAAAGGGCTAAAACGGGGGACATAATAGATCAAAAGTTCCAAAGAATGATCGCGTAGCTATGGGAGTCCAAGCAAAACGTAACAAAGTGCGTTGGGCCCATGGACGCTTTCGCATCATGGATCAGCGATTCCCCGATCCAAAGAGGAAAGGTGCCCACGCTAGACGCGTATGACGGCGCATCTAACTCAAAAAGCCATGTTGGGCGATTTGAAGGGCAGATGGCCCTATTCTCAACAGATGAGGCCGTGAAGTGCAAAGCCCTCGCCTCCACCTTTAAAGGGAAGGCATTGGGGTGGTTATTGGCCCATAAACCGCGCTCTATCTGCAGCTACGAGCAATTGCGGACTTCGTTCTTGAACTCGTTTGCGGGGGAGGCCGCAAGACCAAAATCGGACCTGTGCGGCGTTAAGCAATACCCCGGGGAAAACACAAAGGCATACATCACTCGGTTCCGGAAAATGACCGAGCAGATTGTGGATCTAACAAGGAACGACATCGAGCTATGCTTCCTAGGGGGATTAACATCCCATACTTTGAGGCAGGAGTTTGCTTGCCGAAAGCCCGAGGGGACAGAGGAGATGTATAACAGGGCCATCGCTATGGCCGGAGTAGAGCCCACATTTATGGCCGATGCCCGCAGGAGCGTAAGGGAAAGAATCGAGCCCGCTCATGACCCTCGTCATCACTCAGGCTACTCGGGAAACAATGTTGGCCGAGGTAGAGGCAGACCAAGAGGCATGCCCAACTTTAAAAGAGGCGATGACAGTGCTTTCACCCCTTTGATCGCACCGAGAACTGAGATATTGCGGGCAGAAGCTTTGCCTCCACCACCTCCACTGGAGAGAAAGCCTTACGAGGCGAACAAAAAGAAATGGTGTGGATACCATGAAAGCCACGGGCATTCTGCAGATGACTGTTTCCAGCTGAAGAAAATAATACAACAAAAGGTGGAGGCCGGGGAATTGAAGAAATGGATCACGGGGTCCAGCAGTAAAGAAGAAGCCCCGAGGGGAAATATTCAATACGTCAGAGACAATGATGCAAACGGGGAAGGACGTTACGACATCCAGTACATAAGAGAGGAAGCCCCAAGCAATACCCAGCTTTCCGCCCAGATCAGACGACTGGAAAAAGTATTCCTGATACCCACCTATCCGCCCGAGCAAGAGGAAATGATCGGTTTCAGAAGGAGTGAACTGGCATCTACCCTTTTTCATTCAACGCAACCGTTAACAATCAAAATGGCTATAGGAAGGGCGGACATCGGAAGAGTTCTCATTGATACCGGGGCTTCACGGGACATACTTTACTTCCATTGTTTAGAAGAAATGGGGATGTCCGAAGCGCACTTAACCCCATATGCGGGCTTGCTCGAAGGGTTCACGAATCATACGGTCTATGCAAAAGGGACCATTGACTTCGAAGTAACCATTGGAGAGAGGCCGTTCGAGAAAACGGCCCGTGTCACATTCATGGCGATCGATCTGAAATCCCAGTACAACGCAATCTTGGGAGTTACCGCTCAGGCTGCCCTTGGAATCGTTGCCTCAACCCCTCACCAGAAAATCAAGTTCAGTACCCCAGCAGGGATCGCGTGTATCGAGAATAAGCCCGAGCTCTTCCTCAAAGTCATAGAGAGGAAGAGAAAGGAGGGCGCAGCAAGGCAAAGACTGGGAAGCCCGAGGGAGGCAAAAAGGGCCAAAGCAAGTGAAAAAGAGGTCGCAGGCACGGCCATGATCGGGACGTTGTCTTTCCACTCCACGAGGGCAGAATTCAAGCGGAGCAGGAGAGCCCGCCGTATGGCCGCGGAAACCGAGCACATCAATATCGTAATTGATTCACTGCATGACCGAGAGGTTGCAGATATTCGCCCTAATGATGCTTTGGAAGATGTGGTCATAAATCCGGCATACCCTGAGCAGACAATAAAGGTCGGACTAGAGATCCCCGCGGAGGAAAGGAAGGTGTTGATAGAACTGTTGAGAAGAAGCCTAGACGTGTTCGCCTGGACCGTAGAGGACATGGAGGGGATAAGCAGAGAGGTGATCGAGCACGAACTAAATATCGACCCCACATTTACCCGGGTCCTCCAGAAAGAAAGATACTTTTCACCGGAGAAGAAAGCGGCGATCAAAGTCGAGGTAGATAAGCTGCTGAAAGCAGGAATCATAAGCCCGATCAAATATCCAAAGTGGTTAGCCAACGTCGTCATGGTAACCAAAGCAAATGGAAAGTGGAGAATGTGCGTGGATTTCACCGATTTGAACAAGGCCTGCCCTAAGGATTGTTACCCTCTTCCCCGGATCGATCAATTAGTAGACTCCATCGCCAGCCATGGAGTATTAAGCTTTATAGATGCCTACTCGGGCTATCATCAAATCAAAATGAAGGAGGCCGATATTCCGTCATGCGCTTTCTATGCCGCGGGCAAAACCTACACGTTTAACAACATGCCGTTTGGCCTGAAGAATGCAGGCGGTACATATCAAAGGATGGTAGGAATCGTCTTTGATGATCAATTAGGCCGGAACCTGGAGGCTTACATCGACGATATGGTTATCAAGACCAAGGAGACCTCTCACGACCTTTATGTGACAGAAACTTTCACCAGCCTCCGGAGAAACAATATGAAACTTAACCCATCCAAATGCGCCTTTGGAGTAAAGGCAGGGAAGTTTTTGGGCTTCATGGTGAACCAGAGAGGGATAGAGGCAAACCCGGAGAAGATCATGGCGTTAATAAACATGCAACCCCCCAGATGTGTTAAGGAGGTACAGAAGCTGAATGGCCGCATCACGGCCTTGGGGAGGTTCATCGCCAAGTCAGCAGAAAAATGCCTGCCTTTCTTTAAAACTTTGAAAGGAGGAAAAAAGGAGGGGTTTGAATGGAACGAGGACTGCCGGAACGCTTTTGAGCAAATAAAAGCTTACCTGGGAAAACCGCCGCTGTTGAGCAGTCCCATTTTGGGTGAAGAACTCTACGTTTTCTTGGCTGCAACAGATCACGCTGTGGCCGCGGTTTTGGTAAGGGAAGAAGACGACCTTCAGAAGCCCGTGTACTATGTCTCCAAGGCATTATCCGCGGTAGAAGGGCGCTACTTGAACATTGAAAAGCTGGCTTTCGCCTTGCTTATAGCCGCTCGGAAGCTGCGGGCATATTTCATCGCCCACCCAATCACGGTTTATTCGGACACCCCACTGAATAAAGTGCTCCATAAGCCTGAATCCTCGGGAAGAATGCTGTCATGGTCTATAGAACTGACTGAGTTCCAAATAACTTACTCCCCGCGAAAGACCATCAAGGCACAAGCACTGGCGGACTTTGTGGCAGAAACAACGTTTGAAATAAAGGAAAGCGAAGCGGACAAAGTCCAGCCCGATAAGGCAAAGATAAGGCGGGGCGAGAAGGCTGTGAATAATGAAGAAAGGCCGGAGAATTGTTGGTCGTTAAGCGTTGACGGATCCTCCGGAAAAACCGTTAGTGGCGCCGGAATCCTGTTGATCGCCCCGGAAGGTCAAAGGTTTAAACGAGCCTTAAGGTTCAAGTTCGTGGTTTCCAACAATCAAGCCGAGTACGAGGCGTTGATAGCGGGCTTGGAATTAGCCCGGGACATGAAGGTCTCAAATTTGATCGTAAAAAGTGACTCACAGCTAGTGGTAAATCAGGTCAAAGGGGAATATAAGACAAATCACCCGGTGCTGCTCAAATACAAGGAACTTGCAGCAAACCTGTTGGGGGAATTTGAGTACCACGAGCTGACCCAGGTTAACCGGGCTGAAAACTCCGAGGCGGACTTACTTTCAAGAATCACAAACGAAGACATCGCGAAGCTCAGTGTGGATTGTTGGATAGAATTTACGGAACGCCCGGCCATCGACAGGGTAGAGATCCACCAGATAGGGGAGCCTGAGAAGGATTGGGTAGACGAGATTATGGAATACATAGAAAAGGATATCCTTCCCAGCGATCCGGATCGGGCAAAGGTTTTGAGAAGACAAGCCGCCAGATACACGATCATTGATGGCGTACTTTATCGGAGATCCTTCACCAAACCACTGCTGAGGTGTGTCAAGTCCGAAACAGTCACCAACTTGTTGTACGAAGTTCACGAAGGCGTGTGTGGAGGACATCCCGGTGCCCGAACACTATCCGATAAAATCAGATTCCTCGGGTATTATTGGCCGACAATGAAAAAAGATGCAGAGGAATATGTCCGCAAATGTGATCAATGCCAAAGATTCGCCAACATACCAAGACAGCCATCCATGGAACAGAGCCTGGTAGTCCCAACTTGGGCATTCGACATGTGGGGAATTGATTTGATTGGGCCTTATCCCAAAGCGCCCGGTGGAGCGCAAATGGTAGTGGTCGCAGTAGATTATTTCACAAAATGGGTAGAGGCCAAGGCGCTAACTAGCACGACGGAAGCAAGTATTATCAAGTTCATCCACGACCATATATTCTGCCGGTTTGGTTTGCCCCGGGCTATCGTCTCCGATCATGGACCCCAGTTCCAAAGCAAGTTTACAGCAGAATGCAAGAGACTCAACGTAGAACATCGGCAATCATCTGTCGCAAGACCGCAGGGAAATGGACAGGCCGAGGCCGCAAATAAGTTGCTTATTACCGCCTTGCACAAAAATTTGAAGGGAAGGAGCGGTCGCTGGATGGAAGAGCTCAGTACTTCCCTATGGGTTGTCCGAACCACAACGAGGAATTCAACAGGAGAAACCCCCTTTTCCTTGACATATGGATCAGAGGCGGTCGTGCCCGTAGAGGCAGCCCTACCCACCTACAGGGTCGCCCATTTTGATGAAACAAAGAATGAGGAAGCCCGGAGAAAAGACTTAGACCTTCTTGAAGAAAAACGGTTGGAAGCACGGGCAAAGATGGTCAATTATAAACAAAAGGCCAAAGTCCATCATGACAAAAGGGTGAACAAGAGGTCATTTTCCGTGGGAGACTGGGTCTTGAGAAAAGTTGAAGTCACGGGGAGACAGCCCGGATATAACAAGCTCTCGCCCAACTGGGAAGGGCCTTATCAGATCGCCCGCATAATCAAAGAAGGGACTTACAGACTCCTCACCAAAGAAGGGAAGGACTTGAAAAACGCTTGGCACAGCGACCACCTGAAGAAGTATTACCCTTGAAGATTGTATTCCCCCCTGTTATTAGAAATCCGCCTAGTTTCTACCTTATGCATTGTAATGTTGATGTACGGCTCCATGAGCGGAAAAAAGATGAAAGATCAATAATATTATGTTTGTCCCATTAGAAATCCGCCTAGTTTCTAAATTCTCATGAACGATGCACGGTCATACGCCCTCGAGCTAGACCGAAAGTCCGCCAAGGGAAATACCGTTGCATGAATTCTCATGAACGATGCACGGTCATACGCCCTCGAGCTAGACCGTAAGCCCGCCAAGGGAAATACCGTTGCATGAATTCTCATGAACGACGCGCGGTCATACGCCCTCGAGCTAGGCCGTAAGCCCGCCATGGGAGGTAATAATGAAAAACAAACAAAGTGTTTAAAAAAGAACAATAAATTCTTGGCAATTCCATGAGCAATAAAATATAGCGAAAATAAATGACAAGGAGATATGGGGATCACAAGAAAAAGCAATTAGATACATTACCAAATCATGTCAAAATGGAGTCAAATGTTCAAATTCACGGAGTCTAATACTATTACAAAAAGGCCCCAGGACGCAGCCCGGTTTGATCTTCAGCTGCCCGGCGGCTGGTTGACTTCCACTTCTAAAACAGAATCAGAGGCAGTATGGTCAGCGGCAGAACGAGCCAGAGCTTCAGAGGCTTCGGCTAGGGCTGAGGCAAAAGCTGAAAAGGGAAGAACAATACCTTCAACGAAGGGGCCATTGGGGCCAAATACCTTCTCCAGAGCCGCGGCCAGAGACAAGGCGGATTCATCACCTGTAAACCGCAAGTCGTCTATCATTTTGATTAAGGGTTGAACGGTTACAGGTGAAACCGGAGGCAGAGCATTCCGAACCGACTCGGGCAAGGCTTCAAGCTGATGATCGGCAAAAGGCACTAAGGAATGGCCATTAAAGCATTCCGGATCCGTGGCCACGATGGAACAAAGGATTGTGATCTCTTGGGCAGTATATTTCCCAGTGGCCGCCAGATTCCGGGCAATAGTGTGCACCGCCTGTTCATATTGCTCATTGCCCGCGACGGATAATTTGTCAGAGTACTCTGCGGACTCTTTGAATTCAGCAACCGCCTTGCCCCTCTCCTCCTCCAAGACCCGCTCACGTTCATTCTCATAGCGCATTTGGTCAAGAAGTTTGCCGTCCAGCTCATCCACTCTGTTGGACAGCTCCGCGGACTTCTTCCTCTCCGCCTCCAAAAACCTCAGGAGCTCAGTATTGCGAGCATCAACACTCGCCTTCTCAGCCTCAGCCCGCTCTTTGGCTTCTCGAGCAGCGGCCAGTTCACTACTTAATTTAGATACCTCATTGGCCGCGCTAACGACCTCCGCATCTTTACTCTTTAATTCCTGGCCGGCGCTCTCCACAGTCTTGGTCAACTTTTGGACCTCCTCCCTCGCCGACATCAGCTCATTATTCCTCGCCGCGATCACGGCGGCATCAGACTCGTGTTGGGTCCGCAAATAGATAACCTCGTTGGCAATCTGCAAATAACAAAGGTGATTAGACTACGATGCGGAGAGAAGCACGATATATAACCCAAGTCAGAAACGAACCTCGGTCAAGCACAAGCCCACGTTGCCCGCGGCGGCGATAGGATTCGAAGCAGCCAAAACCTTCTGTTGGTAATCTGGAAAATAGAGGCGATGCATCAGCCCATCACCAACATAAGCATTAGCGCTCCGGCGGCTGTGAAGATCCACCCCATACACCTCAGGGGCCTTGGCTATCTTAAGCCCGAACTCCCGGGCGCGCTCTCGATCCTCAATTGACTCCACCGGGAATAGATTGGAGCATAGGGTCCCTCTCGAAGGAGATAAGACCGTAAAATCACCGGAGGAAGAGCCAACCCTCTGATATTTATCCCTCTGCGGGGACGCCGGGTCCACGATAGCAGGGCGTTTCTTCGTGGGCTCGGCAGCAGACAGACCTACGCCGGAGGCTTGGGAGGAATGTCCGGTTCCAATCACTGATTTACCGCGGCCAGCGCCTTGGCGGGGATTCGGAGGCAGGTTCCGGGTCAGTTGCGGCTGAGAAACCACCGCCCCGGACTTATCAACCTTGTCCGTGACAGGGATCTTGACCCCAGGAGCCTCCACCCTTTTCATGGCATCAGCTCTCCTTTGCTTTTCAAGAGCTGCGGCTTTCCTGGCCGCGACCTTGATTTCTGCGGCGGACTTGGGTGGCATCGTGTCGTTTGGGTCTGCGAACAAGAGCAACAGTCAGGCGGGTAAAAACAAAGCGAAAGAAGACAAGAAAAATAATACGAAAGTGTACAATGGAAGAGACCGAGTAAACCAGGGTCTGGACAAGTCTCCCCCGAATTACAGGCCGAGCAATCAGAAAGGAAAGCAAATGATTGATGAACTTTCCAATCAGGATCTCGTAACATAGGGTCCATGATGACCCTGGGCTCGGGGCCAGAAACGCGCCTCGGGGCCACCCCGGTGAAGATCAGGAGCTCCTCATCGCTAATAATTGCTGAGACGTCGTAAACTTGAGGAGTCTCCACAACGGACTGGTCGTCCAGGGTAACCCTCTTCGTAAACCGGGCAAGATAGGCCTCCATCGCCGCGCTCAGCTCTCGGCCTTCTTCCGGATCGGGAAAGTTTTGGCGTGACATCGAAATCGGAACTAAATTGTCAGGACGCGGGAATGGCCAGCCTAAACGGTTCTGAATAACGAAGGGATATCTTTGCCACTGATCGAACTTGTTAGTAGCAGCGGAAAAAATCTTCTCAGACCGCGGTTTGGTCTTTAAGCTCAAGCAGCCCGCAGTGACTTGATGGGTGAAGTAAATATGGAGCGCGGACAAAGAAGGCTCATACCCCAACATGCGGCTTACGACTATAAAGGATACCAGATAGCGAATGGCATTCGGGGTCAAGTCCATAGGGAGGCAATGGGTGAACTCCAGAAATTCACAAAGAAACGGATCCAAGGGAAGGCGCAGCCCGTTTTCGAACTGAGCCGGGTAGAATATGCAGGCAAGGTTCTCGGCCCGGATCAAGGGAGGAGTCATTGATCTCCCACCCATAAGAGACTCATATTCAATAAGACCGTATACGAGATAGACTTTGGGGTCGACGCGGAACTGCGACAAATACTCATCACCATCATCCTCCTCGCTCTCGTCCCTCAAACCCGCGCCAGAGCTAGACGCACCTGCTTGACTGGTCCTCCTGTTATCAGGGCCCTCGGGAAAGGAATCTACGATCCTAACAGGGGAGCGAAGCAAGTTGACCTTGCGAGCAGTATCAGGGGCCAGCCTCTCCAGTTGCCCGCGTGAGTCCGACTGAGTATCTGAAGAACCATCTCCCACGACATCCCGGGCAGGTTCATCCAATAAGAATTCGTCGCCATCATCAGCCCGTTCTGAAGCATCCCCGCTGCTGGTCACTTCAATCACCCCAGCACCCGCGGAAACGTCGCGGTTATGGCCTTGAACGGGCAGATCGTCATCCAGAGGGACATCCAACCAAGACTGGGCATTAGAACCGCTTGCAGACACGCGGTCTCCACCTAATCTCACCAACCTTCTAGCATTACCGGCCATATCTACATTATCGGGGAATCGAGTTAAAACCGCTTTCACAAAAACCCCCAACTGTTCCTCGCCCCCTATTACCCTCATTCTACCCGTGTCAAAATGAACTAAGGGGCCTGTCTCCCACAGCAGGGGTAGGATCCAAGAGTCTCACTCATAGACTATCCCTATGGTCATAAAAGCATCCCGGGAAAGCCTTTTCCAGGCATTTATCAGGTACCGGTAAATCCCTCCCATTCGTCGACAACAACCGAAAAGGTCCGGACGAAGCATTCTCCCCAGGTCCAATTCATCCATAATCACAGTCAGAGGGTTTTTCAACAAAACTTTATAAAATCAAAGATGGACCCGGAATTCCTAAGAAAGAGACAAGTTAACCGGTTAGAAATCGGAGATTCGGTGGTTAAAAGTTAAAAGCTTGGTTCGTGATGTTATAAGTGGTGAAAACACGGCGTGTTAAGTTTCTACCCCCGATAAACGGTGGAGAGGACCGAAGGCGAAAAGTTAGCAATCAGAAACCAGCGACGAAAATAAAAAGGGAAGCACTACCTGTTAAATCGATCGAGTTAAGGAAACGGAGGAAGCAAATCAACGTCGTTATCAGCAATATTTCTCTCAAGAGCGGTGGCCAAAGAGTAAAAATACCGAAGGTCTTTGAATAAGCCAGTTAGGGCTATTTATATCCCCAGAATGGGTCGGGTTTAAACCAAAGATCCGGAGCGACCCGGCTTAGACCCGGAAAACGAAGAGGCGGGAATCAGCTTTTTTCGAATTCCAATGACGGTTCGCATTTAATGAGCGTGCTCCTTGTCATATCAAGGACCTGACAGCTACGTCACTAGCCTGACTCGTGGGGCCCACTGTCCTGTCGTCAACCACCATTGTAAGACTCCCGTCCCATGGTATTCCGTGCCCGTATTTACTACAGTTTGCCCGGGCCGAGACATGGAAGTGTAACTCCTCGCGCCGCTCATAAATAAACTGACCCACGGAGTTAGGGGCCACTGATAAGACTGAGCATCGCAGACCGGACCGGACCCGGTTCGAAGCCAGTACGCACGAGCTCGACCACATCAAACCAGATAAGCCCGCAAGCTTGTAAGCCCGAGAGACCCGGGCTTCATGATAACCGTAACCGAGGTAGCTCCGTCTCCCGCTATTCTTAGGGTCCCGTGTTGATCACTCAACCACCTTCCCGGAGCCCGCAGCAGCCAGCTGTCACAAACATACTACAGACGTTACCTGTTCGTACCTGACACACCATAACGGTTGGTGGTGGAACCATGTTTCCCTGACAACACGCCACGTTCCCAGCCACTCCCCTGGCCGAACCAATGAGGACCTGCCACGTGTCCATCCGGTACAAGGGCGGTTAGTACCTTAAACCTACCTCCTCCCTCTACTCATATAGATACTCCTATCCGCCCCAAAGGGCCAGGTACGTGCTCTATCCTACTCACACACACAAGGCTTTCACAAGCCTTCTACTTAGGTTTTCCTCAGAGATCTTACTCTCACACCCGAGGGCCTAAGCCGGATTCCAACCCGGCCTTGGTCTTAACGGTGTTCTTGTTTGTGTTGTGATCAGGATCAAGAGACAGCTATATTGGAGTTCTACCTCCGTGACCCCAATAACAGGGCGTCATCAATTATCCACAGTTGACAGAATGGTAGTAACATTATTTTTATTCCTATTTTCCTAGTTAGGTGTCCCTACGATACTTTTTTTCTTGGAACGTATTTGTGGACCAAAATATGTCTATTTCACGTAACTAATTTCAGTTGAGTCTACATAAGTACATCACTAACGAATCCCTAATGGGAAAAATAATATACTCCTTCTTTCGATCTCAAAAAGTTAGTCTGATATTTATCGTTTTTAATTTGAATGATACTTAAAACAATATTAAAGTTATTTTTAATTATTTTTAAAAAATTTTAAACTTGTTATTGATGATATTTAATTTATAATTGTGTTACTTTCAAAATTTTGATTAATATAATATAAAATAATCTAAATATTGCTCAAAGTTAATTCAAACTAACAATAAAAAAATAAAAAAAAGACTAACATCCCGACATGCTTCTTTTCATTGGAAAGTTGATGTTATGCTTAATGTTTAAAGAAGCGTAAAAATGAATACTACTTTTTTTTTAAAAGTTTTTTTTTTAATTAAATATAAATAAGCTAACACAAATCTCCCTAACAGGATTTGAACTAGTGACCTCATGAGAAGCTAACACCGGATACCGCTTGAGCTAGAGCTTTTTGGTTAAAAATGAATACTACTACCTCTTTGCAAAAATGAATGTTCGAAATCGTTGTTTATCGATCTAAGAGTAAATTCCAAACTTGAAATTGGCTCACCCAAATCAAAAGTCGTCCATCTTGTTGTGGATTGTCTATTTATCTTGCTCCATGATCCAGCCTGTTGTAACTTATCCAAGTATTTTTTTTCTTTAATGGTATCCCATCCGCTGTGGTTCACTGAATCTCAAATGAATAAATTTAATACCAAAACACCTTTGACTAAATGAAGAATGAGACCTAATTTGTGTTCAGTTCCTTTGATACTGTTGGGAATTTAGTGGTACCCCCGTTGCAATCTGAATAAAAAACACAAAACCCATAAGCACAATATGAGATAATCACACACATAAGAACACAAGAATTGTTTACCCGGTTCGTTCAACACATGAACTACATCCGGGGGCAATCGACAAGCCAATATATTATTAAACACTCTTTAATATGTTGCTGCTATGTGTTCTAGGTCATATCTATGCTTATATAGCAGTATAAGGAAACCCTAGGTCGTTTTGGTAGAGATTGCATCAAAATAGGAAACAAATAATTTATGGCCGACAGACTAGGCGCCCACTCGCACCCCACCAGGCGCCCGCTCGAATTGTTTTCCAGGCGGACCAACTTACTGTCGTCTTCAAGAGCGCGCCTACACCATACCGAGCGCCCGCCTGCTTCTCCGCCCAGGAATTCTCCTCCGTTTTGAACTCCTTCTTGATCTCACCAACTCCCACGACTTAGACTCCTTCTCCCCTTTGCTTCCTCGTAGTTTAGGACTCCAATCCCAACAATCTCCCACCTGGAGACTAAACTCATAAGCATAGAAACACCTATCAACTCCCACCACAGAATGAACACCTTCGAACACATTTTACTCCCATATTGACTTGACATTACCGAGCCTCCCGCTCAAGTACTAAGGCGAGTTGAAACCAAGCGACGTTTCAACCCCTCCGTGTTAGATTGTTCTTGCCTCCCCAAATCAGCTTCTACCTTGATTTCTCCCCGCAAGTCTAACTTCGCCTTCTCCCTCCTGATCCACCTTCCTCGCAATGCTTCCCCTTGAAACTTGAACATACCTTGTTTCTTGCATTGTCTTCTCTTGGTCTGAACACGCTCTCTGTTAGGGCACTTGGACTTCCACACCGCGTTGATCAACTTTGTGTCCCTCTCCCACCTAACATACCGTTTCTTGGTGTCTCTCCTTTCTACACCAATAGGCCGGTTCATTAGCCTCTTGCTCCCACCCGAGCGAACATCGACATTGTAGGTAGAGTACAACATCTTTTCCTTAAATCCATAAGCTATCACCTTAGCTTATTTTGTGACTTCCCAAGACCCACCCATGAAGGTTACACCATACCCCTCATCATCAAGTTGTCCCACAGAAATCACCCTCCTCCTCAAATCCGGAACATGCATCACATCATGTAGTTGTAAAACAGACACGTTAGGTGTCTTCATCATCACATCCCCCTTACCTTTGATCTTCAATGGTTGATCATCACCAAGATAAACAACCCCAAAATCTCCTGGTTTGTACCGCTTCATTGATTCTGCATCCTCACTAGCATGACAAGAAGCTCCAGAATCCAACACCCAATCTTCGCCTGACTGCTCCTCTCCTAGGATTAATACATCCTCATCATTCACCATGTGTGCATCACCATCCTTATCCGGACAGTCGTAACTGATATGACCTAGCGCGCCACAATTGTAGCACTTGACCGATTTATTTTTTCCCCTTTTTCGGTCCTCCCCTTCCCCTAGTTCTCTCCACCCTAAGTGCAGCCCCATATGCGGAAGATTCTCCCCTTTTCTCTTTCCTTCTCAACTCCTCTTGAAGGATGAGATCTCTAACTTTCGTATACACCAATGGTGTTTTCGACGTACTAATCGTTGTGACAGTTACCTCCCAACTATCTGGCAACGATTTCAGTAGAAAACATGCTAACACTTCATCAGAGAAAGTAATATCGACACTTTTTAATTGGTCCACCATACCTTTAAAACTGCCGATATGACTCGCTGTTGTCTGCCCCTCCGACATCTTCGCATTCGCAAACCTCTTTATCAAATGCACCTTATTGATATTAGACGGCTTCTCATACATTTCTGATAGCATCTGTAGCAACCCCACCGTTGTCTTGGCCTCCATCGCGTTCCGTGCAACATCGTCGGTTAGAGCACTCCTTACCGCTCCTAACGCCTTACGATCCAACGTCTCCCAATCACCTTGTGACATGTCTTCGGGGTTCTCACCTAAGGGTTTATGAAGATCCTTACAATAAAGGTAATCTTCAACCCTTGTCCTCCAAAACGTGAAATTCACACCGTTGAATTTCTCGATTGAGTTCTTCATCACGATTGCTTCACAAAGTCCCCAAGAACGTTATTCAAAATAATAAACTAATGAAACTTTGAATCCTCCTAACCAAAGATCTTGATACCAGTTGTTGGGAATTTAGTGGTACCCCCGTTGCAATCTGAATAAAGAACACAAAACCCACAAGCAATTTATGAGAGAATCACACACATAAAAACACAAGAATTGTTTACCCGGTTCGTTCAACACATGAACTACATCCGGGGGCAATCGCCAAGCCAATATATTATTAAACACTCTTTAATATGTTGCTACTATGTGTTCTAGGTCGTATCTATGCTTATATAGCAGTACAAGGAAACCCTAGGTCGTTTTGGTAGAGATTGCACCAAAATAGGAAACAAATAATTTCCGGCCGACAGACCAGGCACCCGCTCGCACCCCACCAAGCGCCCGCTCGAATTGTTTTCCAGGCGGACCAACTCACTGCCGTCTTCAACCGCGCTCCTGCACCATACCGAGCGCCCGACTGCTTCTCCGCCCAGGAATTCTCCTCCGTTTTGAACTCTTTCTTGATCTCACCAACTCCCACGACTTAGACTCCTTCTCCCCTTTGCTTCCTCGTAGTTTAGGACTGCAATCCCAACAGATACACCTTTCATTTAGGTTGTTTTGGTTTGGGGTATTGTGATTTGAAAGTAATAATTCATGGCATTTTTTAAATATTGTACATAACCAAAACAAAAAATAAAAATTACTCTCAGTGTCCTTGATAGTTTGTCATATTTTGACTTTTTATAGTCATTAGAAATGAATTTGGACTAAAAATTAATGTCGTTCTAATCATTCTAATGAACTCCTAAAATTTGTAATTGACAAATCATTAAGTGATGTAAGCAATTTTTAAGATTTCATTGTAATCATTAGATTGACACTAATGCTTTGTCAAAGTTTATTTATGTTGACCATCAAAGACAAAATAAGATAATTTTCTGGAGCAAAAAGGAGTATAATATTTCAGGAAGAGAGTACTCCCTCCGTCCCAGATTATAAGTTCACCTTTCCTTTATAATCTGTCCCAGAGTATATGTCAACTTTCAAAAATGACAAAGAATTTTAATTAGAAGAAAAGGCTCGAGTGTGAGCATGGATTGGACAGGGCCGGCAATGGATTATGTTGGAGGTTTCACCTTAAAACTAATTGATGGTTAAGGAGAGTAGATCCTCAAGTGTGTATACCGATTAATATTTCGCTCTTTAATAAATGTGAAACAATTGTTCTAACAATTTGACCACACAAAGTGCTCCGATAAGACCATCTCCAACGGTACTCTAAACTTAAAAAAAATAGAGTATTGTTTTACTCCAACGGAACTCTAAACATTGCTTTATTATAGAGGAACTCTATCACTTGCTTCACATTTGGTGCAAGGGATAGTGCTGCGCTATCCCGTTGTTCTTTTTCTTTTTTAATATCCGTTTTTTGTTTTTCTTTTTGACATATATGAATATATTTTACAATATAAAATTATATAACCTACTATTATTTATATATGTGAAACAATAATGAATATTTTTATTATATTCTTATTTATTATAAGATTTGAAGCAAACTGTTGGAAATATTTGGTGTAAAAAGTGCACTATTATAAAGAATAGTGCGATTTTCGCACTTAGCTGTTGGAGATGGTCTAAGTACCATTATATCACTACCCATCAATATTAAAAAAAAAATGTGGCCAAATCCGTGATCTATTAGCTTAATTACTTTACCATGTTTGAGCTAAAGGTTCTCTTGCATTGAATTGTGATTTGCTACGTCATTCACTTTAGATTAGTGGTTAAGACATGCATATTAAAGTAATTAAGTAAGACTGTAGCCATTACGTGGAGTCTATACCAACAATTAAGGATCAGAATCAGTCTTTTAATTATCTAAACACTGATCTAATTACTAATTAATCAACACAAAAATTTGGGAAAAAACGTGTTTTTCGTAACTCCTAGGAAAAACGTGTTTTAAAAAAACGCGGTGACATTTTTGTAAATATGTGGAACGTCTTTAAAAAAACGCGCGGTGGCATTTTTGTAAATAATCGGAACTTCTCAACGGTTCTAGATATCAATATAAAACCTTCTCGATATGAGATTTATAGCCAGAACCTTTGAAAGTGATAGTCAGAACCTTTGAAAGTGATAGCCAGAAGGGTTCTGGATATCAATATAAAGCCTTCTGGATATGAGATTGATAGCCATAACCTTTGAAAGTGATAGCCAGAAGGGTCCTGAATATCAGTATAAAGCATTCTGGATATGAGATTGATAGCCAGAACCTTTGAAAGTGATAGCCACAAGGTTTTGAAAAACACGTTTTTCCAAACCACTAGGAAAAACGCGTTTTACAGGAGACCAACTCATTAATCAATGCGTCAAAGCAGTTTAGCTCAATCAGCATCATGTATCACCATCAAAAAACACTACAGTACTCATTGCACTCTTATAATTATTTATGACATTTATTAATAAAAACACATTTTTTTTTTCTTAAAAATAATTCGTATTATTTTAATTTTTAATAAAATTTAAGGAGAAATGTTCTCTTCGATTAAAAACGAAAATCACCTATCAATGTCATGTTCGATTTTTGTGCTTTGAAGGGAATCCACCAACTCATGAGGATTCTTTAAGATGGGTTGTACTTTGATTCAATCTTAATATTTTTCATATCGATATTATGTTATGTGTCTTGATCTTGACACGTTCTCGTTCACATGGAAGACTACAATGTAACCTCTCTTTTTTTTTTTTTTTTTTTTTTTTTTTTAACTAATAGCTTAGGTACGTTGTCTTGATATATCATTAACATTTCTCAGGTTAATTATACTCCCGTTTCATAATAATAAGTGTTATAATTGATTTATCAATGTTCTTAATTGATAGATGTCTCATTAATTTGCCCGTTGATTGTACCATGATAAAAATCGCATTAAGAGTATTTTCTTTTCTTTTTTAGTTACGCTAGACTTATTTTGACAAGGATTATAAAGAGAGATACGTGACTCGACGAGTGTGATGACAACATGTTTTCATGGGAGAGAGTATTCTTCTCCTTGAGGGCGATTACATAAATTTAGTCCAATATCCGAGATAGAGATACGTCTAATGTAGAAAATTTCACTGAAAATATTTTGAAGTATGGTAGGAATATGGTATTATTGTTATGATAATTAATAAAAGGTATGAGATGGAAATATAAATTATCAAGAAAGTAAAACCTAGGAAAAAAAGTTGTAGCCAATTGGGAGGGTGTTAGATGAGGACTCCTTCATACACGCAAACCATATTATTTTACATGTAATGTATGATCATGTAATTATTTTAAGGCAAGTTAAATGCCATAACTTCTAGGAATATATATACTCTACAAATAGCATATTCCATCCTTAGCTTAAGACAACCTCTTTCCTTTTCCTATAAATAAAGCCTTCATTCATTTAAACCAATATTGTGATCATTTCTATCTATTGTCATTTGTTTGAGAGAGAGAGAGAGAGCGAGCGAGAGAGAGAGAGAGAGAGAGAGAGAGAGAGAGAGATGAGATCTTATAGGTCAATTTTAGTTAAGGTTTTGGTAGCACAATGCTTAGCATTAGCATGTGTTGCACAAGATTTTGATTTCTTCTTCTTCACTCAACAGGTGAGTTCTACATGCATGCCTCTCTATCTCTCTCTCAATAATATTACTCCCTCCTTCTCTCAGAAAGATTGTCACATTTGATTCTTTTATAGTCAACATAAACAAACTTTGACTAAATATTGATGTCGATTTAATCATCCTAATGAGATTCGAAAAATTGTAATTGATAAATCATTAAGTGATTTAATAATAACAATTATTAGAATTTCATTGTGATTATATTGACACCAATGTATGGTCAAAACTAACATGAGTTGACCATAAAAAAGTCAAACGAGACAAACTTTTCGAGACTGAGGTGTATAACAGTTTAAGGTTTTTTAGTTGAACTGATAACGCAACTCTCTCTAACTTGCTATGTTATTGTGGTTTTAGTGGCCGGGATCATACTGTGATACAAGGCGAGGCTGTTGCTACCCGAAGACAGGGAAGCCAAAGGAAGATTTTAGCATTCATGGTCTTTGGCCAAATTATAACGATGGCACATACCCCTCAAACTGTGATACCTCCAACTCTTTTGATGGCTCCGAGGTAGGTACTACTCAATAATAATATGAATATAGACATATCAAACTTCAAACCTAGCATATAGATATAGGTATATTATATTCCCTCCGTCCCAAAATTATCTTTACAATTGATTATTCAATTTTTTTAAGGATATGAACACTTATTTTACTAGCTATGTTGTTTTTATGCACATTTAAACCCAAATTGAAGAAATGAGAAGAACTTTTTAAGACAATGACAAATGAGAATATCATTTCAGGACAGAGGGAGAGGGAGTATAATTATTATTTTTTTCGAAAAAATAAAATAGAGGTATTGAATCCAAACTCCATACCTAATTTAGGTGGGGAATGGTATCATTCCAATTCGGTTAAAGATGGAGATATGTAGCATTATCTTTACTTGTACTTCTTACCAAACTTATCTTGTCGTGCCTTTTAATTCCAAACATACTCCTGTCCCAGCTCACTTGACACTTATTTTTATTTTAGTATGTCTCAGCTCACTTGACACTTCCTAATATAAACTATTTTTTATAATTTTAATAAAATTATTTCTACCCCACCACTCATTCCCTCTCTTCATTTTCAACCACTCATTTATTTAACAAACACTACTATTTACCCCGCTCATTTCCTCTCTTCATTTTCTACTACACATTTCCCTTATTTTATTTTCTTAGTGTGTCCACCTCTTTTGAGTGTCAAGTGAGGTGGGACGGAGGGAGTATATATAAACATGTAACATTAAGTCCCTTTGCTTCTAAGCCTTTCTTTCTATCTTTAAACAAGACCAACCGTATACTCAACAAAAATCCTTCATCAAAAAGTAAATAATTCATCAATTTTATTCACTTACACATTCAACTTTCACTAATTAATATTTTTTTCCAGTAACTAAAACTAATCAAATGTTATTGTATAGATCTCCGGTGATCTTAAAACCACATTAGAACAAGAATGGCCAACATTAGCCTGCCCGAGCGGAGATGGCTTAAAATTCTGGGGACACGAATGGGACAAACATGGAACGTGCGCTGAGTCAACTTTTGACCAGCGCGGTTACTTCCAAGCTGCCCTAGACCTCAAGAAGAAATCAAACCTCCTCCAAGTTCTAGCTCATGGAGGTTAATTTCTATATATATTAATTTTGTTTTATGTACATGCGGTCTTATTTAATTATATGGTCGTAAAATTTAGTTTAAATTGCAGGAATTAGGCCCGCGAATGGGAAATTTCACACGTTGGAGAGCCTAAAAGACGCGATTAAAGAAGGGGTTGGGTACACTCCATATATTGAGTGTAATGTGGATGGACAAGGCAACCATCAGCTTTATCAAGTTTATCTTTGTGTTGATAAGTCCGGTACGGAGTTTATTGAATGCCCGACGTTCCCACATGGTAGAGGATGTGGTTCGAAAATCGAGTTCCCGTCTTTCTCTTCTGGAAAGGCTAAAACCGGACATGAAGAACTTTGATCCATTAATCTATCTACCTAAATTTCATTGTTCAGTCATTACTTTCTTGATTCAAAATTGTTGTACACACTAAGGATAATCAGCTTCTGATGATTTATTGTAATATCAAGTTTTTTTCTTTTCTTTTGTTTTTTGTTGTATCTATACAACCTTTGTTGGTATTAATGCAAAGAAGATTATCAATTGATCGAGTTGCGGCAACTCAATAAAGGAATTCAATCCCTTGCCTTTCTCATTAGTAATTAACGTATATATACAAGAGTCTACTCCTAACTATTAGGAAAGTATCTACCTACCATAACAAGAGGATATACATCCTATATATGTTTGTAACAGAATATTTACATGCCATACATATCTATCTATCATATCATACTCTATCATACCCCCGCAGTAGAAGCTGGAGGAGGGCGAATGCTGAGACTGTCCCGAAAATCATCAAAGAGAACGCGCGGAAGCCCTTTAGTGAAAATATCAGCAAGTTGATATCGAGACGGAACATGGAGTACGCGAACATGTCCCTTCGCCACCTTCTCACGAACAAAAAGGATGTCTAGCTCAATATGCTTCGTTCGTTGATGTTGAACAGGATTCCCAGATAAATAGATAGCACTAACATTGTCGCAATATATCACCGTAGCCTTGGAAAGAGGAACTCGAAGCTCTATAATAGATTCCGAAGCCAACAAGTTTCGGAAACAACATTAGCAACCCCTCGATATTCCGCCTCAGCACTAGAACGGGAGAGAGTAGGTTGTCGCTTAGAGGACCATGAAATCAAATTGTCGTCGAGAAATACACAATACCCCGAAGTGGAGCGACGCGTGTCGGGGCACCCTCCCCAATCCGCATCAGTGTATGCCATAAGTGTGGAGCAGGAAGATTTGGACAAGTGAAGAACATAATCGAGAGTGCCACGGACATAGCGCAAAATGCGCTTAAGAGCTGCCATATGGTCACTCCGCGGATCATGCATGTGCAAGCATATTTGCTGAACCGCATACGTAAGATCCGGGCGCGTAAACGTAAGATACTGCAATGCCCCAGCAAAACTATGATACAACGTCGGGTCATCAACTGAGGAACCACTAGAAAGGCCGAGTTTACCTTTCGTATCAACTGGTGTGTGAGCTGGCTTACAGGTGGACATGCCAGCCCGCTCCAAAATTTCAGCCGCATATTTCTTTTGACATAGGAAGAGGCCATTACTAGTATGAGTAACAGCAATACCCAAGAAATAGTTCAAGAGGCCAAGATCCTTCATAGCAAACTCGGATGCCAAAGTCGACATAATATGAAGCCGAAGTTTATCTGAAGAGGCCGTGAGAATAATGTCATCGACATATAATAAAAGATATGCCATATCTGTACCCTTGCTATAAATGAAGAGGGGATGGTCAGACCGGCTGTGAGTAAACCCCATAGTTGACACAAATTCCGCAAAACGGTCATACCACGCACAGGGTGCTTGTTTCAAGCCATAAAGAGATTTTTTGAGTAAACACACATACTCCGGGTGAGTTGAATCTCGAAAACCCATATGCTGATTTGACCATGGAGAAAAGCATTTTTGACATCAAGTTGATGTATTTGCCAAGAATGAGAGAGAGCCAAACTGAGAACCGCACGAATTGTAGCCGGTTTGACCACTGGACTAAAAGTCTCAGAACAATCCACACCAACCTGCTGTGACCTTCCATCTGTTGGTCCCAGAGGGGCAACAAGGGTATGAAAAATGCTAGAGGGGAGGGGGGTGAATAGCGTTTTAAAATTCTTTTCAAACCCTTTTTGCAAATCAATGGCTTATGCGCACAGTTCTCAAATAAGCTAAGTATAGCGCGCAGAGAGAGTGTCAAATGCACAGCGGAAATTTAAAGCAACACTGCGCAGGGTATACTGCGCAGGGTAAAAACGCACGCGCTAAGGTTTGGCTAAACTGTTGGATAAAATCGGATTCTAAGGCAATAGGTAGTAACAAACACAGCAGCAATAGCAGCAATCTGGTAAGATCAAACAAAGCAGTAATTCAGAAATAACTAAGCAGGAAGTAAATAGCAGAAATAATGAACAAGCTATTTGGAGAGGTTCGATCGATGAAAGATCTACGTCCTCTACCAAGATGGTTAGTCTTGGATTTTCTAATGAGATATATATTGATATGAGGAGCTTTTACAAGATTACAACGAATCAAAACTCAAATCAAAATCTAATCAATGAAGAGCAAATCCTAGACTAAACCGGTGTTTCTCAAGAAGTAAGATCTATATGATCGGAGCTTCAAGAGGTGTGTGTGTGGCAGAAATTCTGGGCTCTATGAATCTAAGAGATGAAGAGCACGAAGAATTCTGGTGATATAAGGCTTAGGATCTGGGCAGGAGTTTGAAGGTATGAAGGTTTGAAGGTTGTTCTTGAATCTGGGAATAGTAAGCAGCAAACTTCAGAACTCCAGGAATACTTGTAAGCACAAACTCTAGCAACTTGGAAATGAAGATGAGCAGGCTATTTATAGCAGAGAGCTTAAAACTAGCCGTTGGTGCTCTGAGCAAGGACGATGAGCTGGCACAATAGGATTGGTGCGCATGTGTCCTTTATAGCCGTTGGAGCTCTGATCAAGGTTGATGACCTGGCACAATGTGATTGGTGCGCAGGTATCTTTGAGCCGTTGGAGACTGAGCATGAAGACCAGTTTCAAAAAGCTTCTTCTAGAAGGTTGACAGCTGTCTTCTCTTGAGAAATTTCTTTGAAGCATGTCTCCACCAATGGTTTTGCTGAGTGTGCTTATTTTGTCGTTTGTGCACACCTCATCTTTCTAATAAGCGTGCATCTTCTAAGCGTTTTCCAAACTTTCTAGAATGTGAGATCAGGAGATGAGGAACTTGACCAAGGTTGTGTCCGCGCACAAAAGGCATGCGCATTGCCGGCGCGCATGGATTCAGCGCATGAGCAGCATGCGCACCATGCTTGGTCACAAAGAGATCTCTTGAGAGTTTAGGAAGAAATATCTTGAAAATTGAGCAGGGTCATGGTCTGCGCAAAGATATCTATGCGCAATGGCGACCTGCGCAGAGAACATTCTGTGTAGCGAAATGAATCCTTGCTTAGGTGATCTTCGATCTTTAAAGCTTCAAGTCCTATTATCTAAGCCTATACTATAAAAAGGACTTAGCTAAAAATTGAAGTTCTCAACTTCTTTACATGAGGTCCTAAAGTCCGTAAAAATACTTATAGGTGATGGAATCAATCAATTCTAACAAAAGTAGGAGGGTTAAGTGATAAGCATACCCAACAATCTCCCCCTAAATGATTGACGCCATTACCTACTATAGCAAAGGCAATTCATTGTACTTGATAATAACATGTCCATAAAAATGTGAATGGTAAATCATGCCTCAAGTCAATGCACACACTAGCCAGTGCTATAGATTTCTAATCTATCCAAAAGATTAAAAACTTACAAGATAGGAAAGATAGAAATGTTATTCAGAGCATACAAATAATGTGAGATGAAATTTTAAGTACGCGTTTAAACTGAATGTTTAAACATCATGCGTAGAAAACATGAGCAGTTAAGATTATGCGCATGAGTTTAAGTAATAATGCATTCAATGTTCCACAAACGAATGATTTGAATTGAACAAGGTTTTTGTGAAGGCTTTATGATGCATTCTTCTCATTAAAACTTTGAAGGATTGACTGTTACAGATTACAAGTTTTAAAGAGGAAAATCAAAAGAGAGAGGTGCGCACAAAAACAGAAGCGCATAAAATAAAAGCGCATAAAAGAAATATACTGCGCATCGAGAATCAAAAAGGTTCAAAAAAAAATAACAAATACTTACAGAGGAAATCTAATCTAAGTTGATCCGTTGCAGGGCTTCGCGCATCTCATTCTGAAGACCGTTGAATTTGTTCATGAGTTCCACCTTTAAATTTTGAAATTTGTCCTGGAACTCCACAGCTTTTCCAACATAAATGTTCATTCCTCTGCGCATATCAGCGTTGTCATCCACTAGCTCTCTGAACCTTGCTCTGCTGTCCGTCAGGATGGCAGTTTGCGTAGCTTCTAATCTTGAGTCGGTATGGAGGCGCTGAGTGTTGACGCTTGCTTGAATGTCTAACATTGCGTAGTCAAATTTGTCGTTGAACGCCAAAGAAAAATCTGTCATGGACTTAGCAATGCATCGACGCACTTCTTCAATATTATGCGCAGAGCCTCCTTGTTCAATCTTCTCTATCTGAGCCTCCATCTGAGCTTGAAGGTCATCAAATCCTCTATGTAACCCATCTGCAAGGGTTTTCTTGAGCTTTTTCAGAATGTCCCTGAGTCCACCATCAAGCGCTCCAAAGGTGCACACATTTTTTAGTTGTGCGCTGACATTTTCAAGCTGAGCGCTGATGGATTTCAGGGAGTCCAGGATAAGATGTTCCAAAGTGATAGGAACTTTTTCTTGCGCAGGCTCAGATGGACTTGCCTTTGCTTTAGCACTCTCCGTGCTTTCCTTTGCCTTTGCTTCTTCTTTGGCAGCTTTCTCCCCCTTAATGGTATCAATCTCCAAACGCTGCATATCAAGACGATATAATAAAGCAGTTTGAGCATTAAGGAGTTGATTAAGCTGCAGCTGCGTAGCGACTTGATTCGCTTGAACAGAATGCAAGCTCTGCACGATCTGGCGCAGCTCAGCTGAAGAGGTTGGAGGAGTCTCAGGGGCTGAAGATGGAGGTTGAACTGGAGAAGAAACACTGCTGTCGGTGGCTGCGGAACTAGTGCGGCGCTTCTTCAATCCTTTGGCGCTGCTGCGCACCTTCTGCTTGAGACGAGAAGAGGTATGTGCGATATCAGCACTGGGGATGGATTCTCGAGAGGCTTTGTGCATTTGTTCCCCCTCAACAGCATCATCATCTGAATCACCATGGAAAGCAGCCTTGCGCTTTATTGTGGTTGGCTTTGAGGGAGCAGGAGCTGGAATGCTGGTAGGATCTGCCTCTTTGATAGAAATCCCTTTGGTGGTTTGAACCAAAGGAATATCCTTGAGCTTTTTGCTACTGGGCAGAGCAATACCCTTCCCCTTGCGATTGTACGCTTCTTCTGCGGTCTCTTGCGCAGCATCCGTTGAAGATCTTCCTGCACTCTTCTTGGATTTGACCACAGGAATTGGGCCTATCCAGGGTTCCTTGTTGGGAGCGGCATCAGACAGCCACATTTCATAGTAATCGGCGTTGCCTATCTCACTGCGCAAATTCTGAAGGTGTACTCTGGAATAGTACTTTGCGTCGCAAGACTGCTTCTTGATTGACTTTTCTTCAACATAGGTGGCCAATTCACCATAAGTCAATAGGAGTTTGGTTAGCAGTCTGCAGTGAGTTCGGTACTTGGTCTTCCCTGCGTTCAGCTTCTTCTCATAGCTTGTCATCCCCTTCACAATCTCATTGAATATTATCTGCGGCCAGTCTAGTTGATCTTCGTTGAAGATGGCTGCGCAGTATTCCCACTGCTTAGAGATGAA
Source organism: Campanula takesimana (assembly GCA_026119855.1). Lineage (NCBI taxonomy): Eukaryota > Viridiplantae > Streptophyta > Magnoliopsida > Asterales > Campanulaceae > Campanula > Campanula takesimana. Next base: position 3,965,825 of record JAOWBW010000010.1, read on the forward strand.
ATGTCCATTATTTCCATTCTTACAGTTGAGGGAGTCTCCAATTAGGGTGCACAGGTGATACATCACCTCACCAAATTACTTTCTATTATACATCGGCCACTTCTTGTTAAGAGAAGGGATGCCAATGAGCTTCTGTGCAAGCGCATTTTGATGAGCCTCATCATAGTTGACTGAAGAACTATCAACATTGAAGTTTAGGAGGCTGCGAATGTGATTGGGGTGAACCATTATATCACAGCGCTGAACGGTGGCCATGATCATTTCTGTTGTCTTGCCTTCAAGTTGTGCAGGAACAACTCTTGCTATCCTGAAGAATTCATCTAACAGAGCAGGCACTATGAAGGATTGCTCAAGAGAGAATAATGGAAGAATGCCGGAGGTGCTGAGAAGATGAAGCAGATGACGACCAATCGCATCTAAAGAGAGATCTGCCTGAATAAGTTCCCAACCCAGAATGAAGTAAACGTCTCCCTGCGTAAAACAATAGATAGAATTAGACAACATATTGCTTATGGAGCTGTGCGCATATGCAAGTAATGCAGATATACCTTGGCACAAGTTCCAAAAAAAAATTATGCGCAGAAAATAGAGGGTGCGCAATAAATAAGAATGCATACGCAGATGGATCGTGCGCACAGAAAATAAATATTAGTAAAGTGTGCGCAGAGAAATAGATATAGCTATATGCGCAGGAAATTTATGCGCAGAGCATAAAGAAAAGGGAGGGTGAATAATAGACAAAAAATAATAATTAAGAACATGAAGAACACCCAAAAATACAGAAAAACAAAAGTTGACAAAATTCAACAAAAAGTACATCGAAATGACGGTGTGAACAGGACGAAGTCAACCGTGTAAAAAGTATGGTTAACGACATTCAAACAAACTCAGAAATTCAGAATAACGGTTCGACTGCTAAGGAAGTTACGAAGCTCAGAAATTGACGAAAAACATATGTAACGACCATTGATCATGAAATAAACTACATGAAAGAATAGATCAGGCAAATACGAACACAACACAACGATTGATTTCAAAAATGATCAGTAAATAAGGGAGAAATCGAAAAAGTGAGTCTTGAGACTTCCAAGAACAACAATGGCAGAAAAATAAGAAGTTATAGTGAAACATACCATGTCTTTGACGGTGGGATGCCTTGATTGTCGTTCTACTTCTTCTTCGTGAGAGTTTCCAGAGTGCGAAGAAGAGTCGGAGATGATGATTTCTGGTTGAGTTTTAGTTTTCTTAGGAGCCATTGAAATGGTTTAGAAAGAAGGAAGGTTGAGGTTGAAGATAACGAATAGGAAATGAGAGATAAGGGTTTAGAGCAGAGGTTAGAAAGAGAGTGAGAAAATTTAGAGGGAAGAGAGAAGTAGAGAGAGAAACGGTTTAAGTAGGGAAGGAGATGTTAGGCGCACGATAGCTACGAAGTGTTTGAGAAAATGTGCAGTGGCGCAGGATAGTAGTACCACGTGTCACAAAAGGGAACGCGCGTGCGCAGGCCTATGCGCGCGTGTGCTTGTGAAGTCCTAAGCCGGTCACTGTCAAGTCGACTTCCTCATAAATGGTGAGTCAGTGAAAGGACGGGCGCACGTTAGCAAAGTGACGTGGCCGAATGGGGAATGCGCGTGCGCAGTCTTTGCGCGCGCGTGTGTCAGCGAAAGGAGGCTGACGGCTGTCGCATCACCTTTCTCATTAAATGGTGAGCAGACATACGTGAGATGCGCTGTCATTAATTACAGTTTGCATTAAATGACAATGGGACATGCGCAAGGGTAAAAAGCTAATTTCCCAAAAAAATTCAAAAATAAAAGCGCGGGAAAATTTTAATTTACACAAGTACCCTTGTGACTCAGCGTTGACTTTTCAGTCAAGGACCTATGTGCAAAAACTAATGAATAGAACACTTACCTGCGGTCCATGATGATTTGCGCATGGATAGTCATGCGCAGCGCATTGATAGCGCAGAGATTCCATAAATCTCAGAACTGTTGTTTCATGCGCAGACAGTTGTTTGCGCAGGAGTTGCATAGGGCGCATGAAACTTAACCTATTTTGCACACTTTATCAAGCAAATACATTAGTGTCAATAAATTATGTGGACAAGTTAGCTAAGATTAAGCATACCCATTTCTCCTTTCAAGAGATCACTTATTAATTCTTGAGGAGATGATATTAGATGTTGATGAGCTTGATAATAGTGCTTGGTAGGATTGAAAAAACTGCTATGGTGGACGTATTATCGCAGAGAGTTGGATAATTCTGATCATGAATCCCATAGTCCACAGGTTGTTGCTTCATCCATAAGATTTGGCAGCAGCAGCTTTCACCGGCAATATATTCTGCTTCAGTAGTGGAGATGGACACAGCAGCTTGTCTCTTGCTTGCCCATGCTAAGTCGATTTCCAAGGAAATGACCAGTTCCACTTGTGCTCTTCCTATCAATTGTGCACGCTGCGTAGTCCGCATCTGAATAACCTACAAGTTTAAAGTTCGAATCTTTGGTGTACCAAAGTCCAAGGTTAACAGAGCTAAAAATATATCTAATACTTTTTACAGTAGTTATGTGTGCTTCAGAAGAATTAGCGTGATAGTGCGCACATATCCAGTCAACATAATATCTTGGTCAGCTAGCAGAAGATAAAGGAGAGTTAATCATACCTAGATATAGTCTGATCAACTTTACCTTTTAAGTATGTTAAATTTGTTGCTTGTGGCCATTGGAGTGTAGTGTGCTTTAGCATTCAAGTCCAAACTTCTTGATTAAGTTCCTAGTGTACTTGACTTGATTTGCGAAGATGCCATCATTTAATTGCATGATTTGAAGCCCGAGGAAGAATGTGAGTTCTTCCATCATGCTCATTTCAAACCAGCTTTTCATTGAGCTTCTCGAAGCGCTTACAAAGAATGATCATTATACTTAGCAATAAAAAGAGTTGTGTCGATTTTACCGCGCTTAAAGCCTTTCTCTAGTAGGAATTTTGATAGCGTATCGTACCATGCTTTTGGAGCTTGCTTAAGACCATACAAATCTTTCTTTCTTTGATTCTGTGATTCTTCTATTCCCATCCATCTTGTTTCCGAACACCCATTGAAGTGCTAAATAATGGTTGAGCTTTTCTTGCACTTCTTGCATAGCATCAATTCATCTTAGAATATGGAGCACTCTATCAATCTTCTTTGATCCGACATGAGAGATAAACGAATGCTACACCGCAAAGTTTGATGCTCTCAATGTGCGAATCCCTATATTGTGATGATAGGAATACGAAGATCAATGGGTATTTTATTTACTTCAGCATCACGATCATCAAAGGTGATTTGTTGAAGTGGAGAAACATCATGCGCAGAAGGAGGTGTTTGCGCATCAGGAGTTGCAACTTCAGGCGCAGCATTTATAGTATGCGCATGATATGGACTGATTCTGAATCTGCTTGATCTATGTCCTGCGCAGGAATAGAATTACTGCGCACCTGTCTAAAAAGCTCAGCAGAGTCATCAGAATCATTGGGAGCCAAATGTGGCTCAAGGAGAGAATGCTTATCAAAAAGTAGCATGTACAGATACTAAAATGACTAGAGATTTATCTTATTAAGATCATGAAAAGCTTATAGACTGATTGGCATACCCAACCAAAATACCTTTATCTGCTTTGGCGTCGAATTTTCCTTAATAGCGTTTGCATCCAAAGAACTTTGAAGAAAGCAATGTTGGGCGCTCTTCCTCTCCATAGCTCATATGGAGTCTTGTTGTAGGCTTTGTTGATGAGGGATCTATTCTGAGTAAAGCAAGCAGTGTTGACAGCTTCTTCCCAGAAATACTTTGGAAGCTTAGCTTCTGCTATCATTATTTTTCCAGCCTCAATCAACGTGCGATTCTTTCTTTCCACAACGCCATTTTGTTGAGGAACTCCAGCAGCAGAGAAATTGTGATCGATACCATTTGTTGGTTCTTTGTTGGTTCTCACAATATTGAGCGACATCGTTGTTCATAAATTCTGTTCCATTGAAGTGTCGAACTCTATTGATGTCTTCTATGTTTGGAGATTAAGGGGAACAGCCAGGATATCATAGAGATACCACATGTTGGTCCAAAGCTTCGCGGTAGTGAGCGGTCCAAACATATGAGGTGAAGCGGATGTAAGCGTTTTGACATCGGAGCAATCTTGCTGGAGGAAAACTGCTCAGGTTGCTTACTAAGCTGGCATGGTGCTTATACCATTGCTAGCTGCTTTCACTTAAGCTTATTGCTACAAAACAAGGATTAGTAAATAGAAATTATAGCGGTAAGATCAAATAGATTAGAAATTGGTCTTACGAGTACTTGTGAGCAAAGTTAGTCCAGAAACGCCATTTTTGGTGTAACATAGCGTTGAAGTGATATGGCATTCCAGAACTTTATCTCATAATTGTGATATGGAGAGCAGGTTGCTTGAGACTTAATCTTTTATGATTAGTCCAAATCCAATCATGTGCCCTTTGTTGTTGTCACCATATATTACTGAGTGATCTCTTCCTTCGTGCGCACCTTTAAGAGTGTTGACATCTCTAGTAGTGTCTAGAATCCACTTGTCGATATCAACTGAGCTTGAGAGATCGCAGTGAAGTAGATCTTTTCTGCTTGTTGAAATATTAACTTGCACTCTAAAGCAGAGTTATCTTTTAAGATCAGCACACTTTGAGAGATTCCTTGCGCGGTGGCTGCGGAGTTGGTGATGATGCAGCTTCTGTCAAGTTGGCCCTGGCAGATAGGTGCTTGTCATTCTGTCTGCTTGGTGAAAGTGTCCCGTTTCCACTGGAGTGAAGGGATCTTTCTTTGATTGTCCTTGGCACATGCTCAGGTTCCATTTCAGAAACAACTTTTGAATCATTGTCAGCATTTGCCATTAAGCAGAGTAGTCCTTCCTCAGGGTCAGCATAGTTGTCTTCAGTGCCAAGTCTCCGAGTCCTAAGCTCCTTCTCTGCGCAGTTCTCTTCATCAACCATTCTGCACTGCTTTGATGCTTTGTGCGCAGTGTTGCTTTTCCTTGTACTCAAAATTTGGAGGCATTGAAGCGTAATGTCTTGGCTTTCTGCATAAAACCAAGTCATCTTTCTTTGAGTCTTTATGAGAGAGAATACGGATCTTTGCTTGAGGATCCACCAGGTTTGGAAAGCTTTCTGAATTTGATATGAGGTTTGAGCAGGCGCAGGAATATGTGAAAAGTTAGCCATTGCCCTAGATTTGAAGCCATATTGAATCGGCACCCAAGCTGTTAAGCTTGAAAAACAGAAACATGTTTTATGAAGGTGTTCGCTCTGATACCACTTGTTGGTCCCAGAGGGGCAACAAGGGTATGAAAAATGCTAGAGGGGGGGGGGGTGAATAGCGTTTTAAAATTCTTTTCAAACCCTTTTTGCAAATCAATGGCTTATGCGCACAGTTCTCAAATAAGCTAAGTATAGCGCGCAGAGAGAGTGTGAAATGCACAGCGGAAATTTAAAGCAACACTGCGCAGGGTATACTGCGCAGGGTAAAAACGCACGCGCTAAGGTTTGGCTAAACTGTTGGATAAAATCGGATTCTAAGGCAATAGGTAGTAACAAACACAGCAGCAATAGCAGCAATCTGGTAAGATCAAACAAAGCAGTAATTCAGAAATAACTAAGCAGGAAGTAAATAGCAGAAATAATGAACAAGCTATTTGGAGAGGTTCGATCGATGAAAGATCTACGTCCTCTACCAAGATGGTTAGTCTTGGATTTTCTAATGAGATATATATTGATATGAGGAGCTTTTACAAGATGACAACGAATCAAAACTCAAATCAAAATCTAATCAATGAAGAGCAAATCCTAGACTAAACCGGTGTTTCTCAAGAAGTAAGATCTATATGATCGGAGCTTCAAGAGGTGTGTGTGTGGCAGAAATTCTGGGCTCTATGAATCTAAGAGATGAAGGGCACGAAGAATTCTGGTGATATAAGGCTTAGGATCTGGGCAGGAGTTTGAAGGTATGAAGGTTTGAAGGTTGTTCTTGAATCTGGGAATAGTAAGCAGCAAACTTCAGAACTCCAGGAATACTTGTAAGCACAAACTCTAGCAACTTGGAAATGAAGATGAGCAGGCTATTTATAGCAGAGAGCTTAAAACTAGCCGTTGGTGCTCTGAGCAAGGACGATGAGCTGGCACAATAGGATTGGTGCGCAGGTGTCCTTTATAGCCGTTGGAGCTCTGATCAAGGTTGATGACCTGGCACAATGTGATTGGTGCGCAGGTATCTTTGAGCCGTTGGAGACTGAGCATGAAGACCAGTTTCAAAAAGCTTCTTCTAGAAGGTTGACAGCTGTCTTCTCTTGAGAAATTTCTTTGAAGCATGTCTCCACCAATGGTTTTGCCGAGTGTGCTTATTTTGTCGTTTGTGCACACCTCATCTTTCTAATAAGCGTGCATCTTCTAAGCGTTTTCCAAACTTTCTAGAATGTGAGATCAGGAGATGAGGAACTTGACCAAGGTTGTGTCCGCGCACAAAAGGCATGCGCATTGCCGGCGCGCATAGATTCAGCGCATGAGCAGCATGCGCACCATGCTTGGTCACAAAGAGATCTCTTGAGAGTTTAGGAAGAAATATCTTGAAAATTGAGCAGGGTCAAGGTCTGCGCAAAGATATCTATGCGCAGTGGCGACCTGCGCAGAGAACATTCTGCGTAGCGAAATGAATCCTTGCTTAGGTGATCTTCGATCTTTAAAGCTTCAAGTCCTATCATCTAAGCCTATACTATAAAAAGGACTTAGCTAAAAATTGAAGTTCTCAACTTCTTTACATGAGGTCCTAAAGTCCGTAAAAATACTTATAGGTGATGGTATCAATCAATTCTAACAAAAGTAGGAGGGTTAAGTGATAAGCATACCCAACACCATCACCTACAAGACGGGATTTATACCTCTCAAATGAGCCATCAGAGTTAAATTTATGAGGAAAAATCCACATGCACCGAATAATGTTCACATTAGATGGACGGGGAACTAACTCCCACGTCTTATTTTTAATAAGGGCATCATATTCATCTAACAAGGCGGCTTTCTAATTTGGGTCGGACAACGCAAGCTTGGGATTGGATGGAATAGGGGATAGAGAAACCACAGAAACTAAGTTGAGTTGTCTTTTAGGTTTATGAATACCATGCATACTGCGAGTGGCCATTCAATTAGGAATAATATTCGGTGGAGCTGGACTGTTGGAAGTTGGTATATTTTGGGAGGAAAGCTACGGAGAAATGTGGTCCAGGAGGAGGGCTGGTGTTTGGCTCACTATTGGAGGGAGGCGATAATGGGCCAAGAGGAGTATGGGACATTGATGGGCCGAGTGGACTAGGAGAAGCTGGGCCAGGACTGACTTGAGGCGGACCCGTGGGAGTTGGGGTAGATGCCGACCCATGGACATAGTGGAGATGATGGACCAACGGGTGAATATCAGTGTCTAAGAAGGAATAATCAGGAATTTTGGATGGAGGGTGAGCAAAAGGGAATTGTTTTTCCTCAAAGACAACATGTCTCGAAATAATTATTTTATGTGTGGAAAGATCGTAACACATTTAGCCTCGATGATTAGGAGGGTACCCAAGGAACACACAAGGGTGAGACCGAGATTGGAGTTTATTCCTGGTAGTGGATGGAGTGAGAGGAAAACATAAGCAATCAAAAACCCGTAAATGAGTATACGAAGGATTTCGATTATATAAGATTTGAGTGGGAGACTGATATTGAAGACCTTTAATTGGAAGAATGTTTAAAATATATGTGGCCATGGCTAACGCATGGTGCCAAAATGACGGAGGCGAGGAAGCATGAGCAAGAAGTGTGCGGACAAGGTTGTTAATGGTGCGAATCTTTCGCTCGTCTTTCCCATTTTGAGGAGAAGTATGGGGACACGACAACCGAAAACTCATCCCATTAGAATGAGCAAATGATTTAAAATGCTCATTATCGAATTCCCGCCCATTGTCACATTGAAAACTTTTTATATTACGCTCAAACTGAGTTGTGACATATTTGGAAAATATGAGAAAAATATGAGGTACCTCATATTTTTTTTCCAATCGGAAAGGTCCACAAAAAATTGGTGAAATCATTAAGAAACAAGAGATAGTATTTGTGTCCCGACGAGCTAAGAACGGGAGAAGTCCATAAATCACTATGGAGTATATCAAACGGAAAAACAGTGCAAGAAGTAAAGGGAGAGAAAGATAATTTAACATGCTTGCCAAAAATGCAAGAATCACAAATACCATCTAATTTAGAAGTTTTACAATCAATAACTTTAGTATTGCAAAGAGAGCGAAAAGCAGGTGCTCCCGGATGACCTAGACGATTATGCCATAAATTAGGAGAAAACGCTGAAAAAGTTGATGGAGAAGAAGCTTTAGCACTTGAGGTATTGGAAATTGGGTACAAGTCCCCACTGCTGTCACATCTCATGATTCTTACCCCCGTCCGCATATCCTTCACAGAAAACCCAAAAGGATCAAATTCAACAGACACATTATTATCAGTCGTAAACCGACGGACAGAGACCAAATTTTTGACCAATTGGGGTGCATGGAGGACATTCGACAATTTTAGAGGTGGGAAGGGTGGAGATAAAGTTTGTTGTCCGTACCCAAGTATAGGAATAGAAGCACCATTTCCAACAGTAATTGATTTATTTGAATTGCTCAAATTAAAATAAGATGAGAGAGTACCTGAATTTCCCGTCATATGTGAAGTTGCGCCCGTGTCCATATATGCATTGTCATCAGGTACATTAAGGGACATCGTGTGCATAGCAGCTTCAATGTCAGTGGGAACATAGGATGACAATCCCGGAGCTTGAGCAGTATATGCTTGTACAGGTCGTTGGCCTAAGACACCATTCTGAGAAGGGGGACGAGGGCGTACCCATGAAGAAGTGGGATATGGGCAGGGAGGAGAAGCCCATCCTGGTGTTGGTGTCCAACTCGCCGAGTAATTCCACCAAGGGGGCGGCTGCTGCTGCCACGAACGATTTACAGGAGTGGACTGATTTGGAGCTGCTCGACCTCGACCCCTTCCAACCAGCTGTCTGCTGTTGTCTTGCGATCTCCCACCGCCAGACTGTGTTCCATAATTCTGCCCAGAATTCCTGTTACCCGAATTTTTCCTGCCACGCCCCCGATCTTGGCGAACCTGTCCTTGCCCCATATTGCCATGCATCTGTCCTTCTTCAGTGCTACTCCCTGATGCCATGAGAGCAGTATTTGACACCCCTGCTGCCATGGAGGCATGTTTCGCCTTACGAGTTTCCTCCAAGATCAGCCGTGACCGAACTTCATAAAAAGTGGGTAAGGGATTGCTCTGCTGGATAAACGTTGCCACGCTATCATACCCTTCACTGAGGCCTGCTATCGCCTGGAGAACCATCCGGTTATTCGATACTGGGGCGCCAACATTTGCAAGTTGATCCGCAATGGATTTGAGTTCCTTGCAATACGCCGACACATCGGCGAAGTTATCCAAAAGAACTTGGGAGAATTGATTCTCCAGATACATAGCGCGTGACTGCTTATTGCTTGAAATAAGCCTTAAAGATTTTCCCATGCTCGTTGGGCGTTCGAGCCGGGTTCAAGAATAGTCTGTAGAAGGTCCGGAGAAATTGTACCATAAATCCACTGTTGGACGAGAGCATCCAAACGGGACCATAATGCCTTGTCAGCGGCAGTGGGTTCCGCCACCTTGCCCTTCTCGTCCGCCGAAGGAGGTATAATATGATCAATAACCTCATAGACTTGGCAATGGATGTGAAATAGCTCTGCCCACGTAGAGTATTTCCCTGTCTCAGTATCAAAAACAATAGGAAGAAAGTTTTGAATGTTACCGACGGTAAACGCCGGATGCAAAGGAGAGGAGTTAGCCATAAAGGAATTCAATCCCTTGCCTTTCTCATTAATAATTAACGTATATATACAAGAGTCTACTCCTAACTATTAGGAAAGTATCTACCTACCATAACAAGAGGATATACATCCTATATATGTTTGTTACAGAATATTTACATGCCATACATATCTATCTATCATATCATACTCTATCACTCAATTCATCATGTCCTTCATGCCAGGTGTCAACATCGGATTGGGTTTACATACTATGTTTTTTTGAATTTATTTTGGTAGTATTTAAAAATAGATATAAGTGTATTTATATTTTCTACTAAAAAGTAAAAATCGTCAAAAATAAATTCATTCTCTATGAACAGAGTTTATTTAGTACACATAATATTATTGTTTTTCATGGATATTTAAGAATTAAGTTTAATTTCATGTTTAATTTTAAATTCATGATTTATTTATTTAATCTATAAAAACAAGATAGTGAGTTTCCCTCCTAAAAGTGTCATTTTGAAGGGTAAAATTAAAAATTTCTCATGGCACAAACGGTAAATAAGACATTATCTTTAATTTGGTACAAGTAATCAACTCTGCATGTAAATTGATTTTTATATGATACTTTTTAATTACTTTATTTAGTGAAAAAATCAATTAATTTTGATCAATATATAGTGAAAAAATACTAATCGATGCGGACATTAATGCGTTGAAGTTTTCGGAGCCATTTGAGCATGTGTGCGTAAACGGTAGTAACTTTTGACTACGGAGATGAAACACGAAACGCACCGCATATCAAATTAAACATCAGAGCGAGACGAACAAAAGTCATAGGGCAAAGCCCTTGATGCATGCATGGTTAAAAGGCCGAAAAAAATATTATTTATGGCCTCAACTGCCTTATACATTCTTTTAATCAGTTTGTGTACTTTTTCGTATTTTTTTTTAGCCCAAGGTCGGCCTACATATATCACTTTACATAACATATAAATACTTTGTTTTAGAACTTTTTGAGTCAATTTTTGACGTTTTATGATTTTGATAATTTATTCCAATATTTGTGCATTTCGTTGATTAGATGGTCGGGTTTTTAATTGTGTAAATTTTTTATATGCTTTTTAAAAAATCATTTATACATTTAAAAATACTTTTACCGTTTTATATAGGATAATTCTTTATGTTTATTATCGTTATGTAATTATTTTTTCTAAAAAAGAACATGCAATTTAATGGAGAGTAAACGGTTGTGTTAGTCATTTTGCAAAAGTTTTTAAGATTTCATTTTGTAAGATAATTATCACTCCCTCCGTCCCAGTTTAAGGTTCTTAGTTTGACTTTGCACTCTTATTAAGAAATAAAAGTAAACTTGGGTCAAAAATAGTATTGGGTGGATGATATAATTGTCTATTGATAAAGCAAGTGGGTGAAAAAAAGATATGTAAGTGATGGTTTTTTTGTAATATATGAAATTTATGAGGACAATGATGTCCAAAATACTATTCATCATTTGTCATTTAAGGAATAAAACAACTAAGAACCTTAAACTGGGACATACTAAAAAGGAAAGTAAGCACCTTGAAGTGGGACGGAGGGAGCACTGTTTTAATTATGTATTAAATATTTTCTTTCTCCGTTAAATTTAATTTTATATCAATCTTTTGAATTAATAGTAACGCCTTGTGCATAGTAATGTATAAAAGATGATTTGAGTTAGGTTGCGTTGGGTTGAGTTTGTTGCTGATGAAAGGATAAAGAACAAATAAATTGGGCTGGAGCAGGGGCGGACCTAGGTAGAGGCGGCGGACCTAGGTAGAGGCTTTCGGGGGTCGCGGCCCCCTTGAAAAAAAAATTACAAATACAATTTTTTGTAAGGTAAGGGGTGTTAGTGCAATTTAGTAAGCTTTGCCTCCTAGATGTAGGATATTAAATACACTAACATTTTGTTTGCCCTTTTATGCGATTTTTGTCCCTGTTTACCAAAAAAAATCTAGGTAAAAATGAAAAATAAAATAAAATACCTCAATTGATCACTTTGTGCTGCTTTAGTTGGAGCACAAAGTGACCAATTGAGGTACTTTTTTTTTTTTTTTTTTTTGCATTTTTTCCAAAATTCTAAGTCCGCCACTTAGTTGGAGCTATAAATTGAATAGATGGAAGAGAGAAAAATAATAATGAAATGAGTTGGGTTGGATTGGTACTCCCTCCGTCCCAAAATACTTTCAAGTTCTAGGATGAATATTTTGTTCCCAAAATACTTGTAGTTTCCCACAAATCATTGACACATTTCCTCTAAACTATCCTTATTTATTACAGGTAGTTGTGACTGTAAAATCATTTAATTATTTATGTAGTTTAACTATTTAAATGGTAGTAACTTGTTTTTCTTAATATGTGTGTAAAGTCTAAAAGTACAATTATTTTGGGACGGGAGTTAACCCCCCAAATTCAAATAAACAAATTGCAATGGCTACGCTAAACCCAGTCCGCGGAGGATGTGGACCCTACGACAATGTTCTGAAACCGTCGATTACAACATTGGATAAACATGAGCCCGCTACTTGTTTTATTGGATTATAGACCTTCCAGATCCTTCTACAAACTTCTCTCCCCTGCTCAAAACCCCTCGATCCATCCTCCCCCCTCTCCAAATTCTACACACTCTCTCTCTTTCTCACGCACTAAAACTCACACAAAAAAAGCTTTCTCAAATTAACAATGGCGGACATGCCTGATCCATCGTCTTTACTCGAGCAACTGGTGAATTCAAGAAACAGAGATGTTTCCATGTTTCTCCCCTTCATATTAGGCATGTCCATGTCCGGATCCGACCCGGACGATCAAGATTCGTCAAACAGGGATCGGATCATCCTGATCAACACATCGAGGCAGGAGATGATGGTGATCGATGGTAGATCATCGGAGAGCTTGGAATCGATGATGCGCGACTTGATGATGAGCAACAAGGAAGGTCAGCCGCCGGCGTCAAAGGCGTCGATTGAGGCGTTGCCACGCGTCGAGATCAAGGAGGAGGACGGGGAGGGGGAGTGCGTGATTTGTTTGGAGGAGTGGAGGGGTGGTGACGTGGCGAGGGAGATGCCATGTAAGCATAGGTTTCATGGGGAGTGTGTGGACAAGTGGCTGAAAGTTCATGGGACTTGTCCTGTGTGTAGGTACAGGATGCCTGTTGATGATTTGGGGAAGAAGACTGGAAGTCAAACAAATGAGAGAGAAAATGAGGAGAGGGGAAGAGGAAGAGGGATTTGGGTTAGCTTTTCCATTGGGAATGAAGAAGATTCAACAAGTCAGACAAATGATTCTTCCTAGTAGGGGGATTCATGTAATTGAGGGATTAGAAATTTATATTTTGTACAAAGAGGTTATGGAATTTGTTTCTTGGAAAGACAAGTAATGGATTGATGAAAATTGATTCTCAAACAATTTTTTGTCATCATAGTAAAGAGTAATTGGTTATTTTATCTACTCCTTCCTTCCGTCCTGTTTAAAGTTCTTACTTTCGTTTTTGATATATCCTAGTTTAAGGTTCTTGGTTGTTTTAGTCCTTAAATAGCAAAAGATGAATAGTATTTTGGACATATTTGTCCTCATAAATATATTATAAAAAAACAAGGCTAAAATATGTTTATCCCCCAAAGTATACACCGAACTCATGTTACAATCATCCCACTTTGCACCTCAGATCCTAACGAATGTTAGAAATTTAACGAAATAAGGCATGTGCATGTCACATAATGGGTGTTTTGGTCAATCTCATTTTAACATTTATAATCCTTTAACTTATCATTTAAAAAAAACATAACAAAACACAGTGATAAATAAATTAAACATCAAAAAAAATCATAAGAAAATTAATATAGGACTTGCTCAAAGAAAAAAAAAACTGATAAGAGGAACTAAATCAAAGAGAGAAAGAAAGAAAGAAAGAAAGGGGGAAAAAAAATTCACTTCACCTTCCCGTATTCCCACAATCCACCCCCCCTTAATGGATTGGTTTATATACACAGCCCCTATTTCCACAGCCCCCGTTAAATTACCAAAGTACCCCTATATATATATTTATTTATTTTTTTCAATTTCACTCTCCCTCACGTTCGCTCCCTAACCCCTCTCTCTCTCTCGGTTTGAAACGACGTCTCTCTAACGTCTCTCTCACCGTCGTCGCTCACCGTCGGCGTCGTCTTTCTCTCTCGCTCGCTCTGTTCTGTTCTTCTCTCTCACCTCTCTCTCTAACAGTAAAAAAAAAAAAAAATTCGAAATTGAAATGGTGAAACTTAAAATACCCAAGACCGCCGCCGGGACCGCCGCCGCCACAACCGCCGCCCACATCGCCGCCGGGACTAGCTCGTCTACAGCGCCTGTGAAAAAGGTAAGCAATTTTTAACCTTATTCTACATTTCTATATTCCCAAAGTACGCTGTATTTTTTGAAATTGAAATTGGTGTGTCTCGTGTAACACCACTCGAGATGCATCTCGGGTGTGTTTACACGAGACAAGACTCGTATAAACCCACTCGAGATGCATCTCGAGTGGTGTTACACGAGAAGGATCCTTCTGAATATTGTGAATTATCAGTCAGCATTGTGTTCATTTATTTAATATACTGTAACTGTCGCTAATGTATTGTCTCTTATTTGTGTTTTTTGTAGGCACGTGATCCTATGACCGTTTCAGCTAGAAAGAGGAAGGCTGAAGAGCGTTTGGAGAGAGGAGAAAACCGGAGCAAGGCTCGGAATGACGAGGATGCCACAGCTGATGATGAGCAGGAGGATAGGGAGGAGGAGGCGGCAGCAGCTGATGATGTTCAGGAGGAGGAGGAGGATAGTGATGATGAGGAGGAGGAGAGTGATAGTGATGATGGGGAGGAGGAGAGTGATAGTGATGATGGGGAGGAGGATGGGGAGGGGCAGGAGGGGGGGGGGGGCAGGATGATGAGGAGGAGGAGGAGGAGGTGGAGGTGGGGGTGCAGGAGGAGGAGGATGATGAGGATGATGATGTAGTAGAGCCGCCTAGACCTCTGAGACACGGGAGGAGGCGGGGTCAGGATGCGCCACCATCATGGCAGCTTCAGAGGGACCCCGGTGGTGGGCCAGAGGATGTTTCACTGATGTACGGGTTCGGTGACCACCGAGCCAGACAGATTTGGGGTGACTCTACTACTGAGGGATTGGTGACTTTCCATACGAGACTCACGCATCTTGCACAGTAAGCTTAGCATTAATGTGAAATGTTTTAAATATTGAAGTTATTTATACCACACACTCTAAATATTCCATTAATTATCATCCTATGCTGCTTTTCTTGAGTACTGATAATATTTTTTGTTTCGAATGAACAGGTTCAAGCGTGATGAGCAGCCGGTTGCTGATAGAGCCTGGCTGGCCCTCGTAGATGCATCTGGCCTCCAGCATCTGCATGATTCCGTCATTCATAGGCCTAACCATGCCCTCCTAACGGCATTTTTGGAACGGTGGTCTCCTGAGACTAACTCGTTCCACATGCCGTGGGGGGAGATGACGATTACTTTACATGACAGTTTTCATATCCTGGGTATGTTTTTATAACATCGCTTCGATACTCCATTCACAATTATATAACTGTCTACATATATTATATGAACTGTCTACATTCATCTCTTATACTAAAATGTGTTATTGCATCTTCAATTTACAGGTATCAGGATTGATGGTGGAGTTGTTCGCTATACGGATCCAGCGCCTGACGTATCTGGCATCTCTAGACACCTCCAGTTGAGCGGCACTGGTTATTTATTGAGGGATGTCAGGCGTCTATTACTCAGCGTAGAGGCGGCATGACAGATGCCCATCGTGCGTCCGCGTATATCCTGCACCTATTGGGTTGCACGATGTTCGTGGACAAGAGCGGGGATAAGGTGCCCGCAGCCTACCTGCCCCTGTGCATGGATCTAGCCAGCCTCCCCACTCTTTCCTGGGGATCAGCCACTTTGGCATATATGTACCGAGAGTTGGGGAAGGCGTCCAGATCCGGATGCAAGCAGATGGGCGGTTGTGCGGCTCTCCTAGAGGTACATCTTACTCTATTCACTATCTTTTTACTGTCTACTCCCCCCCTGTTATTAAATGTATACATACACGAGATGAAACTCGTGTATACTTACACGAGATATATGTATGCTGGGGCTTTGAAACTGACTTTTCATCTCGTATTTTGCAGGGTCCATTCCCGGATACCAGTGATGAATTCACGACATCAGAAATATTTCAAACTCGGGATGCGCTTCTTGCACATGTACGGGAAATAGCGAGGGGTCGAAATATACACCTAGTTATACACAGCTCGAGGAATAGACGTGGAAATAAACTAGCATATGCTTACATCACATGTCATTTTGGTGGACAACACAGGGCCGGAAGATCAAATAACATTAGGAAGACTAGTACAAAGAAAAGAGATTGCAGTTTTAAACTATACGCCACAGAGAGGGGTGTTGATGGGTCATGGGGTTATGTTGTGAGGAATGGCATACATAATCATGCCTTTCCTTTGTACCCGGAAGGTTTTCCTCTCGGGAAATTGACACCTGGGGAATATGACGCTGTGTGTACCGCAAGTGAATGTTTAGTGCGTCCAAATGACATTGTGGCAATGCTAAAGATGCAGGATGAGAAGAACGTGAGCACTCCGATGCACGTCCGGAATGCCGTGTCAAAATATAGAGAAGGGGAACGACAAGGGAGGAACCCGCTACAACAATTCCTTAAGTTACTCAGTGATAATGAATATACTAGCTACACGAGGGAAGACGCTGAGACTGGCATGATCGAAGACATATTCTTCTCTCACCCATTAGCAATGAAGATTCTGAACTGTTTTCCATATGTTGTACAGGGTGACTGCACTCACAACACCAACTGCAACGGACTGTACTACTTGCAGTTTGTAGGTTTTACTTCCACCGGGCATAATTTCACAATAGCGTCTGCGTTCCTCAGGCATCAGAGTACGGGTGATTACGAATGGGCATTGAACAATTTGCACAGTCTGTTTACACCTCCCCGGTTGCCTACAGTTTTTGTCACTGATCGTGAGTTGGGTTTCATCAGCGCTCTCCGTACAGTTTTTCCCCACACCGCACACTTCTTGTGTCGGAGGCATATCGAAATGAATGTTAGAAGGAAAGGGTTGGAGCATACAGGTAGCGAGGACTTCGCAGAATCATTCATGAGGACGTTCAATTATGCAATCTCAGCCCCTAACCCCGACGAATGGGACTTACGTTGGGCAGAGCTTCGTGACCGTTTCAGATCTTATCCTGCACTATTGGATTACCTCCGCGAGACATGGCTTAATTTGTACTCTCAGAATATTCTGTCCATGCACACGGATGTGTTAACACACTTCGGGACCCATACCACAAACAGGACTGAGGGTGAGCATAACAGGTTGAAGAAGGCATTGGGGAGTGCTTCTTCTACTTTTGACACACTGTTTAAAAAGGCTCATAAAATCATAGATATCCAGCTAAAAACTATCAAACAGGGTATGAATAGATCAAGGACCAGATATCCAATTGATTTGAGGACCCGCAATCTATATCGCAACATATTCACTAGAGTGTCAACGGTAGCCTTTTGCATTATCAGACAAGAGCATGATCGAATTCAGAAAATCAAGCAGCGTCATAATGGGGGTTATGTAATCACTGAGGCTGCCTGCGGATGTTACTACAGGCGGACACATGGACTTCCATGTAGTCATGAGATTGCACAGATAGAGGAGTGTCAGGGACGGATTGAGCTGTCCACGATTCATGAGTTTTGGAAGAAGTTGGACATTGAAGTAGACAACCCTTCATCTAAGGAGCCTGAACCGGTAAGGAGACAGTTATTCAAAACGATGGAGCCGGATCATATTTCAAAGCCGAATGAACCCCGGGCCGGAAGTTCCAGAGAACTGTCAGATTGGGAGCATACTAACAAATTTTTTGGAGTCCCCGCTCCACCAAACTCAACTGGCAAAGGGTATATATCTTCATTCAATTATGTCTCAAATTTTTGCTGTTGTATTGTTGCTGTTGTGCTGTTGTGTTGCTGCTACTGTTTAACTGCTGCTGATGTGTCTCGTGTAAATAAACACGAGACATATCTCGTGTTGTATTACACGAGACTTGTCACGTGTAATACAACACGAGATATGTTTCGTGTTTACTTACACGAGACACATCAGCAGCAGCATCAATTTTTTTTAACACTTTCAAACAACAGTATGAATGCTTCTCACTCTTTTTTCTTTGCCCTATTTCAGGTCTAGATGTGCATTCATTGCATCAACCCAAGCGAGTTCGGAGTCCACCCGCAAACGGAAATCACCTTCAGGACCCACACCATCTACCCCTGCTAGTACTACTACGTCTCATCCACCAGTAGCTCCTTCCGGTCGTGGGAGAGGACGGGGTCGAGGCCGAGGTCGAGGTCGAGGACGAGGACGGGATCAGGGTCAGGGTCGTGGAGAGGGAAATGGACAGCCCAATTATACTAGTTTATACAGCTCCCCGTATGTAGAGTCTTTTCCGCCTTTCATTACCCCGCGTATTGGAGGCATCATAGATGTGGCATCAGATGGACATTGTGGCTATAGAGCCGTAGCAGCACAGGTATACGGAGATGAGGAGAAGTGGGCTGAAGTGCGCACAGAATGTTACAATGAGGTGCTTGCTCGCCAAGACCTTTACGAAAGAGTTCTACCTTGGATATCGGTAAGAGAACTCTTACGTAAGATTGCTTGCTATAGCCGGACGGCGCCCAGTGATTATTGGATGGAGCTCCCAGATCTTGGGCACATCATTGCCACGAGGTATAATGTGGCGTTCATTTCTTACTCGACTAGCGGTGGTATGTTATGCCTTCCAGTGACTGCACCAGTACAACCACCGGTGAACACAGTTGTGGTGGGACAAGTCAATGGAAACCATTTTATAGCGGTATGAAACTTAATTGTCTCATCTATATTAGTTATATTTAGTTGTCTTACTTATATTCATTATATTTCATTGTCTTGTATTTAACTGTTATTACTTTTGCAGCTGCGCATGTTAGGCAATGATTACCCAATACCACCACCACCAAACCTTTATCGGAACCGCTGTGATCCAGCCGCAAGCCAACTACTCCTCCCATACCAAGATAGGATAGCAGAGTTCAGTCAACTCTATGAGGAGGATACCGATGCAAGAAGACAAAGAAGATTACATATAGGATAGTATATGTGTAATGGTTTTTGATTTATCCAGTTTGTATGAATGTTTGAATTATATGCTTATCCTTGTTAACACTTTCATTTCGTATACAATTAGGCGATAGTATATGTGTAATGGTCTATTGATGTTTTGTGGAGATGTCCTATTTGAGAATCAAATTTCATTCCAAGTTATGTTTATTGTTGCTTTTGCAGTTGCGGTTCTCATCTCGTGTGTACTTACACGAGATGTATCTCGTGTATATGTACACGAGATGTAAGCTCTAATCTCGTGTAAGTATACACGAGACGTGCAAGGGCAGCGATGGAATTAAATGGGCTGTGTATTTACGGGGCTGTGTATATAGTTTTTGCCCCCCTTAATCTCCGTGAACCCTCACCCCACCATTCAACCTTCCTCCCTCACGTATCCCTGACCCCCCACTAGGGGTGATCATGGTCCGGTCTGATCTATTTTTTAACAAAAAAACACGGAATCAGATTCGGAACCAATACTCTGGTTCTATAAAAATTTAGAACCGAAACCAAACCAATACATTGGTTCTGGTTCTACTGGTCTGGTCTGGTCTGGTCCGGTTCTAATCATTTGAAGTTTATTTGTTTTCAAATTTTCTTAACTCACAACATTGACAAGATAAAACACAAACATAAGCTTATATTTATTATAAATTTAAAATATGATATGAATTGTGAAAAATAAAAGTTGAAAAGTGAAAATAATGAATAAGTATTAGGAGTCTGACGCACTTGGGTATGCCGATTTGGGACCTTGGTGCTTGGGTTGGGTACAAAATTACAAATAGTTAAATGTGTCTTTTTAAGCAATTTAAATGGGCTTTTGAAAAGAATAATACAAAAGTAGGTATATAATCTTATTTACTATATAATAATAATATATAATATATATATATATATATATATATATATATATATATATATATATATATATATATATATGCACAACTGGTCCGGTTCTAACCGGAATTAATCTTACCAAGAACCAGGACCGAACCAATATACTGGTTCTATAATAATTTAGAACCAGAACCAAACCATATGTACTGGTCTGGTCCGGTTTTAGCTGGTCTGGTCCGGTTCCTTTGGTCCGGTTCGGTTCCCAAAAAAAATTGCTCACCCCTTTCCCCTCCTCTACTCTGTCCTCCCCCTTCTCTCCTTCCAACGATTCTTCCACGACCAAAATTCCATCGGCAGTCAAACCATGAATGTGATCAGGGTCTGTGCACGAATCTGATCTGGGTATGTTTTAGATCTTTTAAACAAGAATCTAATATTTTTTTTTTTTTTTTTTTAAATCTGAAACAAGTAGAATAGTAGACAGAAGTTTCTGCCCAGGCTATGACGTTGATTTGAGTTTCTTTTAGATATGAAAAAACGATACACATTATTTATTAATGTCTGATTTGTTATGGCGTTGAACGGTGGTGGTGTTTGATGGTGGCGGCTTGGTGGCATGATGGGTTTTGAAGAATCACCATGACAACATCCAATTTGAAGAACCTGGATCTGGGTATTCTGGATTTTGTAATTTTTTTTCTTAAAATTTTGATCTTTGATTGAGGATGTGATTGGAATTCGGATGTTATGCTTGAGATTGAAATCGGTAGTTGATTTGGTTTACGGTGGTGGTCGGCTGCTGGTGGTGGAGGTTCAGTGGTTGTGGTCCGGTGGTTGTAAAGGGAGGAAAGAGTGACGAAAGACCTAACAATTTTAAGGGCAAAATGACTTTTAAGCCCTTAATTTTTGGAGTCAAAAGAAGTAATTACTCACCATGCGACAAGCACATGCCTTAATTTGTTAAATTTCTAACATTCGTTAGGATCTGGGGTGCAAAGTGGGATAATTGTAACATGAGGTACCACTTTGGGACAAAATTTGAGCGGGGGTGCAAAGTGGGATTCGGTGTATACTTTGGGGGATAAATGTATTTTGGCCAAAAAACAATTACTTATCCATCTGCCTTTCACCAATTACTTTAAGAATGGACAATTATATCCTCCACACACTACTACTACCTTCGTCCCAGCTCAATGTGCACTGTTTCACTTTTGTGGTCAACTTGACTGAACTTTGACCTTTTTATGAAAATCTATACTCTCTATGCAATTTTGAAAGATGTTATTGATACTATTCCTAACCATAGTTATAAATCCCGTCCCGTCCCGTACCGGTCCGTACCGGCCGGTACGTCCCGCCCCAGTTAAAAACCGGTGCGGTACAGGTTTAATTCCGTCTCAGTTTCTGTACCGTCCTGAACCGCCGCATACCGGTCTGAACCGGACAGTACCGGCCGAGATGGTCGTACAGGTCGGTGCGCGAAAAGAAAGACTTTTAAACCAATTTTTAATTGTCGGACCTAATAAAAATATATTTAAACTTGAGTTTTTTTTTTTTTTTTTTTTTTTTTTTTTAAAGCTATGCCCTAGATTTATACTTCACGATTAATCAACATCCATTCAACACAATAGAACTTTCAAGGTCGTCAAGTCGCTAAACAGGAAGCAACCTATGTAGTCCAAGAAATTGAAGCTGCAGAACTGTAATTTGTAAGCAACCTATACTAAACTTATGCTAGTATTGGTATAGTTTGATGATAAAATACAAGCTTCTGTAAATTTTTGTTGAACATATGTTATATATATAATTATCTTAAAAAATACTAAAATGTGCGGTAAATCCGGTACGGTACACCGGTACGTTCCGCCCAATGGCAAAACCGGTGCGTTGTCCGGGACGGTATTTATAACTATGTTACTAACAAATCTATATATCTCTATGCAATTTTGAAAGATGTTATTGATACTATTTCTAACAATAAAACAATAACAACTTTTAAAATTGTATAATAATGACTAGGGATGGCAATTCTACCGAACGCGATCCGTATCCGAGACAATCCGGCCCGGGATGAGTGGGTTTGATAACAACTTTCCAAAACCCGGCGGGTTCGGATACGAGTTCGGTAGCTTCATGAGATCCACCCGTATCCGACCCGAATAGTATTTATATTAGGCTGTTTACTATTTTACCCTTACTTTCAATCATTATTACTCCCCTAACCTTGAACATGTGATTTATGAACTGTGGAAATATAGGTTGGGCTAAAACCCAAGGCAATGAAAGAGATGGGCCAGGCCAAAAAAAAAAAAAAATTAAACTGGCAGCCGGGCGGATTCGGATTTGCCCATCGTCGGATACGGACGGGTTCGGTATAAGCTACGGTTGCCTCGGGTTGGATACGGGTTTTGCAATATCCGGACAGTATTTGACCCGTTGCCATCCCTAATAATAACTAGATTTTCACAAAATAATGGTCAAAGTTCGAATGAATTGACCACATAAACAGTAAAAGTGCACATTGAATTGGGACGGAGTTAGTATTTTTTACTCAAATTTAGCTTGATTTCTTAAATCGATTCAAATGTCAGTTAGAAACATCCACAAATGAAAGGTAAATGGGAGTATTTTATTATATAAAAAAGCTCTTTAGATTTTTTTTGTCATATTAAAAATTTCATCTAAGTAGCAGAGTTTTTTTTTTTTTTTTTTTTTTTTACATTAATAAAAGAGCTTATTATTGTGAGAATTCTTAAAAAAAAATTGTAGTTTAAAAATGATTTATCATATTAAAATTATAAAAAAAAAATCTAAAGACTTATCAATGTGAATGTTGTGGAAGAGGTTTGCTTCAAAATTAGGCTTAGCTCAAGCATTGTAGTCCCTTTTTACATATATATATATTGCTATAAATTAGTGTTATCTTATACTCCCACCGGTTCACTCGAAATATGATTTTTTTTCTTCCATGCGGAGATTAAAGTAAAATATTAGTTTAGTATGTGTTGTGAGTATAAAAAGTAAGTAAATGGAAAGTTATTGAGAGTGTGAAAGTATGTCTCACTAGATAAAACATTTCTATTTTAGGTTGTCCTATTTAGAGTGAGACATCAAAAATAACAAATTGTTCTAATTCGAGTGGACGAGGAGACAGTAAAGTATAATCAATTTTTAATGTGAAAGTTAAAGATTTGATTCCTAATAATAATAGTAATAATAATAATAATAATAATAATAATAATAATAATAATAATGTTATAGGAGGAGATTAGGAGGTGCAGCAGAAGTGAACTAGTGAGTGATCTTTGAAAATAAAGTTGCAAGAAAATCAGACTGCCGCTCACTCGTCTGCAATAGTATCCTGATTCCATCCTATGGCTTGTCTATTGCCGACAATTACTATTCCATTGACCGTTCAAATTTGTATTATTTTCCCATCACTTTCGTGTATTTTATTTAAGACAAAAATTTGTGACGGACTCACACGTAACACATGTCTTGCTAAGAGAGTAAATGGTTTGCCCTCTATAGACAGTTGGGGTGGGGAAAACCTATTTTCTCTCTTATTGAGGCGTCTCATGTGTGAAACAGTCTCACACAAAACTTCCTCTTTATCTAAAACTCCACTAATACATTTGCCACCAATTTGAATAGTGTACAGATTTGCCACCAATTTGAATAGTGTACGGTGAGAACTCAATGCAATCGAACTGGTAGTTGTTCATCAATTAACATTATGATACACCATCCGTCCCAAAAACTTACTGCTACTAAAAGTGAGTGCACAGTGATTAAGAAAATATGTTAGAAAAATAAGTATTGTGAGTGGATAGGAGAAAGAAAATTGAACATTTTGGGTAAGTAGCAATAGCAATAAGTATGAGATGCGCAAACGAAAATAAGTAGCGATAAGTTTAGGACGGAGGGGGTAATTATTTACTAGGAATAAAATGGAGTAAACTGCTTTTCTGCCCCCCCCCCCCCCCCCCGTACTATGGCCCCAACATCAATTTGACACTCGTACTATTGAAACACTAAATGTATGATGCGTACTATTGTTTTATATACAAAATTAACCAACATTTTATTCAGTCGTTAACTTTTTCTAACACACGTTATTTTTTCTAACGAGCATTAATTTATTTTAACGGATATTAATAATTTATGTTAACAAAATTAACTTTTGTTATCTCCATCATCTTCCCAAACCCAACATCCACCCCACCCTTTGCAGCCCAACACCGCCCCCATCACCACCGCCACAAACCATCACAACCAGTCACCACTCCACCCAACCAACTCCACCATTGATGGATTAGAGGCATCCCCAACACCAATCGACCCCCTCCTTGCAATTTAGGATTTGAGCTCCCATTTACACCTTCCACACCAAAAAAAGTTGTATCAATCCCCTTCCTAGCCATGACCGCACCTACCCTAAACCTAGGCGCCGGTCAAGAGCAAGAAAACCTTGGAAAATTCCGACCAAAAGGCCAAAAATCGAAGCAAAATCGAATCCCGTCACTTTCCCAATCTGGTTCAGAAAAAATCAATTTACCGATTCATTAACCGTTGGATCGCCTTCAAATTTCTGTAGCACGTTCGCGACACCTAGGCGCACATACTGACCGTTGGGATCTGAAAACTATTTACTGGAGAGAGAGATATGGTCGTCGGAAAAAGACTGACGAAAATCCCCTATTTCAGATCCCTTTAATTGGCTTTTTCTTATCAAAAGCGCTCCAAGACTATCCCCAAAACATTCTTCAAGTATCAGTTGCATGCATTCCAGGGTTGCCGGGGTTAGGGGAGTGGTGGTGTCGCCGGAGGTGGGGAGGGGTTGCCGGAAGTGGGGAGGGGTTGCCGGAAGTGGGGAAGGTAAAGAGAGAAAGTGTGTGTGCGCGTTGTGTGTCGGGGGAGGGAGGGAGGGTGGGTTTTGTTTGGGTCTTAGGGGTAGTTCTGTCATTTAGGTAAATTAAAATTGTGTTAAATTATTAACATTCGTTAAAATAAATTAATGCTCGTTAGAAAAAATAACGTGTGTTAGAAAAAGTTAACGACTGAATAAAATGTTGGTTAATTTTGTATATAAAACAATAGTACGCATCATACATTTAGTGTTTCAATAGTACGAGTGTCAAATTGATGTTGGGGCCATAGTACGAGAGGCAGAAAAGTAGTTTACTCGAATAAAATGTAACTAGTTTCATTATAGGAAGTCAGATTGTCATTTAGTCCAACTGCATAACCTCCAGATTTCAGTTGCGATGGATGGGGTCGATAGTATGTGTTTTTCTATCTGTGAGAGAGAGTATATACACAAATGGCTATGGTACCATTTACTAATACGGATATACTTTCCAAATTTCACTTTGGCCCCCCATAAACTTACCAATTTACATATATTCCCTCTATTAACAACACTTTTATCTCTCACATCCCAACCATTACATTACCACTACCAACCTCCGTTACAACTTACTAACATCCTTCATTCAAACTCAATCATATACTCACTGTTCAGATCAAATCTTCTCAACTTTCCAATCCCGTCCCCATCCGTTGACAATCTTTTACCACAACTACTATCTGAAATGGTGCTTCCGCTCCTCTTCCTCACCTTCCCATGGTTTGACATTAACGATAGTTCAAGCAAACCATCTCCGTTCCATCCGTTAGTTTCGTTAGTATCGTGTTTCAATTTAGTCCCTTCTTTCCTCCATGAGCTCTCGGATGATGTTAATGAGCTTTCCAATGAACCGCTAATGAGTGCTTCCATTGGTTTCTTTTCCATGCTTCTTGAATTCGGGCTGTCAAGGTCGGTTAAAACCGATAAAGATGAACTTGGACATCCATTGTTTACCATGGAGACTAATCTAGAGAGTTCAGCTTTAGCAATTTCAACTTCTAAAACAGAGGAGCTATTATACCCTGCAAGCGTATCTTGCGCTTTTATTAAAACGGACTGCAAGTACTTGCCTTGTGCCTCAATTCTCAGCTGCAAATGTCTTTGTACCTGTAAAATCCGATTATTGTTTACTTTAAATTCAAAAATGATACTCCCTCCGTCCCAAAATGATCTTCTCATTTGCCATTTTCTATTGTCCCAAAATGTTCTTCTCATTTCGACAAATTAGGCTTAAAAGGTGCATAAACACAACATGGCTAGTGAAGCAAGTGCTCATATCTTTAAAAAGTTTGAATAGTCAAACGTGAAGATCATTATAGGACGGAGGGAGTATTTACTGTATAATATTAGCTCGTGTTTTACCTCGATCTGTTCATGAAGTTTCCTCTGTACCTCCATTTGCATTTGAAGAGCCTCAGCAATCTGCAAGCTTCTGAAAAACAAAACCTTAAATTGGTAAGTGCCTTTCATTCCATTATCACAATTAATATTATCAAAAAGAAAACAAAAACTATAATTGTGATTTTTATTAAAAATGTTATTACTCATTAATCGGGGTCTGGGGTCCATCACAGCAGTGTGCATTGAAGTCACTTTCTTGATTCTCAACGTATTCTGGATTAGTCAGAACTGCAAAAGATTGTTTGATTCAGAACCTGTAAACGGAATCATATTGTAAAAAAGTACGTATTACAATCTAACGAGAAAATCGTTTACCTTCTTGCTTAGATTCATCGAGAATAGTTAATTCTTCACTTTTTCCCAGCCTATATTTCTGCAACAAACATAATCGCGATATGATCATAACTATTTGTAATAGGTCAAGTCAAGAAAGTATATGATCTGAATGCATAGCAAAAATAGTACCTGCAAATGGCTCTTTAAGTGGTATAAAGTAAGTCCACGAATGCCCATCACCTTCCGCAAGGATTTAGGCGTTGCCTCTGCTCATTAATAGTAGTATTAAAAAAGAACATTAATCGCTTGTATAATCATGCAAAATAAATGAATTAATAATCGAGATAAAGTACTAACTTTCTGGACCGCCAAGTTGATTGACAGCATCAACGAAACGCTGATGAAGTAAGGGAGTCCATTTAAGACGAGGCTTGGCATCACTAGATAATACTAAGCTCATATCGAGATTTTGAATATTCTGAAGAGCCATTTCAGATGGGAGAGAGAGGGTTGTTCTGGTATTAATGATCCTCTTGAAGCTATGGGGTGTGATTAATATATGTGGAGTGAATCTAATGTTGTCTTTATAATTGTTGGGGGGAGTTGTTGGGCTGTCCTAAGTTTTCACTCCATATCAGGAAACATATGTGGGGTTATGTTGGAGGAGGGAATATATGCCATGAGCTGTGGCTAGCTTTCTCTATCTTCTCATAGTTTTTTTTTCTTCTTCTTTTTCTTTTCACTTTGACTTAAATGGGAGAGGAGAGAATCTCTCTGATACAGCAAAAACAGAGAAAGCAAACACAGTTCCAATATTTGAGTCTCAAAAGGAGAGAAAAGAGGTAAAAGTGTATGGTTTGTTTTTATCTCCCTGTCCCACCAGGATCCGGGCCCGCGCAGTCGACTACTCGATCGCTTATTAAGAGTAGTTTGACTTTTGACCCCCGCTATCCCACCAAAGGATGTCACCCATTTGTGACAGATTAAATCTGGATCGTTGGTGCGCCAGACTGTTGCACGCTCACCCAATCCTCTTACCTCTCTCTCTCTCTCTCATGCACACACACTTTGGTTTGACGATAAGGTGGTTCATTATAGTCTCTCTTTGTGTTTGATTCCTTGTGAATTAAAACATCCCCACCAATTTGTATAATTGGTTCAACTTTTCGAAATTGTGAGAAGCTTTGATGGGAGGAGATTAAAATAGTGGGATTCATTGATGGATATTTCTTTTTGGAGATTGATAGGGATATCAAATTAGTATATATATACTCCCTCCGTCCCAGCACAAGAAGGACTAGAGGAGTGGGCACAATAATTAAAAGAAAGTAGTGAATGTGTGGTAGAAAATGAAGAGAAAGAATGAGTGGGGCAAATCGTAGTGTTGGTTGAATAAAATAAGTGATGGAAAATGAAGAGGGAGAATGAGTGGGGTTAAATAGTGGGGTTAGTTGAATATAAATATATTAAAACATTTCCATTTTGGACAGTGTCACTTGTGTTGAGACAGACCGAAAAGGAAATAAGTGTCACTTGTGCTTGGACGGAGGGAGTATTATTTTTCTTTTTTCTATTTTAAAATTCCTTTTGAGTAGGATAGGGTGTGATTGGCAGATTCCATTTGTTTTTCTAGGCAGAGAGGAATCAAAGAATCCAACAATAGATTTTTGGACAAACTTCTTGTATCTATGCTACCACCATGTAGAATAAACTATGGGAAGCTTAAAAGATGCCAATTCATGAAAAAAAAAAAAAAAAATATCATATAAAACTCTGAAATGGGTCAATTAGATAATTTTATTTAAAACAATGTAGAAATAAAACTCCGGAAAAATTTATAAAATCAAACATGATGGACCACAATACCTTGTAGTCCGGCCAAATTTTGATTCGTTTTGCTTCGTCCTCACCTGATCAAAATGAGCAATGTCTTGATTTAGTTTTATATATCAGATATCAGATTCTATTTTCTGAACATGCTTACTACTACTAGTACACACAAAAACACGCGTGCGCACACACAAACACGGAGACTTGCATTTCATGCAAGCTACACACATAAGCGAAAAAAGAGAGAAACAGGGCACATGCATAAAAATATTACACGAAAAGCCGTATAGTTAATGAATGACCCTATACTTTCTTTTGATAGGAAAGCAATCGTAGAGAAGGAAATTAAAAGAGAAAAAAAAAAAAAAAAAAAAAAAAAAGGGAAAGAAGAAATAAAGAGAATCATTAGGACCTACGCTTGCATAAAAGTCATCTAAAAATTTTATTCCAAAGGAAGTGTTAATTACCTTGGATGAAGTTTTTTACAAAAGAAAGAAACAAGGGGACTATCGCGAACAACATATCGTATAAAGTTAGTTATAGATCAGATCGATCTTCTGATTTCTCGGGTTTCGGTCAAGAGTCTCATAACTGGAATCAAAATCCAATGATTGACCTACAAAGCATTGCCATTTCAGTGCCAAACATAGAGTTGGTCTGCATTCATTGATAAACAATACAAAGGATTCAAAAAAAGTGAGATGATTAGATACCAGGTATTACATTAATGAAGCTACTCATGACCACCATCGCGAGTTCCACGACATGTAAACTATGTAATGTGTAAGTAGTGATCGGAGGCCTGTGCAATCAGACTGCACATCAGTCTGAAAACCTTACAGTAGGATGTAACTTCTGTTATCTAGGGACTATAACATTCTGGCACGCTAATAAAATGTAGCTCATGTTATTAGAATATGTAACTCATGATACTATAAATATAACTAATGTACTATAAAAGTCGGACTGCTATGCAGTCCGACATCACATGGCCCCAATCCTACTAGTGACTGGCTCAGGGGATGCACAAAACCGGAGATTTTTTACAAAATAATGTTATTGAGATTGTTGATGATTCTCTTTTCATGTATTATTACTCCTCACTGGCAAGCTCAAACTTGAATTGAAAGAGAGGAATATAATTATTGATGGGGTTTTGATGATAAAATTGTGGACCAAATGTTTGAAAAACAAGGGAAAAAAGAGAGTGATTGAAGTAGCTTTCTCTTTAACCAGCTGCTGTACTTGAAGCTACTTTCTCGCTTTAATATATTCTGCAACGGAGTAAAGGAGATTCTAGGATGATGCCAAACGACCCCTTGGTATTTTTAAGTCTCAGTAGGAGAAGGTCCGGTGAATCAAAAGTCGTTTGAACACAGGTGCTTCTCATCAATTACTCTCCCTGACCCCGTAAAGTTTGACTCATCTGACTTTTTATGGTCTAACTCACGTTAACGTTGTTCATATATTGGTGTCAATCTAATGATCACAATGAAATTCTAAAAATTGTTATTGAAATATCACTTAACGATATATTAATTAAAAGTTTTAGAATTTCATTAGGATGATTAATGTTTGGTTAAAGATCATCTGTGTTGACCACGAACGAAAAGTCAAATAGGACAAACTTTCTGGGACAGAGGGACTAGTATTCTTGTTGATGGGGGACCCATTTTTTGATGGAGATCTATGCAAATCTGAGAGCAAGTAAAGGAAGATGAGGAGAATATATATATGGGCTTCAGGAATCAGGAAAAGTGGAACAAAAAGAACTATCGCTATCTTATCAATGAATAATTGAAATTTTATCCTACACATTTTCACTCATCGCGACGTAATTTCATACTGAAAATGACGTGAGATGTATGTCATTAGTTACTGGTTTATAAAGGTAAAACATAAATCAGTAAGTCAAGTAGAGAAAAGATCAAACCCAAAACAGAAGTGAAAAGTGGTAAAGTGTCACATATGAACTACTCCAATCCGTCCCAAAGTGATCTTTCGATTTGCCATTTCTCATTATCTCAAAAAGTTTTTCCCACTTCTACAATTTGGGATTGAAAGTACGTAAACAAAACATGACTAGTGAAGCAAGTGCTCAAATTCTTAAAAAGTTTGAATAGTCAAATTGGGAAGATCACTTTGGGACAGAGGGAGTATTATATATGAATATATCCTCCTTCCTTCCAGAAAGGAAAAAAAAATGCTACAAGCTCTTTAATGAAAAAAAAATGCTATAGAAAGCAAGCACCTGCATCTGATGGCATTTCAGCACACTTATAAGATAATTAGACGACGAATTACTTCCTTGAAGGTCAAGAATTTACTAAAATCTTTAAAACGGCATGGTTTTAATTAATTTTGTTACCAAGAGCAATAAAAGTAAACAAAAGATTAGTATATTATCCTACAAGTATTATAATGTATGTAACGCCTAGCTTGACAAAAAGATGGGTAACACAAAAGTTTACAATTTGAACAGAATAAATCTTGTTACCTCTGTCCCAAAATGAATGTCCGATATTCGTTTTGGGACAGAGGGAGTATCACTTTATGCACGGTAAAAATGGCTAAATGCAACAAACTTAGATTCTGTTGCAGCCAGGATTAAATAAAATACAACAAATAAGATCAGTATATTATTTTCTTTAATTTTTGATGATTTTGATTCCAGGTTTTTGTGTAATTAGAGCTGGCTTAAATTTGGGAGAAATGATTTGCCTCTCCACCAAGACAAAACACAGAATCTAAACGAGGCACATCTTTTCTAAGACCCTACATGTTGGATAATTGCGACAAAAAAGAATAATGCAAGTTGGCAAGCAAGAGACTTAGTCCCACAATTGTTCATCTTTTATTTGTTAACATGAGCACGAGATGCAGGACCATAATTGTGCTATGAACACGTTCATGCAGGCTTTTATTACCCCCTTTTTTTTTCTTAACGAAAAATAGCATCTCCTCCTAAATTACTACTCGCACTGTCCCGGAATAAATGTCATACTTTCCATTTTCGTTTGTCCCAAAATAAGTGTCGTCTTACTAAAAATAGGGTATGAAGTTTGGTGATCTTTGTATAGTACACATTCTAATAGGCACAATCATTGCAATGTCATAGGAGGTGTCACTCTACCCATATGAATAGATTGTGACAATTGAGGAAACACAACTAAAAGCTTAAAAACATTGACTTGTCAACTATGACATTTATTCTGGGACAGATGGAGTAATAACAAATGGAAATATAATACTCAATATACCTGATTTACTGATGCTGCAGTCTAACTGGAGAATCGTGAACCTTCAATATTAAAATAACAGCAGATTCCTGGTTTAAAAAAAAAAAGTAAAAATAATAAGATTCAAAATATGACTGAGCACAAAATAATGAACAAGAAATGCTGATCAAATACACAAATGTGTGGCATCTATCTTTCACAAAGGAAATTCTTTGCCCACCGTTTTAGGCAAAATTTCTCAGCAACAACATACAATGATCTATTGTAACGCAGCTACCTAACAGCATCTCCAGAAAAAAATAAAAATAAAAAAAAAAAAAAAATAAATATATATATATATATATATATATATATATGCCAAAAGTCAAGATCGCCTTTTTCCCGTATCGTTCTTAATTGTAGCTTCACACAGTTAGCTAAACTAAAATGTAATCTGTAAAGGAACAAGTTCAGTAGAGAAGTTTATAGTACAAAGCTTCTACATGTTTTTAAGACTGAATGACCGATCTTTCATGTGACTGTTTAAGTATAACTATAAAAGTTTAAGGTTCGACAAGTTTAAGATGTCATGTCCATTGACAGTCACAATAGCAATAAACAAGCTAATGATCAGAATCCAAGATGATTCCTAAATGCCAAACAGCAAAATGCTAGGTAAAAATTAATGATGGGTTCTCGAGATTTTTAGGAGAGTGACTGTCCTACATAAAATCAGGTCCAATTTAAGGTTCGAATCGTATTTGATCTAATATTAAGTTTTTTCCTAATGTTAACTTGACTTTTCAAACAAGTAAAGGCTTTGTGATATTTTGGCCCTTGGACTTGGTGATTCCATACATGGGTAAACTACTACTCCCGTCTTTCTTTATACTAGTTCTTTCCTCCCTCCCTCCTCGATCGAGCGTCGTTTCATTACACTGGTTTACAACTTTACATACACAATTTCAACTATGAATTCAGCCTCCAGCTTTCCAAATACGAAAATTTTCAAATGTTTGCAATGTCTTATCCTTTTTTATATGAAATCCACATTTCCCAACTTTGTTGTCATCCATCATTAAGAAACACATGGTAATTCCAACATATTTAAGCTATTCTTCATATTCCAAACCTGTTTGGTACCAAGCCAACATCTCCTTGAACATAATGAATGCATTTATTTCTTCTTTCTCTAATATTTACAGCAAATTCAGCAAAATTGTGGGATAGGGTTCAATTCACAAGCTTTTACTAGGCTTTGAATCCTACTTAATTATGGTTTCCGTAATTCTTAGAGCTAGTAATCTCCTGAAAGTAGCATTTTGATAAGATACAGAAAAGTGCCACATCAACATGGCCCACTTGAGCAATGATTAATAAGATAAGCTGATGTTGCAGATGACATATCAAGTGTGCCTCATTTTCATGACACGTGTGGAATATCAAGTATAATTCTAGTTACTCCCTCCGTCCTAAA
The DNA here is from genome assembly GCA_026119855.1 of Campanula takesimana. Classification (NCBI taxonomy): domain Eukaryota; kingdom Viridiplantae; phylum Streptophyta; class Magnoliopsida; order Asterales; family Campanulaceae; genus Campanula; species Campanula takesimana. The sequence goes on from JAOWBW010000010.1 coordinate 3,998,924, forward strand.
ATGATTTTCATACTTTTTTCAACGTAACTATAACTATGAAGGAACTTTGAGCAATGATTTTAAGTTGATTTAATTATCATAATGAAAATTTAAAAATTGATATTGATAGTATTGTTGATGGTGTGTAAATAACAAGTTTTAGATTTTCATTAGTACAATTGAGTCAACTAATAGTTATTGCTCAAAGATCTTTCATAATAACAGGGAAAAAAATATGCAGATCATTTTGGGACGGAGGGAGTATTTTGATAAAAAGTAAGCATTTGTGAAGAAGAGAAGTACAAAATGCACATATCATTATATTAAATCACAGGTCCAACTCAAAACCACTTTGCTTGCAACTCATTTAGAGATCAATAACTTATAGAGTCCTGGTATTGACTATTGAAAATCTACACTGGATATTATTTGCATTAATAGCTGTTGGGATAAATGCCTTTGAAGTTGGGACGCCGCTTAAAGGATTATAGAAGGAGAATTTTGTAATTCCGAGACAAGTGGAGTATAATGAGACGAAGACAAAAAAAAAAAAAAAAAAAACAGAGTTTGGCAATAGCTAGGCGCCAAGGCCATAGAATCTGGGAACACACAGATTTTATGGCACTAGCATGTGTAGCTTGCCATTTTTATTGTTCTCTACGCAAGGAGAATGGGCCACGCCAGCTTGGGGTTTGGTTTGTCTTGGCCAGAGTATGAAAGTCGTCTTAGTGAATTAGGATTAAGGAATCCTAATGAATTAGAAGTGGGACTTTAGAGTATACGGTTTTTTATACTCTCTACCGTCCTAAATTAATTCAGATTGCTCAGTTTTACTAGAGAAATCAATAATTCTAGATCTATGGTTTGCACAGTCAGGAATTTTGTAAAATTCGTGCAAAGTATATTATGTGATCTTGTGTAATTGTTTCTCCAGATTGATAATAATATTCTATCCCCTCCCGTGGACGTAGCCAAGTTGGTGAACCACGTAAATCCTTGTTCTTGTGATTGCTTTATTTTCTCATCAAAAGTCTTGTTTAATTGTTCTAACAATAACATCCCCAATGATGCAGATAATTTCCTATTTCCATATAAACAAATCTAAAGAGACACTTGTTAACAAAACCCTCTCCCATGTACTCTGATTACACACTCATCATGGGATTTGAACTTTGAAGGATCTACATAAGCAAATTGAATACGATCTGAAATCGATCAAAGAATGAATTTTTAGGGGATTTGGGAAAAAGGGGTCTTTTTAATGTTGTCCAAAAATGATGATTCTACTGAAGCTGATTGAAAGGGGATTAAAAAAAAGGGAGGGGGAAAATTAAAAAGACCCTTTTTGCAGATAACCATATGATGAAATGATGAATAAATTAAGAAAAAAGTGATATGATGATATGAATTGCTATGTACTACGATCAAAGATTGGAGAAAAGTTATGAAACATAGTGATGGGGAAAGGAAGGAAAAGGAGAAATGAGGGTACCGGGATTATCATCATGCTTTTTAGACATGTCCAAACGGTTCCGGTTCCGGAACCGCCGGTTCCCGGTTCCCAAATGGCCAGAACCGTATTCGAACCATCTTAATCCGGTTCCCGGTTCTAACCGCCGGTTCCGGTTCCGACGGTTCCACCGGTTCCATCTCACCATCTACTAAGTATGTAATACTCCCTCCGTCCCAAAATATTTGTAGTTTAAAATGTAATACTCCCGCCATTTCAAAATACTTGTAGTTTAAGGAGTTGAAGTTTGTCCCAAAATGTTTGTAGTTTTGCTATTATCTATACATTTTTGACATTTGTTTATCAAATATTCCCTTATTTATGATAGTGTTATCAATGTAAAAGTAATAAATTGTCTTGATACTTGAAATGTTCCAAGAGTAATATAGTCCATTACACATGTATTAATTTTTTTTCTTAATTTGTGTGAAAATCCTAAAACTACAAGTATTTTGGGACGGAGAGAGTATGTATATCAGTATATACCGTTCGGTTCCCGGTTCTCGGTTCCGGTCCTCGGTTCCCGGTTCCGCCGGTTCCTCGGTTCTAAATATGTTGGATTCGTATTCGAACCGTTTCAATCCGGTTCTCGGTTCCGTTCGGTTCCCGGTTCCGGCGGTTCCCGGTTCTCGCCAGTTCCCGGTTCCGGTTCTACCCGCCGGTTCCCGGTTCTATTTGGACATGTCTACTTTGACATTTGCGTTGCAACTCCCAATAGTTTGAATCAAACTCAATCAATCATAAAATATGAGGAATAAGAATTAATAAAAAAACAAGTGGTGTGAATGGGAAAAAAAAAAAAAGTGAGATAGGAAATGTTAAGTAGATAATTGTTGTAAGTGGAAGGAGAGAGAAAGTAGAAGAAATATTTTTCTTTTTGGATAAGTGGGAGTATCCTTCAAAATAATAAAATGAGAAGTTTGTTAGGGGACGGAAGGAGTACTCCTAATGTCTAGTTGAGGTATTTTATTTTACGTTTACTCGGTGGCGGAGCCAGGAATTGAAGGAAGGGGGGGGGCAAATTTTTTTTGGAGCAAAGGAGTGATGAACAGGGGTTCGGGGGCAGCGCCCAGAGGCAGATCCACTGTATGACTAGGGTGGGCAGTGCCCACCCTGGATTTTCCCAAAAAAATTATTGAGTAGTTATAAAAAAAAAAAAAAAAACTTTAGGGGTATAAATTATCATTTTTGAAAGAAGAGGGGGTGCAGAGTGTTAAAAATAAAACATTTACTAAAACTCTAAACACAAACAGGCAACGCAGAAGGCAAACAGAACGGAAACCCTCTTTTTTTGTTCAGACTTTCGCCCGCTATTATGCGTCTCTGCTACGATCGACGACAGCGCACAGCCACCGGCCACGGCAAGTCGGCATACATCCGCCCCTGTTTGTTTTCCTTCCTCCATAATAGCAATATCTCAATCTCAAAAAGGTATTTTTTTTTAAAAAAAAAAAATCAATTTTAGGGTTTTAAAATCTGAAATTGTGATTTGGCGATTTATTGAGCAATTGTTGTTATCATTTTTGATAGGTAAGCAATCTAAGCTTGATGGATTCTTCTCCAAACGCCCTCGATGTAAGCCATCGGCTTCGGTTCCAGTTGATCCTATTCCTAATATTGTCAATGTTGAAAGGGTTCAACAAGAAATCGCACAAGGTACTTCTTCTCAACCACAAGTAATGATAACTCTTTTAGAATTGAGTCTGATCCGGGGTTGAGATTACCATTGTCTCGCGTTGCTAAAAATCCTAAAGAGCTTGAAATGATTCATAGAGCCTACTTACTAAAAAAGGCTTGTCAACCGCGCCTTTGTTATTTTCCTCAAACCATGATTTATGGGGGATGATATGCTTAATGATTCTTTAGTGTCTTATGTTGAAAAAAATGTACTAGACAATGTAAGGGTTGATGAAGTCATAAAGTACTTTCAGGAAATGTCAGTGCGTCGTAAATTATTGTACTCCTTATTCTTTATTTATAAAAATGATTGTAAGTGCAGAACGTGGTGTTACCACAAGTGCTGCCAACACTGTCCCAGTGTTACCCGACAGACAGTTTGGGAATATATTTGAATATTTGCTTCATAAATAATTGCTGTACTAATGTCTAATATTGTTGCAAGTTTAGTGTTTATTGTTGGTCCAATTTTCAGGTATACTATGGTTGAGATGCTAGAATAATGCAAGGAAGGTGAAAGAAGATTTTATGGATAAAAGAGATTTTATTCATAAACATGTGGGATTTAAGCAACAATAAAAACATGGGATTTGACCCATTCAAAGGGCTGAGTATTGATGTCACGCCCCGACCCGTGGTCCTACTTGGCCCCACGTTCGGGACACGCACGGAAGACGTCATAAAACATTTTAGGAAAATTTTTGAAATATACTTTCTATAAAAAGGTTCACACAACCAACACGATACTAAAACATGACTTCAAGTCACAAAACAACCTTTCACAAACAAGTACTAAGCCACCTGGCTACAACTACTAACTTTACTTACTTAATTACAAACACGAACATCTACTAAAAGAGATGATACCACAACTGAGTCACGGGTACACTACCCAAAAGGTATTACATTTACATAATGTATCCTTTACTTACACAACCTTTCCTAAAATGTCTTACCCAAAGATCTCCTCGACGTCCTCCCAGTGTGTGTGAACTATCCCCTGGGCTCCTTCTTATCTAAAACGGTAAACAAATAAAGGGTGAGAATAAATCTCAGTAAGTTACTAAAATGCAACTACATTACATGCTAATATGATACACATAAAGGAACAATGCCACAACTGATCATATAGCACATAACACATAATATGAGAGGCTCCCTATCGCCAACCGTCCCATACCGGTTGGAAATAACGACCAACTCATCATGCAACACATAAAGCGGAAATAAACACTCATACGTGGATACTGAGCCAAGGTTCTCAAACCGAACAATAGCCATATGAGAGGCATCAACTGAGCAGCATCGAAGAGCTGAAACGGGTTCCGGAACAAACAACAACAACAACAACAACAACAACGGGGAAAATGACACAAAGTCATAACCCAAAGTGCCCAACCTTTGGCCCAAGGAAGGGGGTTAAAAATGGGAAACCAATGATAGGAGCCTTATAATGTACTTGGCTCGTGAGACCATTATAATCCCTATCACTGCCCAAACACACACAAAAGTACCAGCTGGACTTTACACGCAAGCACCATATAGAAATACTTGCTTAAACAACAATCAGGGACAATGATTCCAATGTAGGGAACCATGCCAAACACATCAAGAAGATGAACCATTCAACACATTACAAAGTGTTCAACAATGCTCACTTAATCAATTACTCACATTTCACAACACTTGTGTGCACAAAGGAACCAATTCTACCACTTTAGGGATCCACAACAATCATCTAAGTACTTTAGGACACTCCCCAAAAACTAGACCAAGATTGACCTCTAAATCCCTTGGTTTGAAAAACTCTCAACTTTTCAGATGACTGGGCGGTCGCCCAAACAGGGCTGTGCGGCCGCCCAAAATACTTTGTTCCAAGAAGAAAACCCTTCAGATAGATGTGCGGCCGCACGCCCATTTTTGGGCGGCCGCCCACATCACCTGGCAGACCAAAACTTAACCAAAGTTTACTCCTTTCGTTTCACAACCCAAAACTACTAATACTTGCAACACTTAACATCTACAACTTACACAAAGGCTAAAACTCAGCCTAAGAACAATACTAACACCAACTTCTATAGCATTCTCAATAATAAGCTATGTAACAAGTTATTACTACTCCCTCTGTCCCAAAATTACAAGTATAAATAAAACATACCAAAACATTGTTTTATCACATATAAAGCATATAAAGCATACTTATGACCATTTTAACATTTAAAGGGGGATTAGTAACTTACCTATTTTCCGGAAAAATGTCAAGAAAAATAATATTGATCGGTAGGAAGAATCTATTCAACACCCTGAACATTTATATGTAATTAGATTTGAAAATGGAGTAGTAAATAAAAATGAGGAAATTAATAAAGAAGAACCCTAACCTTTGTTGTTCATAACCCAGAGAGAGTAACTTCTAGTGTGTGTGTGTGTGATTTGCCTCATTCCCAGGTAATGAAATTGTGAAGATAAGCATGCCTTGTTTGGTATATATACCCATTCACTAAAGCCCCTCCACTTCCACTTTTAACACATAAACCCCTCAACTATACTTTCAATAGAGCCCTTATAGTTCCACTAACAACTTAACTCCCCAAATAAACTTTACTACTAACATTTTAGCTAACACAAATAATCAAATAAAATGTGCAAATTCATATAAGATGATGCAACACATCAAATGCACACATAATTTTAAATTAAAATTATCAAAATATAAAATAAATATTAAAATAAATAAAACGGATTTTGGGGTCGTTACAATTGATCAAGAATGTACAAGGCGTGGATAGCTAGAAGGTACAAGAAGGTTATGCAAAGACTTGGACACAAAGAATTGGTTCCTACATTTTAGGAAATGTGGAGAATATCCTCCCCAAGGCTTGGCAATCCTCTCCACCACTCCACCACGTTTTTTTATCACAAACCCAGCCATATTTTGTGTATTCTCCAAGTATTTCAAGCCTATAAATAGAAAGGAGAATGAAGATTGAAGACACAACACTTGAAGCTACTTCAACACACATTCTCACACAAGAAAAGCCTATACACTCCTTGGCTCCGATAAACCCCGTCTTCCCAAACCTATTTCAATTCTTGTAATCGTTGATTATAAGTTTGTCTTGGCTAGGATAGGGTCTCGTGTATAGACTTAATCGTTCCATTGAGCATATATTGTAATAGCGATAGGGAACTCTCGGCCTTGTACGTATAACTCATATTTATAGTAAAGGTCTCGCCTTTTGAGACACCCTCAAGATATATACATTTATATATCTTGAGAAAAACAATTCTTGTGTTTTTATTCCGCTGCAAACTCTTTTCAGAAACTGTTTTCTCCTCGTGTGTGTAAGTGTTGTCTGAAGTGTTATCGTTGGACTGCCAACACCTTTGATAACACTTTATAAAACCAAGGTCATTGACATTTTCAATGATGCATATTATTTTATCTTGTATTTTTTTTTTATATTGCATTAAGTTTTGCACACCCTGACTTGAAATCCTGGATACGCACTGGCAGCGCCCCCGATTTTTTTTTTTTAGTGTTCTTTTGTATTAGTTCTTCCCAAAGATGAAAGTTACCCTTCAAGTGCGACAATTCAATAACGAATATCAACCTCTTCAAGTGGGACGAAGGTAGTAAAGTACTTAAACAATTTACTCCAAGTAAAATTTGAGGATTATTGGACTAGGTTGATGTTGCATTCCAAAAGTGGCTAGTAGAAGAAAAATTATTCACACAATAACGGTATATATAACAACTAAAAGTGTAGAGTACAATGGTGGCCCATGTAAAGTAAAGCGCCATCTTAGTTAGACCCGAGTAAATGACTTTTTCAACCTGCAAAATACTCTCTCCGTCTCAAAATATTGTTCACTTTTTTTATGTTAGAGCGAAGGAACTTAAAACAATAATTTTAATTTGATATTTTTTATTAATAGATTATTATTATGATAACTGAATTAAATTAAAATTATTGCTCAAAGTTCGAATTAACCAATAAAATTAGGGAACAACATTTTGAGACAGAAGGAGTAAGCAAATTTAAAAGTAAAAGAAAAATGGAAGATACTTGCAAAGTGGTCATCATGGTCGTTAAAAAGAAAAAAAAAAAAAAAAAAAAAACTCAAGGGGGGCAATTGCCCCTGCTTGCCCTCATGCGGCTCCACCATTGCGTTTACCCACCAAAATATACACTGAATCCCACGTTACACGCGAAATTTGTGCCCCAGAATTCGGACGGATGTTAACACTAAAAGAATTTTTTACGTGCATGGCACATGATTGTATTTTTACCATTTTCATTACTCCTTCCGTCCCATAGTATTTTAGCATTTTTCCACATTTTCTTTTTAGTATATTGCAAAGTATATGTCTACTTCCAAAAATGAAAAAGAATACTCCCTCCGCCCCACCTCACTTGACACCCATGAGGTGGGCACAATAATTAAGGAGAATGAATAAAATAAAGAAAATGTGTGGTAGAAAATGAAGAGAGAGAATGAGTGAGGTAAATTGTAGTGTTGATTGAATAAATTGAGTGGTGGAAAATGAAGAGAGGGAATAAGTGGTGGGGTAGAGTGAATATAAAATTATAAAAAAGTATGCTATTTTGGAAAGTGTCAAGTGAGCTGAGACAACTCAAAATAAAAATAAGTGTCAAGTGAGCTGGGTCGGAGGGAGTATGTATTTTTCCTCTCACTTCTCTCCTACTCTGCTCCACTCATAACACCAGTAAAGTTACTATTCATTACCCCACTTTTTCTCTCTTACCTCATATTTTATACTCACAACACTTACATCACTTCTACCATTTCTTAATCTCCATGCAAATGAGATAATAGACATATACTCTGAGACGGATGGACTATCTTTTTCTATTCCCCTTAATTCATTTCTCCCACTCTTCTCAAGGTACAATAAAAATTATAAAATATATGTACATTACTTTTTACATCAAAACTATTAAAATTACAATATACTGTTTGACTTTTATTTGAGCTTACCATTAATTGTGAATTTATTTTGTTTTAATAAAACGGGTTGACCATTATAGTCCTATTGAGTAGAACAATGCACGATAAGCTCAATTGTTATTATGATCTATTTTATGGGCTTGTGCACACTTTATCATATGATGTTTATTTTTCACAAATATACATGTTGATTTGACCTAAATATGCTTGTCTTTATGTTTAATGGATTTTGGGGTTTCAATTTTATAAACGTTATCTCCCGAACTATAACTCTTTCAAATTTTGGGTTTGTTTATAAAATTATGCTTCCCTATATTTTTATTCCCTTAAATATAATTTCAAAATTTAAGGTACAATATAAGGTTTGTTTTTCATATATGAGAAGATATTTAAGTCACTATTTTTCTCAAAGATCTAGGGGTTTTTTATATGGTTAGATTTTATCATAATTTTTGTTACCGGAAAAATATTATTCTATCAAAATTGAATCCTCAAATGTATATTGGGCTAAATATTTTGTTATAATATTTTTAAGATTGTAGGATTTCGACTTCCTATAATTTTTCCCTAAAACATAATATACCGTTTGCACTAGAAATATCATTGATACATAGTGGTATTGCAAATTTGTTAATGTCATATAAGTCTTATGCCCATGTTAAGTCAATGATCTATTACATTAGTTTATCGCATATGTTCACACTGTAATAGTAATTTTATTAGCGTGTACAACTTACATGTTATGAGATAAAGAACTTGGACCATTTTATTTCATTTGATTGAAATAAGTGCTAGAATTATTGCATGTTATTGTTTGTATGCAAAGCTAGAATAGTGATGTTCCTACTTGCTTATGAAATGATCATAGTGTATTATAATAGACCTTGGGACCTTACTAGCTACATCTTTGGCCGCATTGAGAATGTTTTATCAGCCAAGATTTTATGGTTGTTGCCAAAGTGACTCATTCGTTGTAACTTGTAAAATATTGTTGTTCTCATAATTACTGAGCGGTGAGATCGGTGATTGCAACTCACAGTTGTCTGTCTTACTGTTAGTTGTGATTGCTGATATGGATAGAGTGACAAGGATTATAGAGGGAGATAGTCGGAGCCAATCATACATGAAGAGAGATAATTGATATGAGAGACTCAAATATTATTGATACTAGAGATACATATTTATAGGGTTATAAAGATAGTTCTAGAGTCCTAATCTAATTAGGAAAACTAATACAAAAGGAAACTAATGTTCTAGAATAATTTAGCCTGGTTTACAGGATACAATCTCTATGTTTGGTAAGTTGATATTTACAATATGCCTGTGTTAGAGCAATAACAAGACTTGATAAGAAAAGCGAGCAATCACAAGAACACCGATATACATGGTTCACCAACTTGGCTACGTCCACGGGGAGGGGAGAGAATATTATTATCAATCTGGAGAAACGATTACAAGATCACACTATTACTGCTGCACGAATTATTGATCACAATAATTCCTAACTGTGCAACTGTAGAATTACAGACCTCGCTCTGAGCACTCTAATAATTTGTCTATGACAATCTGAGGTGTGATTTTAATCTAAACTACTGGCCTCTATTTATACTAGTAAAGTTTATCTCAAAATCTCTTAGGAACTTGGAAACCTAGTCCAAAACTGACTTGGAAACCTTCCTTCTGCGCTCTGTCTCGGAATTACGAAATCTCTCTGTTGTTTAATCCTTAAACTCGGCGTCCCAAATTCAAAGGCATTAACCCAACAATCTCCACCTTGACTTTGAATCTCCATGACAACAAACCTTTTCTCCCCCTCGCCTCTTCTGCTATCTAATAGCTGCTAACAATCTGCAAGTCCAAGCAATGTTGGAACTTGCTTCCCGTCACGAGTTTTGTGAACATGTCTGCAGGGTTGTTCGCCGTCCCTACCTTCACCTTTACCCGTTTCTCATCCCTTAGGAAATGATATCTGACATCAATGTGCTTGGTCCTCTCATGATGAACCCCAAGATTGATGATCAATCCCTTCAACCATATTCCTTCCTTAGCGGACTCTGTCAATGCCACGTATTCTGCCTCTGTTGTAGACAATGTCACTGTCGTCTGTAATCTAGCCTTCCAACTGACAACTGACCCACTAAGCGTGAACATATATCCGGTCTTCGATCTTCTTGAGTCAACATCACCCAAATCTGAGAAACCCTTGACTGCACATTATGTCCCATCTCCACAGACGAGTCTGACGTCGCTAGTGAGCACTGTAGTATACATCAAACTACCAACTGCACTAGCAAAGGATACTGGAGCCATATACTCTTTCTCCTCAACCGATTTGGGCCCAAACGCGACTGTATGTGCATTCAATGCACTTGGAGTATCTATAGCCTTAGCTGTCGACCCACCAAACATTTCTGAAACTTTCTTGATGTATCTTTTCTGGGATAAGAACAGTTTCCGATTGGCTCTGTCTCTATAGATCTCCATACCCAGAATTTTTTTCGCGTTACCCAAACCCTTCATCTCTGCGACCAATAAGCCTTTCGACTTCTGAATCTCTGACTTCTTGACTGCTGCTATCAAATAGCTGTCAAATCCTTTGTACCACTGCCTAGGCGATTGATTCAATCTACAAACTTGATCTTCCTTACCAGGAACTTGGAATCCTTCCGACTCTGTCATATATATCTCTCCATCTATTGCTAGCAACACTCTGATCGAAGTATGTCTGACCACTGTTGAGAAGATCCCATTGTAGTCCACCCCCTCTCTCTGTGTGAAACCCTTTGCAACATCTCGAGCTTTATACTTGACCTCTTCTGCCGGGGACATCCTTTCCCTTTTCTTGAAGATCCACTTGCAAGTCATAATCTTCCTGCCTTTTGGCCTTGTAGTCAACTTCCAAGTCTGATTCCTGTGAAGAGACTCCATCTCATCACCCATAGTCGCATACCACTGAGATGACTCTGAACATGTATCTGCTTTACTGAAAATAGAAGGTTTCGCAAGAACGGGCTCTACTTCCTCAGCAACCTGCAGTGCATAAGACACCAAGTCTTCAAATCCATTCCTGAAATTAGCTCTTCTAGACCCTCCTTGTGCTAACCCATGTTCTTTAGGAACTGAACTTGAAATTTCTGGTGCTTCAGTCTTTGTCTCTGTTGGTGGATCCTGATTAACATCTGACTGTGGGACAACTAACTCTTCAGTATCTTGTTGCTCCACCTGTTTTTCAACATCTGAGTGGTACAACTAACTCTTCAGTATCTTGTTGCTCCACCTGTTTATCAACACCGCCAACACTTGAAACAATCATGGATTTACCAGTCCATACCACATAGGGAACTTTGAGGCCAATACAGGTATGAAGTCCATGATTAATCAAGTAACATGTTGTGCTAAGCGCTTCTGCCTAGAAACGTTTAGACAACTATGCATTGGAGAGCATGCACAACGCTCCCACAAGCCATATCTGATTCATTCGTTCTGCTACACCATTCTGCTGTGGCGTGCCTCTGCTAGTGAGATGTCTATAAACCTCCACCTCTCTGCAAAATGAATTGAACTCAGTACTGCAGAACTCCAAACCATTATCTGTCCGGAGCTTCTTGATCTCCTTCTCTGTCTGGTTCTCCACTACTGTCTTCCAGTCCTTGAAATTCCTTAGGACCCCATTCTTATGCTCCATGATAACCACCTAAGGCCTCCTCAAGTAATCATCAACCATAGACAAGACATATCTGTGCCCTCTTAGAAATTCCTGACGTGAAGGTCCCCAACTCTCTGAGTGGATGTAATCCAGAACGCCTTTAAGATCCTTGATCTTATGGCCATAAAGAAGATCTCTGTTAGTCAACTCATGCATCTCTCGAGTGCTCATATGACCGAGCCTGATGTGCCACAACTTAGACATATCTCCCTCGTTCACCTCTTCTGATGTAGCCATAGTCGACCCTGCAAGCGTCTTTCCTTGGAGGAAATATAAGGAGCCCCGCTTAAGGCCTTTCAGCATCACTTCTGAACTGTTACAGACACTAACTGCTCCACCTTTACCTTTGAAACTGAACCCTTTGCTGTCTAACTGACTAAGAGAAATCAGATTCTTCGTCATAAGCGGAACGTGTTGAACCTCGTTCAAAGTGATAACCCTACCATCATGAGTCATGACCTTGATCGAACCAATACCGAAAACCCTGCAGACTGTTCTATTGGCCATGCTTATATCACCGCCAACTATCTGCCTATAACCGGTAAACCATTCTCTCCTAAGACTGATATGGTAAGACGCTCCTGAATCAAGAATCCACGCATTAGATACGCATGATGATTCTGATGTTACTAGAGCATAATCCTCATCTGAACTGCAATCTCTGGCCGTCATGGCCTCTGCTGTGACTGGTGCCTTGCCTTGCTTCCTTCTGGGACAGTCGAACTTCCAATGCCCCTTCTCTTTGCAGAAATTACAGATATCCCCAGGTTTTGGACCCTTCTTGTGTGAAGAATTACCTTGATTGTTCTTCCTCTCACTAGAACCCCTGTTGTTGCTACTACTAGCAACCAAACCTGATGACTGGGTTCCTGCCTCATTCCCACTCGCCTTTCGGCGCAATTCCCTCGTCTTGAGAGAAGTTTTCACTTCCTCTAGAGAGATCCCATCTTTACGGTTTATGCACGAATCGACATAATGTTCATAAGACATAGGTAAAGATACTAAAAGCTGCAAGGCTGCATCCTCGTCATCAACAACTACTCCTATATTACACAGTTCAAGTAATGCAGAAGTAAATCTGTCAAGATGATCATTTATGGGCGTACCTTCAGTCATACGACAATCATATAGCTTCTTCTTCAGGTATAACTTGTTGGTCAATGAACGTGTCATGTACATATCTTCCAACTTTAACCAAAGATCGCTTCCGGAGTCTGTTCCTGCAACATTGGTTAGGATCTCATCATCCAACTGTCTGATGATCTTGGCGTGAGCTTTCTGATCTAACTTCTTCAATGCCGCCACCTCCTTCGCTGTTGCTATCTTGTCCTTCTCTGATTGTTCTGCTGTACCTTCTGTGGTGACTGCCTTACCCTTGGGATCCTTACGATCCCTGATTGCAATCTCCAATGGTTCCCATAAATCTTTGTCTACCAACAAAGCCTTCATCTTGATCTGCCAGAGAGAAAAACTATTCTTCCCATTGAACTTGTCGATCGAATATGCTCCTTGACCCATCTTCTTGTTCTCTGCAACGGAATCCCTAAATCTCTAACCACGAACCAAAGCTCTGGTGCCACTAAGAGAAATCGCAACAAGAAATTCCAAACGCATACAATCGAAGACAAAACACCAGCAGCTTCTGTCCGGATACAATTTTGGATGCTACGGACATCAAAATCCAATCTCCACCGTTCGGATCGAATATCTATGAGTCCCGAAGCTACTCACCGAAAATCAGCACGATCCAGTGGTGAACGAATGCGCTACGCCTTTTTCTTCACTGCTGCGCTGGATAAAAACGGACCAGAAACTGCTACCTTGTTTTTCTTCGATCATGGATCTCTTCCGTCGATGCTAATTCTCCTTTTCAACCAAGCTCTGATGCCACTTGTTAGAGCAATAACAAGACTTGATAAGAAAAGCGAGCAATCACAAGAACACCGATATACGTGGTTCACCAACTTGGCTACGTCCACGGGGAGGGGAGAGAATATTATTATCAATCTGGAGAAACGATTATAAGATCACACTATTACTGCTGCACGAATTATTGATCACAATAATTCCTAACTGTGCAACTGTAGAATTACAGACCTCGCTCTGAGCACTCTAATAATTTGTCTATGACAATCTGAGGTGTGATTTTAATCTAAACTACTGGCCTCTATTTATACTAGTAAAGTTTATCTCAAAATCTCTTAGGAACTTGGAAACCTAGTCCAAAACTGACTTGGAAACCTTCCTTCTGCGCTCTGTCCCGGAATTACGAAATCTCTCTGTTGTTTAATCCTTTAACTCGGCGTCCCAAATTCAAAGGCATTAACCCAACAGCTAGGAATATATAATATTCCTTAATATGCCCCTGCAAGATGGACGACCGATAGGAGAGTCCAATCTTGAAAGTAATGAGATGAACCGGGTTGATGAAGCGAGTTGATTGATGTGATCCCGTATGTGAATGACGGGCTTGGGCTTGTTTGGTTTTGACGTCGCAAGACGGGTTTTGGCTTTGACGTCGCAAGACGGGTACGGGCTTTTACGTCGCAAGACGGGTACGGGTCGCAAGACGGGTTTGGGCATTTACGTCGCGAGGCGGGTACGGGTATTTACGTCGCGAGACGGGTACGGGCTTTTACGTCAAGACGGGTTCGGGCATTTACGTCGCAAGACGGGTACGGGAAGGCTTTTACGTCGCGAGACGGGTTTTGAGGGGTTAGGCGAGTTGGAGTTAGTTCGGCCGGGTGAAGGTTGGTGGGTTCGGTCAGGTGTAGGTTGTGGTTCGGTCGGGTATTCAAAAAAAAAATGTAGGTAGTGGGTTTGGTCGGGTTTGAGGGAGGGGGGTTTGGTTGGGTATGAGGGGTGGGGGGGGGGGGTCGGCCGGGTGGGACGTGCTTTTGAGGAATTGGGTTGCAAAACTAGGATGGTGTGTTTGAGAACAACAAAAGAAATTTATTGGTTTGGCAATTATGCGTGATAATTGGGGTTATAGGGAAAAGGTGGCAAAAAATAAAATAAAAATTGTAGACGGTTTTGATGAAGTTCGATGAAGAAAAATAAATTATAAAGAGGATATGAATGGGGTTAGTATGAAGGTTCAGAGGATTTGAATTCCTTGGTTAAGAGGAGATTTTGTGGTAGAAGCTTCACATGGGTAGAAACATGAATTGGGTGGTTAACCTTGGAGTGTTTTGGTAGTGAGAGGCATGGGTTAGGACTCAAGCATGGCAAAAAAAAAAAAAAAAAAAAAAAAAAAAAAAACAGGAGGAGAATGAGTGTTGCAGTACAAGCCACGCCGGGAAAAAAAAGGGTTAATGGCAATTTAGACCCTGAAGTATCATACCACCCTTTCAAGCGAACCCCGATATGTTATTTTTGTCAAATCTGGTCTTGAGGTAATTTATTTTCGCCAGTTAGGGCCTTTTTGACGGATTTTGTTAGAAAGTCAGTTAAAAGGCATGTGCCATGCACGTGACTAACGAAATTGGGTGACTTTGAATTGATATTAGCTATTAAGGGGCCTAATAAAAATTCTAAATTCAAAAGGGCTAAAATAAAAACAATTATCAAACTTTTAAAATAAATATTATTAAAAAATATTTCATTGGATATAAATAAGTAATTGCTTCATTAATTATTATATTAATATTTTAAAATAATTTTTATTTCCAAATTTTATGTGAGGAATATAAATAATTAAAAAACACTATAACGATTTAAAAATGAAACAAAAAATATAGGCATAGTACTATATTTTAATTAAATATGGAGCATTTCTTTGTGAGGAATATAATTAATTTTTATTTTCAATTTTTTATTAATATCTACTCCCTCCGTTCCACCCGAAATAGGACGTTTTGCCATTTTGGGTGTCCCACTCGAAATAAGACATCCTAAAATTGAAAGTTTTTATTACTTTTTTATTAGTAGGACTCACTTATCATACTCACAAAAACTTTTCGTTTATTATCCTCCACCCACTTTATCTCTCATTTATACTCACAACACCTACTTTTCAAACAACTTTTTATAGTAAAAGATTTTTATTCCATAATCCCCGTGTCGGGACCCAGAATCATATTTCGGATGGGACGGAGGGAGTATATCCACAAATTTTTATAGTTCTAAAATTTATATTTATATTATCAGTAAAAATTTATAAAAAAACAAACATTTTAGATATAAATAAATCAGTTCCTTAACAATTTTTTTAGCATATTATTTGAAAGATTAAAAAAACCCACTTTTCATCTAGAAAAGAAAAAAAAAAGAAAAAAAGAAACCCAGTCAAACTCAGCCAATGCACACCCTTTTTACACCACCAACACCAGCCACCAACAAACATACCACCGTCCACCAACCCACCTCATCACCACCAGCGCCCACCACCATCTACCACCACCGGAAATCAGAAACACCAACCACCACCATCCGTCATAAACACACCACCATCAAACTTACCACCGTGCACAAAAAAATTCCCCAAATTCGTCAATATTAACCCAACACAAAAAAAAAAAAAAAAAAAAAAAATTCTTGATCTGCTTCCATTGCCCAGAAAATAAGCTCATCTTCTTCCTCACAATGCACCAACATCACCCAACAATATTAACCCAACACAAGGAAAAAAAAAAAAAAAAACTAAAACTAAACACCCCAATTTCCCCTTCTTCACATCACAGTCAACCAAAAGAAACAACATAAATTGGGAAGAGAATTAGGGCCGTCGTCGAGAACGAGATGTATAAATGTGGAAGTGAGAACGTCGCAGGCAAAATTGGGAAGAGAACCGTCAGCCACAAAGTGGAGGCAGGGAGGAGGACGTTTAGGGCGGGGTAGAGAGAAGGCGCCATGGGAGGAGCGGATCGAGTGGCCAGAGTCGACGGAAGGGGCCGAGGAGGCGAGATCTGCCGACGACGGACTGGTAGGAGGGGGCGGAGACGAAGCCTCAGAACTCTACAACGATGGCCGTCTCATCGTTCACGGAATCCAAGGCTACGTCACTCACCTCTCTCCGATCTTCTCGACCTCCGGTCACTGACGGTCTTCGCCATCGACGACGCCGTCATCTTCAGTAGCAGGGCGGACAAGGATGAGGGTTGATTTTGGGATGAAATTTGGGGGTTAGGTTTGGGATGAAAGAATGAAGATGGGGGGTTGGATTTGGAATGAACAATTTAAATTTAAGTGACTATTTTTTTTACCAGCCAATTATACATTTCTTTATTACTTATATATTAATATTTTTTAATCCTTTAAGTTTTAAAATTTTCACTTAACCCCTTAATAGCTAATATCAATTCAAAGTCACCCAATTCTGTTAGTCACGTGCATGGCACATGCCTTTTAACTGACTTTCTAACGAAATCTGTCAAAAAGGCCATAACTGGCGAAAATAAATTACCTCAAGACCCGATTTGACAAAAATAACATATCGGGGTTCACTTGGAAGGGTGATATTGTACTTCAGGGTCTAAATTACAATTAACCAGAAAAAAAGGTTGGTTTTTTTTTTTTTTTTTAGGAAAATAAAGAAGAAGAAAAATAGAGTTTTGGCAAGGGCGGGTTTAGCCAAGGGTGGTAGTTGTATGGTGGTTGGCGGAAGCTTTGTGGTAGAGAAGTCTCATTATGGATCATAGCTCTGATACCATGACAAGGATTATAGAGGGAGATAGTCGGAGCCAATCATACATGAAGAGAGATAATTGATATGAGAGACTCAGTGGCGGACCTGGAGTTTTTAAACACTGGGTGCACAATTTCACTACATGACTTAGTACTAAAATTTTCCTTAACGGAATTATATTTTAATACGTAAGTTCAAATACAATTGTCTCATACGGATAACCAACACAAATATCTAAATTGAATTTGTCCTTTACGCATTTTCATACGTTGAAAACGTTTAAAAAACAAATAAACTCTAAACATTTAGGCACAATTAATATAACAATTGACTTAAAATGAAAAGGCAAAACAACATTTAAAGGGATGACTTTTGGAACAATTAATATAAAAATGGCTTAAATTTGAAAAGGAAAATAGGATTTGAAGGGAGGGAGAAAGCACAACATTAAATTAAAGTAACCAACACAACAAGGCTCGAACATGAGACCTATGGAAACAAACTTATGACTCCTAACCAACTGTGCTGCTATCAACTTTGTTATATTATGCAGGTGCACAACTAATATACATATAAAAAAAAATTAATGAATTTTTTGGTTGACCAGGTGCACGTGCACCCCCTCCCACTATGGGAGGTCCGCCCCTGGAGAGACTCAAATATTATTGATACTAGAGATACATATTTATAGGGTTACAAAGATAGTTCTAGAGTCCTAATCTAATTAGGAAAACTAATACAAAAGGAAACTAATGTTCTAGAATAATTTAGCCTGGTTTACAAGATACAATCTCTATGTTTGGTAAGTTGATATTTACAATATATGCTAGAAATACATAATATTCCTTAATATAGAGATGTATGAATCTAAGAAAGCTAGAGACATACTAGTCTAGAGAGTTCATCTACCCAAAGGTGTGATTTTTTTAAAATTAGTGTGTTCTCATTGTTAGCTTTATATGGAGATGCTTGTTTCTTATGCTAATCTCTACCCAAAGGGGAGATTGTTATAATGTGATGAGTGTTTCAACTTTGTGGCTTATTGCGTTTCAAGTCACTAACTGATTCATGTCCCATTTGTCTAACTAGTGGATCATTATTAATAAAACATTTTTAAGAAGAAAATGAATCAAAAAGCTATCGGTATGCTAGCCTAAAGGGTATGTCAACCCAAAGGTGCAGACTTCTTGAAGTTAGTATGTTACCATATTTTTCTTTGTCTTGAAAGAACTAAATACTTGTGACAATTTCATCCCAAAGGAGAAATTGTTATAACGTACCGAAACTTTTTTAGTTGTGACTCATTTCGCTTCGAGTCTATTCTTGATTCATTATTATTTCTTCCTTGATTTATGGACCATTACGTGTGTAAATAACTTATACACTGTACTTATGCTTCTTGATTAGAGTTAATAGTTTAAACTTTTTCGTAGTATAAAAGAAGGAAATAAGGCATATAATGTGACGTTAATATTACATGGACATTATTTTGGTTTAGTGCGAGGGCAAACTTGTTGATCTCTAATGTGAGCACAATGTTTATGACGTGATGACTTTATGTCTAATTGGTTTAGTCTAATTGCTTGAGCCTTATTGCATGAAAATCGTTCATTTTTCACCTAACAATTATTTTGAGGATTGTCACACATTGATGATAGATATGTGTGTTTTCTTTTGAGTATAACACAGTTGCCTCATATTTTGAAATTAATTGATGCTAACTACTAGTACATATATTTATGTGCATGGCTATAGTAGTGCGAATGGTGTTTGGGATTGTGTTTCCCATATAGTTCACTTACAATCCTATACTTTGGCCTTAACAATCTCATTATTTAAATAGCATACTCTTAACGAAGTTTATTTCTTAGAGCGAGCCTTAGTGACTAATATCCTTGGAATTGTCATTAGTTATACTCGATACCCTTTAGAAAGATTTCATATCCAAGTTAGAAATGTGGGAAATCCTAAAATGTTACTTGTATAGTACCCAATAATACATTTTGCAAGAAAATAATCATATGATTTTGAGTGTCTAGTTTGTGATAGATCTCACTAGTTTTGCTCTCTACAAAAACATATTTTATCAATTGATATGTTAGTACTTCGTCCGTTACATTTATTGTGTTGACGGATTAGATTAAGTTTTTACATAGAGTTCAAATGAGGTTTTTTAATTCTCTTCATTCTGAATTTGAGTTGAGAATAGCACTTTTATGAGATCTAGTCTTGAGACCTCTTGTATGGCATAATAGGATTTAATTTGCAAATGTGGGTTCAAAGATTAACGAAAGGATAATTTTATTGTCTACCAAAGGATAATTGTGTTGTCTCTCGTCTCTTGATGCTTGGGTATATTTTATTGTCTACCGTAGGAGTGTCACATAGTTTTGATTCTATATTCTTGAACATTTACGAATCATGTGATTGATGCTCTAGTTCTTCCTAATTCCAGAGTACCAAGTTGAAAGCTAAAGTTTTACTTAAGTGAGGGGATATATTTGTCATAACCCTTTATTTCTACATATTTTCAATCCAATAGTTTCCTTTATTATAATCATGCTTTATAAGCTTCATCGAGTATGTATCAAGATTTTTTTCTTGATTGGTGATCTACATAGAGGCCTTGAATGTTGAAATTATAATTATGAATTAAATGGATGATAGTTGATACCTACAT
This sequence comes from Campanula takesimana, assembly GCA_026119855.1. Taxonomy (NCBI): domain Eukaryota; kingdom Viridiplantae; phylum Streptophyta; class Magnoliopsida; order Asterales; family Campanulaceae; genus Campanula; species Campanula takesimana. Next base: position 4,019,076 of record JAOWBW010000010.1, read on the forward strand.
AACATTCATGTTTATAAGATCTCTTATATAACTTAAAACACTCTAGTTTCTCATATAGGGTACTTGCATTTGTTTAAACCCCACTTTTCAAGGACTTATTAAGACTAACACTGATTATTGCATATATCTCAAGTCCAGTGGGAGTGCATTTATTGTCCTTGTTCTATATGCCAATTACTTGCTTGCCAATATTTCTTGGATTTAGTTGGTCTTAAGTATTGAGATTTATAGTGACAAGTCTTATTCTTGGTTAGTTTCCTCATAGAGTTTGCATTGATCTTTTGCTTGAGCATTCATTTTAAATGCATAAATCGAGTAATACTTTAGTAAATGATAATAACGTTTTGGTGTATATATATTATCACTACAACAATGTTGCTACTAGTTAATCTATTAACCAAGGGGATGTGACTCATTATGTTATGGAGACACATTGCTAGTATGAGTATTTTATAACTCATTTGATGCACTTGGTTAGTGGCAGTTTCTCAACATGTCATCTACCTATTTTCGAAAAGAAACAACTTATTTGCTATACATTGTTGATGTTACTAGTTATATTTATACACATTTGACTTTGAGATGTAATTGTGTATATTGTTTTTACATCATTATGTATGAAAGAACTTGAGACTTGATATCGAACTCAAGTATAGATTCTTTCTGAATGGTTATGTGTCTTGTTCTTGATATCATTTAGAAGTTCAAGACATTGACTTCATAAGAAGTTAATTCCTTTTGTGCATATTACTTTTGACATGCTTTATGCACATTGAGTTGCATGTCAAGTTACGAAAGAACTCAAGATTTGATATCGTTCTTGAGTATAGATTCTTTCAATATTGTTATATGTCTCTTTGATATCATTGAGAATTTGAGACATATTGACTTCATGGGAAGTCGGATGATTTCTGCTTATAGTGTACCAAGCATTTAAAAGAAATCATGATGTGGACCGACAATGAAAGTAGTTTTAATTAGATCATTTGGTGATTATTTTCATTGCTACACTACTACATCAAATTCCATGTCGATAAGTTTTCTAGTCTTGTGATCATGGATCGAAGTTGCGTCCCTTAATGACGTAATGGCTGCCATGATTCGTTACTAGGAGGTTTATTGGATCGGAATCAGCTTAACATTAAAGTGTTGTTCTTGGACTATATATTTTTAAACTGTGGCCACATTGAAACTTGTTGTTGACCCAAGAGTCGTTTTTAAAGCAAAATGTTTTTTAAAAATCATTTATTCCAATTAATGTTGCCCAAGTGGGAGATTGTTAGACTTTTATTTGGGCTTACCATTAATTATGAATTTATTTTGTTTTAATAAAACGGGTTGACCATTATAGTTCTATTGAGTAGAACAATGCACGATAAGCCCAATTGTTATTATGATCTATTTTATGGGCTTGTGCACACTTTATCATATGATGTGGGTTGTATTTAAGTGTAGGCTTTAGCCCAATTAGAGTCTGTCATCGAAAGGACACAAATTGGAGTTCCTATTGAATAAGGATATTGGAATCCTTATGGAACATGGCTATTGGTTTCCTAAAAGGAAAAGAACTGCTAGGTCCATTTCCCACTCTAAAACCCTGGGCTTATATATATTGGTTATTTCATTAAGTCATCGTCCATAGCAAAGAGTAGGGAAAGAAGATCTAGTAGCCGTCTGCGTTCTCGTTCTTGTTCAAATCATCGCTTCCGCCTAGTTAAACGAGATGACGAATTCGGATACGTAATTTATTTATTTATGTGTTCTATTATTCATATGAGGTCTCTAAATTGTTCCTACATATACTCCCTTTGTCCCAGAAAGATAGTCTCATTTTGACTTTTTATGGTCAATAAAAATAAACTTTGACCAAACATTGGTGTCAAGTTAATGATTACAATGAAATTTTAAAAATTGTTATTGATAAATCAATTAATGATTTATCAATTACAAATTTTAAAATTTCACTAGAATGATTAGATCGACACCAATAGCTGGTCAAAGTTCATTTTTACTGACCATAAAAGGTCAAAATAAGACTACCTTTCTAATTTTATTATGATTATCCCACACGATTACAGATCTGGACACCATTGGAGAAGGAAACAATTGACTCGATTTGGATATATACATATCAATGGTTTGCTTGGACTACGATTAAGAAATTAAATTATTGATTTTTAGGCTCCGTTTGTTTCGCGTAAAATAATTTCCGAAAAATGATTTCCCGTAAAATGTTTTCCGGAAAATGAAAATGTTTTCCGGAAAATGACATAAACATGTTTTTGGTTGTTTGGTAAATCTAAGGAAAATGTTTTCCGGAAAATATTTTCATATGAAAATAATAATAATTTAATATGAGGAAAAGAATTATAATGAGAAAAAAAATTGAATGTGGGTGGAGAATTTGGGTTGGGGTGGGATGGGTGGTTGTGGGGGGGGGGGTAGGTGGGGGTGTTCAAAAATAATTTTAATGAGTATATTTTTTTTTGGGGGGTGGGTGGGTGGGGGTAGCTGGTGGGGTGGTGGGGTAGTGGGGGTAGGGAGCGCAAATGTGGGAGTTGTTAGAAAAAAGTTTAATAAGAGTAAAAAAAAAAATTGGTGGGGGGGGGGGGTGGGTAGGGTGAGGGGTGGGTGGGGTAGGGGTGGGGGTGGGTAGTGGGGAGCCGTGGGAGGTGTTCAAAAATAATTTTAATATGAGTGATTTTTTTGATTTTTTTTTGGGGGTGGGGAGGTGGGTGGGGTGGTGGGGGTAGGGTAGTTGGGGGGTGGAGGTGTTCATTTTTTATTTTTTTTTAATATGAGTGAAAATAAGTTTTTTTTTGGGGTGGGGTGGGGTGGGGTGGGTGCTGGGGTAGGTGGAGGTGATGGAGATGTTCAATTTTTTTATTTTTTTAATGAGTGAAATTTATTTTTTTTTGGTGGGGTGGGGGTGTGGTAGGGGTGGGTGCTGGGGTAGTTGGGAGTTGTGGAGATGTTCAATTTTTTTTAATATGAGTGAAAAGAAGTTTTTTTTTTTTGGGTGGGGTGGGTGGTGGGTGGGTGGGGTGGGGTGGGTGCTGGGGTAGTTGGGGGTGGTGGAGATGTTCAGTTTTTTTTTTTTTAATATGAGTGAAAAGATTTTTTTTTATTTTTTTTTGGTGGGGTGGGTGGGTGGGGTGGGTGCTGGGGGTGGTGGATAGGATGGATGAAGAGTGTGGTGTTAGAGGTGTAGTGGGTAGGGTGGGTAGGGTGGGGTTTTATGGAGAGTTGGGTGTGAGTGAGAGAGTTTAACATTTTCCGGAAAATGACTTACTTAGTAAAAATCCGTAAGTCATTTTACTTAGAAAAGAGGGAAAACCATTTTCCGGAAAATATTTTCCTCATTTTTCGGTGCGTAACAAACACCGGAAAATGGGGAAAACATTTTCCGGGAGTTATTTTACGCGAAACAAACGGAGCCTTAGTGAATTAATTGTTGTTGATTTTGGAAGAAGGGGGAGATTGGTATTGGCAAATATGTGATGGTTATGAAAATCGCAGAAAGGGGAGTAAATGCATTTCAGCCCTCGAACTTTTGAATCAAAAGATATAAATGCCCTTCATGTGACACGTACGCTTCTGTTAGTTTTTTGACGTTCGTTAGGTGGCAAAGTGCGATAACTTTAATATAGGGTACTAGTTCAGGACAGATTGCACGCGAGGGTGTAAAGTGATATTCGGTGTATACATTGGGATAAATGTAGTTTGGGAAATGTCCCCATTTTTTGTAGTAAGAAACTTTGAGCAATAAATTTAGGTTGATTAAATTATCCTGATAATTTTTTTTTTTTTTTTATAAGTACACCATTATAAAAATACTTTCAATAATAATTTTTAAGTTTTTATCAGATAATTAAAATAATTTAAAATTATTACTCGAGTTCAATCGTAATAACCTATTAAAAAAAAAAAAAAAAATTTGGGCTAGGCACTTAGGCTGGGTTTGGGCGTGCATTTTTTCGGCTTCAACGCGCGTTCCAGCGCCATCCCATCCAAAAAGCGCCGCAATGAGGTGTTTGGCGAAAAAAGATGCGTCTGCGTTGGGCGGGTCGAAGACGCAGATAATCACGGTAACAAGAATCACCTCTCCCCCTGCTTCCGGGATAATCAATTCTCTAAAAATCAATTTCAAAATTCAAATATTTGATTTGCCCTTCTATCAACATGATTTCCACATCCCTGTTATTTATACCTTTGGCTGTCAACAACTCTCTTCTACACTTCAACAAAGTTTAGTAAATCCTCGTCTGCAAAGCTAAAGGTATGTTTTTCTCTTCTTGATATTCTATTCAATGAACATTTAGATCACTTCTTTTGAATGTCATTGATTCAGCTATCATATTATAGGTGCATTATCTCAAAATTATATCCATGAACAACCAACTTGTTTGTGCACTCTACGTGTTTGTGTTTTTGCCTAAGCCAAATTCATTCATACATACATGTGTTTCTCTTAACTAAATAATCATGCCCAAGAGAGTTTAATATCTTCTTATGTTGATTTTATAAATATCAATTATGCTATGAGGATGTGAACTTAGAAATCAAAATTAGTTGGTATTGGCATGTCTAAGAATTCTCCTGTTAATGTTTCCTTCTGCAACATTTTGTTCTGACTCACCTTAAATTCATGTTTTGTATTTCCACACCATTCCATCGTGATTATTAACCATAACAAATTAATATATAAATGTATACTCCATCCGGCCCATTAGAAATATCACATTTTACTTGTAAACACTTTTAAAGAATGTGATTTACTTGTGTGTACATTGTTTCTACAATGATACAATTTCATTTAGATTATACTTTCCTGAATTATAAATAATATTTTTTTATTACTACGAATTAAAAGAAAAGTACAATATTTATTATGGGACGGAGGGAGTATTAGGAAAAGACATACACACTCGCAGTCACAGGGGAGAAAGGTAAAGAAAAATGACTACCACATAGATAATGCAGGTCATTCTTGATTTTAAGCTCAGAACCTTTACAGTATATCATACTTTGAGATACACAAGTTTAAGGCTGTTTAGTTTATGGGCTTATGAGTTGTTTTTTGCTAGACATAAATAGTTTAAATAATTTTAAAGAGTATTCTTTACTACCAGACACTTAGAGAATGCATGGCACTTTTGATTTTAGACTTTAGGCTCAGAATCATTACAGTCCATTTTTGCTCTGAGATGCACTTTCTGTAAACTTGCTTTTCTTTGTCCTATAGAAATACACAAGTCTTATAAATATTTCAAGGTTCCGCTAACTCTCATCTCTTATTTTTATTTGACCTGTCTATGTACTGTTTTATCTTTCTACTCTTTGGAAGTACTAGCGTTCTAATGATTTAATGTATTCTATAGTGAGATGAATAATCATGAATTGGGTTCGTCGAGTACGCAAAAGGCAGTTGAAAAGAAAACTGGAAAACAGATGCCAAAGTGTAATGCTACATGGGATCCGAAATCTCACAGAATTTTCATTAAGTTATGCATTGCTGAGGTTAGAGCTGGAAATAGGCCATCAAGTCATTTTAGTAAATTGGGGTGGAATAATATACAAAGAAAATTCGATCAAGAAACGGGAAAGAACTATAATAGACTACAACTCAAGAATCACTGGGATAGTATGAAAAAATATTGGCTTCTATGGGATTTTCTTATTGGAAAGGAAACTGGACTTGGATGGGATGCTAAAAAAATACAATAGATGCATCGGATGAGTGGTGGAACAACAAAATACTTGCAAGTAGAATTAATAGTTTCTTGAACATTTTTCCTAAAAAAAATATGTGCTTCATAACAAAATGTTAAATAATATGCAGAGAAATCCTAAGTGTTCCAAGTTTAGAGACAAAGGTTTGGAGCACCGATCCGAATATGAAGAGTTGTTCATGGACATAGCTGCCACAGGAGCTAGAGCTTGGGCCCCAACCTCGGGCGAATTTCCTTCAATATTTTCTCATTCCAAATCCATTGATCTTGATTCCTCACGATCAGATTTTCCATCTGATGATGACATTACTGAGATTTCGGGCTTAAACAATACCACCGTTGATACAGAAGTTGAGAATGGTTCGGAGCATAAAACTGAAAAAGTGACGTTAGGCAAAAGTACTCAAGTAAAAGGTAAGAAGGAGACGAGGGGCAATAAGTTAGAAAGACAACTTGAACGTCTATGTCAAGAACAATTCAGGATGGAAAAAGAAGTTTTTTTATCCCTTTGTAGTGATCTAAAGAACAAATACAATTTAAGAAAGTCTAGAGGAATTAGCACTGAAGAACAGGTTGCAATATTTTTAGTTGTGCTTGGACATGGTCATAGTAACCGAATGCTGCAGGAGCGTTTTCAACACTCTGGAGAGACATTAAGTAGGCATTTTCATAATGTTCTTCAAGCAGTAATCGCATTATCACTTGATATGATCAAGCCACCTGAGAGTTTTGACTCTGTTCCTGAACATATTAGTGAGAATGACAAATATTGGCCCCATTTCAAGGTTAGTAATTTCAACATTACTTCTAGAAATCTAGTTTATGAGATGGTTTCTAACACTAATTATACTTAGGACTGTATTGGTGCCATTGATGGGACACATGTGAATGCGATTCTCCCGCTTAATGAACAAGTTCCTTACATTGGGAGAAAAGGATATCCAACTCAAAATATAATGGCAATTTGTGGCTTTGACATGTGCTTTACATTTATATGGCCTGGTTGGGAAGGTAGTGCGCATGACACACGTATTTTTTACCAAGCACTAAGGAGTCCCGAATTGAACTTTCCACATCCTAGAGGAGGTTAGTAGTATTGCTTATACATAAGTTTTAATATCAAGTAATTTATTATTATTTTAATAATGTCTTTAAATATATGTCAAATATTTGTGCAGAGAAGTACTATTTAGTTGATGCAGGTTATCCAAATATTAAATGTTATTTGGCACCATATAAAGGAGAGAGATATCATTTACCCGATTTTCGTCGTGGGGCACAACCGATGAACAAGCAAGAGAAATTCAACAAAGCTCACTCTTCGTTGAGAAGCATAATTGAGCGAACCTTTGGAGTTTGGAAAGCTCGATGGAGAATTTTAAATGATATGCACTCATTTAATTTTGACGTGCAAGTTTCTATAGTAGGTGCATCAATGGCTCTCCATAATTACATTAGGAAAAAGGCCAAAGCGGATGAAGTATTCCGATGTTATGAGGAAAGCCCCAATCTTTTACCGACAGAAAACCATAATGTGGAGCACGTAACACACCCGCAAGTTGTCGCAGATGAGAGAGAAATGGATGAATTTCGCGATCTTTTGGCTGTACAGATAGCAACATCTAGTTGTTGATTGAAAGAAATAAATGCCACATTTTTTTTATATGAACTTTGTGTTTTAAAATTAATTTATGGACTTTTTTTCTAGTTTAACATGGATTCTTATGATTTGAAATATATTAGGGTAGTTTAGATATTTTGTAGTATATAATCAATTTTATTGTGTAGTATCCAAACGTATTTTAAAATCACTTTTCACAAAAACTCACTTTTAAAATTTGTCATCCAAACAGAAAATTGAGTTTTGGGATAATCACTTTTACTAAAATCAATTGTCAAGAATCACTTTTCAATAAATAGAATCAATGCCAAACTAACTCTTACAATGGGCTAAATTGCTTCTACTGACTTTCCACTTGCAATGGGTCATGGTTCATGTTTCTATGGATTGCCTCCCATTTGTTATGAAGAAGTTCTTAAGCCTCCCATTTTTAGCATTTCTAACTTTTCCAAGCAAATTTCATTATCCTAGCATGTCACCTTGTTTAAAAAAAAAAAAAAAAAAAGGAGATATAAGTTGTCTTTACACAAAAACATTTTGTTTGCATTAGAAGTGATGGCCTGAATTTGGTGCAAAAACATAATTGCTCATCGTATGAATTTTGGTCACTTAGACAAAATTTCTTCATTTAAGAACTTTTAATAAATGTTTGAGTTAGCTCAAAAGAAAACAACTGATCATATAAATTACTTCTTCTGGTCCAAAATAATTGTCGTTTTTTGTCAATCAAATGTATGTTTAACCAATAATTTAAATAAAAAACAATGATACTAATAAAAATCTAAAATTTTGTCATTGTATTATAATTAATAATACTTTTAATAACAATTTTTAGATTTTTATTAGGATCATTATTTTTTTGTTTAAATTTATTGATCAAACTTACATCTGTTTGACCAAAAGCGACAGTTATTTTGGACCAAATGGAGTATAAACTCTTGCCCCTTTGTTCGGGTTTGAAGATCTCACTAAAAATAAACTTTGACCAAATATTAGTGTCAATTTAATGATCACAATAAAATTCTAAAAATTGTTATTGATAAATCACTTAATGATTTATCAATTACAAATTTTAGAATTTCACTAGGAGTCGTTCTTGTGAAAAACGCGTTTTACACTAGCCTTGGTGTAAAACGTGTTTTCCACATAGAAGGGTTCTTGGGCAGGCACTTTTCAATACTGTAAGAGGCACTTTCCAATATTTTTACAGCAGACACTTTTTGGGGACTTTCACAGCAGGCATTTTTTTTTACCTTAGAGAAGGCACTTTTTTTGGCACTTGAAATAAAAAAAAAAACAACAACAGGCATGTTTTAAAACTCAAGCAGACACTTTTTTTGCACTTGGAAAAAAAAAACCAGCAGGCATGTTTTAAAACTCAAGCAGACACTTTTTTTTACCTTAGAGAAGGCACTTTTTTTGACACTTGAAAAAAAAACAGTAGGCATGTTTTAAAACTCAAGCAGACACTTTTTTTACCTTAGAGAATGCACTTTTTTTGGCACTTGAAAAAAAAAACAGCAGGCATGTTTTAAAACTCAAGCAGACACTTTTTTATCTTAGGGAAGGCACTTTTTTTGGCACTTGAAAAAAAAAACAGCAGGCATGTTTAAAACTCAAGCATGCACTTTTTTTTACCTTAGAGAAGGTACTTTTTTTGGCACTTGAAAAAAAAAAAAAAAGCAAGCATGTCAAAACATGTGCCTGCTCTAGTGTTAAAATATGCCTGCTGTAATATTGAAAAATGCCTCCTACGGTTTCGAAAAGTGCCTGGTGAGTTTTCATAAGTTCCAGTTATTTACATCAATGCCACCGCGCCTTCTCACAGCGTTCTCCGCTTTTTGAAAAACACGTTCTACACTAGCGTTAGTGTAGAACACGTTTTTCCCAAGATTTTGTGTTTCACTAGAATGATTTGATCGTCACCAATGGTTGGTCAGATTTTATTTTTGTTGACTATAAAAAAATCAAAATTGGACTATCTTTCTGGGACAGAAATAGTATTAGTAAAGAAGAAAATTTTGATTGGTTTATAGTTCTATTCACCATTATTGTTTTTTCGGTTGGATGACAACGTGAATATTGTTAATTTGTTTTCATGGATTGTAAGAAGCAAAAATCTTGGGTAAAACGTGTTTTACAAGACGCTTAGGAAAAACGTGTTTTTAAAAAAGCGCGGTGGCATTTTTGTAAATATGTGGAACCTCTCAAAAAACGTGCAGTGACATTTTTGTAAATAATCGGAACCTCTCAAACGGTTCTAGATATCAATAAATAGCCTTCTGAATGTAATTTTTGAAGCACATTCGAAGAAGGTCATTGCCAACAAAAATTCTGGATATCAACATCAAATTGTTCTGGATATATATATAAAGTCATCTGGACATGACATTTGAAGAAGGTCATAGCCAACAAACATTCTGGATATCAACATCAAATTGTTCTGGATATATATATAAAGTAGGGGTATCAGCGGTTCGATTCAAACCGCGGTTTGAGACCGAACCGAACCGAACCATGTGGTTTGGTTCAGTTTTTATACTTCCGTGGTTCAGCTCGGTTTTGAAATAGCATAAACTGTGTGGTTCGTTTGGTCTGCATTCTGACTCTTATAAATCGAACCGAACCAAACCGAATCAGACAGAACCGCGGAACCGAACCTCGGAACCGAACATCCAAACTGCAATATGAACCGTTGATCATTTGTTAAATTTAATCTTGATCATTGATTTAACACATATAAAACATAAATTTATTTCACATCCCTAACAAATCACTTCTCATTTCTTTCATTTCGAAAGAGCGGCTCTCCAGTCCAGTCTTCCCCAATAACGACTCCTCAAGCGCCGCTGACCCTTCCTTCTCCGGCGGCGATCTGCTGGTCTGGGTTATGGTCTGGACCATGGTTTGGACCGCAGTCAAAAATCGCAGTCTGAACCGGAAAATCAAAACGCGGTTTGAACCGAACCGAACTTTGATGGTTTGGTTTGGTTCGGTTTGAATCTTTCAACAGTTCGGTTCGGTTTGGGATTTTCCCAAACCGATGTCTAGCGGTTTGGTCGCTAAATCCTTCAAAACCGAACCAAACCAAACCATACCATTTACACCCCTAATATAAAGTCATCTGGACATGAGTTTCAAGCATATTTTAAGATAGTCTTGGCCAAGAAAAATTCTGGATATCAACCTCAAAATGTTGTGGACATCAATAATAAAGCTCTCTGGATATGATTTTAATGATATTTGAACAAATTCATAGCAAACAAACCTTCTGGATATCAAGTAATTAAGAGGTTATGTATAAAAATAATAGAGGTTCTGTATAGAAATAAAAGAGGTTCTGTATAGAAAAAAATAAAAAATAATAAAAATAAAAATAAAAAAATATTTTTTAGTGCAAGTGAGAGTGTATTTTTTAGTGACAGTTCTAGTGTTTTTGATAGCCAGTTGTAGTGTTTTTTTTTGTAGCCAGAGAGCATTTTGAAAGAACCTTTAAAGCAGAATAGAACCTTTGAAAATGATATCCAGATGTGTTTTTTTGAAAGGAAATTTGAAGAGAAACAGAAGTCATCGGGCTTAACCCCCTGATTCCGTGTTTAAAATCGCCAAAAGACTCGTTTAGGCCTTCAAATTGTCATTTGAAGTTTTTTTCGGACAAATCTCGCCGTTTTTGCAAAACACGTTTTTCTTAATCACTTGGTAAAACGCGTTTTACGAGAGACCAACTCTTGTAAGAAAGTGTTTTGCTTCTGACCCCAATGAATACTCGTTTGTCGCAACTGATGGCTGATGATTTATAGCTGAAAGTTGAAAACTTATAATTGTTGGCTGATGACTTATTGCTAATGACTAATTAATTGACTACTATTTGTATTTTTGGTTGCTAAAAAAATTCTTAACATATTGTAAAGTATAATGTGAGACAAAATGATTGATTCATACAAAATTAAGGAATTCACTGGTACATTTAAATGTGATTATACCCTCAATTTTAATGATAACCAAAGGTAGTTTAATATGAGCGAAATAAATAAATAATATATTAAAAGTAATAAACATTAGGAGAGGCTAATGTCACTACATTTTTTGCTTATCCACTACATTTATAAAAGTTTTAATAGATTAATGGACATGTTGACACAATTGCCCTTAAATTCATATCACTTTAGAAGGAAAAAAACTTACCAAAGTTATCATTTATTTTTAAATTTTTGAATTTAACTTTTTTGGGTTTTGAAATAATTTAAAATTATTCATTATATTAGATTTTTTTTATTGATATTAATTAAAAGTACAAAATAAGCAGCTAAAGAAAGTAATGATTTTTTTTTTCCCTTTTCCATTAAAAACCAAATAAATGACGCTAGTTTCATGATTTAAAAAAAAAAAATTGCAGTCACAAATACTGAAGCTTAGATTCTCAAATACAATTTTTTTAATGATGAGCTCAAAATTAAATAAACAAATCATTCGCCTCTACAAAAAAAATTGATACCTGGAAGAGGGATTTTCTTAAGCATAAATATTATTTATTTAAAATCATAAAACTCGTGCTTATTTTGCTACGTTACATTTTTAACTTGTTATTTTTTTTTTAATTATTATTGTGCATAAAAAATTAAGTTATTTTTTAAACATGACTAATCTTAATTTATTTTCGAAACCCATAAATAAATTCAAATAATTATGATAAATTTGGAAAGTTAATTTCCTTTTAAGAATGAGTTTATTTAAGGGCAAATGTGTCAATATGTTAACTTATTTATAAAAACTTTAATGAATGTATTGGAAACGTAAAAAGTGTAGTGGCAATAGCTCTTGCCTAAAAATAAATAAAGGTCCTTAAGATTTTCTTTCTTTTGTATATTATGAATTTTCATTTTCTAATTTAAATTATAATATTGTAAAGAAAATATAAAACTAAGAAAAGCTAGATTAAGCCAAAAATTGTAATTTTATAGAATTTGCATTAAATTTTTGAAAAAAAAAACATAAAAGAGAAAAGAGAAAAAAAAAGGGAAAAAATAAAATGACGTGAAGTATTCATACGAAAGAAAAAAAAAGGGGAAATTTTGGGGGAAACTAGTTTCTCCATAAGTTATAAAAAGTTTTGTTTTTGTGAGGGTTAAGGTTTTTAGGATTTAAAAAAAAAAAAAAAAAAAAACCCAAGGTGGCACCTGGGAGGATTTTATTAAAATAAAAAGAAATACAAGCAAGGAGGGGGACAAGCACCCGACATATTGCCGGATATGGAGCCAAACCTCAAAAACCAGAAAATAACGAAAAGTCTAAATAAATAATGGAATTTTTCCCCTAGGGCCCCTGGGGCGAGATTTTAATACCCATAAACCCTAGCCCAGACCAAATGCCAGATAAAACCTTCACTTGAGATCAAAATTCCACCCACACCCCTAGCTTCTTTTAGCTTCCTTTGACTGGTCAAACATAACACCAACATACCCAAACTACCCCTAACCCCAACAAAACACTCCCCTCTCCTCCCTCCCCTCAAGCTGGCATCAGATCTCTCTCTCTCTCTCTCTCTCTCTCTCACACACACACACACACACTCTCTCTCTCTAAAAAAACACACAGTTCATTTTTCTCCCCTCCAAACACTCACCGCCTCGTCATATTCTCCGGCGACGGCGAGACATTTGTCTCCGGCTACCGGCGACTATGGCTACTTCGTCTCTCTCTACAGATCCGTTACCCTCTCTCAGATCTGTCGTCGACTTCCCATCTCTCTCTCTCTCTCTCTTCCCAGATCTGGCCAAAATATTGCAGATCTGGCCGGAATTTGCTCGGCGTCGATTTTGCCGGCAGGTATTTGACAGTAAACGGGCCAATGATTTCGCCATTGCTGCGTCTGTGTTTGACCTTCTCCGGTCCACCATCACGTCCGACCTTCTTCGTCCCCGGCATCTCCGTCTCCTCTAGTCCATCAGCTCCGATGGCGACGGCGGTGAGTTTACTCCGGCGACTCTATTGCTCCGATTCGCTCAGATCTGGATGGAATGATTAGATCCGGTGCGTCTCGTCTTATTTTCTTCTGGACTTTGTGTTGACTGGCTCAGGGGCCCTAGAAAAATTCATCCCCTTTTGTTTATGTGGGTGGTTAATGTTGTTTTTGAAGATGTTCTCTCTGTTTATTGGTTATATGAATAGCATGGATCATGTTCAGAATTGCTTTTGTGCTTTGAACATTTGAATACATTCTTTTGAAACTTTAAATTTGTAGAATTGAAATATATAAGACTTTACACTATTATATAAGAGTTTTTGCTCAAACAAGACTGAAGAGTTTGTACCAACTACTGGATTGCATTTGTACCAACTATTATATAAGAGTTTAAACTTTTAAGTTGTTCATAAGATTAAAGTCTTATTGAATCTGTTTATAAGACTAAAGTCTTATTGAATCTGTTTATAAGACTTTGCTGACTAATAATATGTATTATAAGAGCTATTTTCAGTCTCATTAAAACATGTTCATTTGAAACCTGTGTTCATAAGACTAAAAGTCTTATTGAAACTGTTCATAAGACTTTTCAATCTCATTAAAACATGTTCATTTGTATCAAAATGGGTTTAATGTTTATAAGACTTTTTGACTCTTATAAGAGTCAGTTATAAGAGTTTGACTGTTGTTTGACCAAGTTTGACTAAATTTTTTTTTTTTTTTTGTAAAAAATGGAAAAGTGTTTCTTTTTTTACTCTTATGTGTTAGTTATAAGAGTTTGACTGTCGTTTGACCAAGTTTGACCAAATTTGATTAAAAAAATTATTATTTTTTTGTAAAAAATGAAAAAAAATAATTTTTGTAACTCTTATATGATAATTATGTCTTAGTTATAAGAGTTTGACAGCTGTTTGACCAAGTTTGACCAAAACATTTATTATTAGTTTTGTAAAAAATGGAAAAAGTGAAATTTTTGACTCTTATGTGTTAGTTATAAGAGTTTGACTACTGTTTGACCATGTTTGACCAAATATTATTAATATTTTTTCTAAAAAAATGAAAAAAACAAATTTTTTTACTCTTATATGTTAATTATGTGTCAGTTATAAGAGTTTGACTGCTGTTTGACCGAGTTTGACCAAATTTGACCCAAAAAAATATATAGTTTTTTTGTAAAAAAATGAAAAAAAGTATTTTTTGTAACTCTTATATGATAATTATGTGTAAGTAATAAGAGTTTGACTGCAGTTTGACCAACTTTGACCAAAAAAATTGTTATTTTTTTTTTTGGTAAAAATGGAAAAAGTGATTTATTTACTCTTATGTGTTAGTTATAAGAGTTTGACTATCGTTTGACCAAGTTTGACTAAATATTATTAATATTTTTTTCTAAAAAAATAAAAAAAGTATTTTTTTTTACTCTTATATGTTAATTATGTGTTAGTTATAAGAGTTTGACTTCGGTTTGACTGAGTTTGACCAAAACAATAAAAAAAAATTCTAAAAAAAATGAAAAAATTAATTTTTTTTGACTCTTATATATAATTATGTGTAAGTTATAAGAGCTGACTAGGATTTGACCAAAAAAAGTAAGGATGGGATAAGATATGAGGGCATTTTAGTCTTCTTGCATCTTTTTGGTGGTGAGGGGTGGGAGGAGATATGAGGGCATTTTAATCTTATTGCATCTTTTTGCTAGTGAGGGGTGTATGAGGAATTTTTCATCTGGATTTTCCTTATTTGGGTTTGAATCTGGGCTTAGGGGCCCTAGAGTCCAAGCCCCAATAAATAATACCATCTACGAAATAAAGTCCTAAAGAAATTAAACCAAATAACAAGCCCATGAACTCGAAGGAGCCTAAAATAATGATTTGCACGAAGCCCAATGTTGTTGAAATGAAATCCCAATTAGCACCATGTTCCTCTTTTCCACTCCATCAACCAGCCCAATAATCGGCCCAACTAAGATTTAGGGTTTAGGGTTTTGGTTTAATGTCAATCTAAGAATCCTAATGAAATTTTAAAAATTATTATTGATAATTTATCAATAATATTATCAATAAGAATTTTTAAAATTTCATTAGGATAGTTAGATTGACATTAAATGCATGGTCAAAGTTTATTCCCGTTGACCAAAAGTGAACAGACTAAAAAGACGGAGGGAGTATACTTTTTATAACTTACGTAGGAACTAGTTTCCCCCAAAACCAACTCAAAAAACAATGTATTAACAATTTGTAGACAACAGGGATTGAAAAGGGAACCTCATTTGTGATTATTAGTGAGCGTGTTTTAACAAAAGAGAATTAAGATCATATTTTGCTGCTTTGACTTGTAATTTTTTAGTGCAATAATGAGATTGTACTTTAGTTATTAGTTTTTTTTTAAAATTAAATGAAAATAAACACGCTATTTTTATTTTAATTGAAATCATAAGTCAGAAGCTCCTTCAAATAAGTGAAAACAAATGTGCACTAAAAGAGATAAATCTTTCATATTCATCCATTTAGGGTTCTCTCGTTTGACACTAGCTAGGAAGGCCAGGAGTGGGAGTTGATAGTTCCCAAATTATACACACAAAATGATCTTCACACTTTTATCGACATTACTACGAAGGATCTTTGAGCAATAATTTTAGGTTAACTCAGTTGTACTAATAAAAATTTAAAACTTGTTGTTGAATGTTGACATACCATCAATAATACTACAAATAACAAGTTTTAAATTTTTATTAGGTTAATTAAATCAACTTAAAATCATTAATCAAAATTTATTTATTGTAATATAAGAAAAAGTGTGAAAATCATTTTGATACGGAGATAATATTAAATAAGGGTAACAGGGGCTTTCAGGCCTTAGTGAAAGGAAGATTCTTGTAACGACCTAAAGCAAGCACAGAGAAAGTGTGAATTCTTCACAGGGTATAACTTCTATAGATTTCACCAATAATAACTCATTTTATAGTTACTGTCACTTTTGGTCAAACAGATGAAGTTTGACCAATAAATTTAAATAAAAGCGGCGGAAAAAAAAAACATTTTCTTTCTGAAATGTTACAGTTTTTATTATGAAGTATAACTATAATTTTGCGGAAAATTGATTAAGGATGACATAAGATTTATTGCAAAACTAATGTTATATTTTATAATAAATTAATGTAACATTTTTTTCTCAATTGTAACAATTTTTATTATGAAATGTAACTATAGTTTTGCTGAAAAGAGATTGATGATAACATTAGATTTACTACAAAACTACTCTTACATTTTATTATAAAAAATTGTTACATTTATTTGTGGGAAATTCTTGCTTTTTAAAGAAAATATATGTAACATTTACTCTACAAAACCTGCTACTTTCATCTGTATAACAAATTATACTCATATATATAGTCAGTTATGGGTTTTTTCCCCTAGGGCCCCTAATGCCAGATTTTATTACAAATAAAACCTCACCCAGATCAAATACCACATAAGGAGCTGGGGCGAGATTAAAATTCCCCCCACACCCCTCATGACCAGTCAACAACAAATCCTAAAAACCCTCCCCTCCCTCATCTCACACTTTTCACGCACTGCACACACACACGCTCTCTCTCACACACAAACACACACGCTTTCTCTCTCTCCAAACCCTCGCACCTTCTCTCTTCCTCCTCCGATCGCCGCCGGCGATTCTCTCTCTACGCTCCAGTTCACTTCTAAGTCTCCGACCGTCACTTCACGTCGGCCTTCCCCCAACGTCGTCTACTCCCTCCTCTCCCTTTTCAACTCATCGCTCTCTCTCTATAACACGCAACTGATGCGCTTTCTCTCTCTAACCCCTCATCTCCGGCGACCGGAACCTCACGTCGCCCCTCCCTCTCGATGTTTCTGTACTTGCACAAGCTGGCTCTCGGGTAGGCGATGAGGTCACTTCCGGCAGTAAATCCAGCCAGATCTATTCATCTCCGGTCGGTGTACATTATCAGACGACGTCTTTTTAGATCTGTGTAGATCTGGAGTGATTCTCTCATCTCCGATCAGTACCTAAAAGACGGCGTCGTTGCTATGTCTCCGGCGGATTTCTCCCTCTGCACTTCAGATCCGAGTGTGGCATCAATGGTGGTCGATGGTGGTGAAGACGATGTAGCAAATAAATGATTAGGTAAGTTCAACGGAGGTGAAGTGGTAGACCCGAAAGGATTTGAATAAAATTAGTATTTGTGATAGAAAGCAAACGCCCTCTCTATAGTTTGCTCAATTTGTGATAGGTATCCATTCAGATTTGCAAAAAGACTTGCAATTGTAATTTTTTTAAAGGAATTTGAATTTGAGTTGTCTGAAAATTAAAGAAACAAAAGAGAGGTGTTGTAATTAAATGAAGGGAACCAATTGGATTCACAATAGTGTTTGGGTGTGAATATTCAAATGGTGGAACTAATTAGTGGATTGAAAGAAACCAATTCAATGAACATGATGGCATTTGACCCGACAAATCTCCAGATTTTTGGTTCTTAAGTTCTTAAACATTTTTATTCAATGAGACTTTAGTTTATGAACATGTTTAATAAGACTTTATCTTATGAACATGATCAAATGAACTTGTTAAATGAAACTTTAGTCTTATGAACATGTAAATGAAATTTTAGTTTATGATGTTTAATGAGACTTTAGTCTTATGATGTTCAATGAAGGCTTTAGTCTTATGAACAGCTTCAATAAGACTTTAGTCTTATGAACACATGTTCAAATGAAACATGTTTCAATGAGACTGAATAAAAGTCTTATAATACACATTATTATTCATAAGAGCAAAGTCTTATGAACATGTTCAATAAGACTTTAGTCTTATGAACAACTTCAAATAAGACTTTAGTCTTATGAACATGTTCATAAGACTTTTGACACTTATATGTTAAATGTGTTAGTTATAAGAGTTTGACTGTTGTTTGACCAAGTTTGACAAAAAAAAAGTATTATTTTTTTGTAAAAAAATGAAAAAAGTAATTTTTGTAACTCTTATATGATAATTATGTGTAAGTAATAAGAGTTTGACTGCTGTTTGACCAAGTTTGACAAAAAAAAATTATTATTTTTTTTAAAAAAAATGAAAAAAGTGAATTTTTTTTTACTCTTATGTGTTAGTTATAAGAGTTTGACTAAGTTTGACCAAATTTGACTTAAAAAAATATTACTTTTTTGTAAAAAATGAAAAAAATAATTTTTGTAACTCTTATATGATAATTATGTGTAAGTAATAAGAGTTTGACTGCTGTTTAACCAAGTTTGACAAAAAAAAATTATTTTTTTTGTAAAAAAATGGAAAAAGTGAAATTTTTGACTCTTATGTGTTAGTTATAAGAGTTTGACTGCTGTTTGACCAACTTTGAACAAATTTGACCAAAAAATTTTGTTATTTTTTTTGTAAAAAAATGGAAAAAATGATTTTTTTTTACTCTTATGTGTTAGTTATAAGAGTTTGACTGTTGTTTGACCAAATTTGAACAAAACAATTTATTATTTTTTAGTAAAAAAGTGAAAAAAATAATTTTTGTAACTCTTATATGATAATTATGTGTTAGTTATAAGAGTTTGACTGCTGTTTGACCAAGTTTGACCAAAAAAAATATTTTTTTTTTGTAAAAAAAAATGGAAAAAGTGAATTTTTTGACTCTTATGTGTTAGTTATAAGAGTTTGACTACTGTTTGACCAAGTTTGACCAAAAAAAAACTATTATTTTTTTGTAAAAAAAATCAAAAAGTAATTTTTTAAACTCTTATATGATAATTATGTTCAAGTTATAAGAGTTGACTAAAATTTGACCAAAAAAGTAAAGTTGGGAAGAGATATGAGGGTAGAATAGTACTTTAGCAGGTGCAAAACAAGTGAGAGGTGTATGGGGAATTAGTGATCTCGGGTTTCCTAAATAGTATTTGTATCTGGGCCTAGGGGCCCTAGAGTCCATAGCCCGTCAGTTATATTTCAACTATTACTTTCTCTTAAAAAAATCAAACTATTTAAAATTTTATTCAAAACTATAGTTACATTTTATAAAATATGTACTTTTTCAAGATTTCAACTGTTACTTTTTTCATACAAAGTGTTATATTTTAGGCATGGAACAGCTCAATTTTTTTGTCTGTTACAAAATAAAATTTTACAAACCTATCTAATTTGATTCGTCTCATCGAGACGAATACAACGCTGTTTTCGGATTTTTTTCGACTTTCACACGAGACAGTCGCCATCATTTTTGTCTTTTTATAATAGTTGATAACCTTCAAAACCTAACCTAACTTGTTAATTTTGCATGAAATTTCAATGTTCTCAAGCTTGCCTATGAAGAACATGTCTAAATATTTATGTCATTTATGCTAATTATAGGAAAGTTAAAGGGGTTCCCATAAACAAGAAGAAAAAAAAAAACAAGAAGAAGCAAAAACTCCAAAAAAAAAAATGCTCAAAAAAAAAAAAACGGATAAGAAAAAAAGATACAGTGGTCCCCAGACTTATCTTCAGCCCAGTAAATTGCCACGTGTCTATCATTGGAAAGATATTCGCTTGCTCATTAAACAACAGCCACTAAACTTAAGATCCGTACGGCCTCTTAGTAGGCTTTTGGCAGATGGACACGTGTTCTGATATTTCAACGGCAGTGATGTGTGTGCCGGTCTTTTCAATTCACTTTTATGCTTGTGGGTCCTATTATGCTGAGTTGGCAGCTGGAAATTGGGCATTTTTACTCTGCTTGGTGGATGGCTAGGTTCTGCGCGGACCTGGGCCACGTGGTATATTGGGTCGGACTTTGACAGCTTACATTATCCGAGACCAATAGAAATATAAAAAATAAACATACTTTTTAACTGAAGTTTTTAAAAGAAATACCTAATTCTTCAAACTTAACAATATTGTTAATCACGTGGAAGACACATGGTTTTTAATTAAGTTTTTAATGAATTTCATAAAAAATACCCCATCTGACGAGTATTTTAACTAATTAGGTCTGATCTGACGAAAAAAAACATCAAAGTTCGTTTGGAAATGTGGTATATCACTTTAGGGTCTATTGTCATTAACCCATTTTTTTATAAATAAATTACAAATTCAGAATATAGGGCAATATTTGCATTTGGCGGTTTTTGTGTAAAATGCCCCATTTATATCCACAAAAGATTAGTATAATTTTCACTACTCTTTTAGCTAATGCGATTTTATATAAAAAAAAAAATTGTAGTTCTTTAAAAAAAAATTGGTCCCCCCCACCGTGAGTTATGACCAGTGACGAATTGAAGAAAAAGATTTTATGATAGCATTAAGTTATCTTCATTGAAGCGAAAAGTCACTGGAACCGCTCCACCCATTTTAGCTCTACCCCTCCACCTAACGGCTCCGATCAAGGACACATAGGCGAGCTTATCATCTGTGCGGCTAAGATGATTTCAATTTTTTTGTGGGTCCTACCGAGCTCGGACACATCTCATCCGTCGAACACAAAATCCAATGAGGTGGCTCTAATCAGAGCCATTGAGTGGAACGGGTGGAGCTAACTGCTCGGTGTAGCGGTTCGAAATCCTTATCCACCAACTCAATTTCTTTCTTATAGTAATCCCTCCGCCCATACTTATATTATTACTAAATGAGAGTATATGGAGATTAAGAAAATATATTGGAAAATAAGTATTGTGAGTGGGTAGGAGATAATTGATAGTTATTGTGAGTGGATATGAGAGAGGAAAGTGAACATTTTGGGTAAGTAGTAATAAGTATGGGACACCCAAAATGAAAATAAGTAACGATAAGCATGTGACAAAGCGAGTAATTAATAGATTCTTTGTATCGAATTTAAAATGACAAAATTTGTGTGAAACGGTCTTATATATGAGACGAATTTGATTATGGGAACGGGGAAGCAAACCTATTTTCCTCTCATCGAAATCCATTTGATACATAATATGGTATCACAAAAGACTAATAAGTTTTGAAACTTGTTAAAATTAATATTTCGTGTTCAAGTTGTTTAGCATTATATGCCGTGTGTAGGCAGACACATACATACGTACGTCACAATTATAGATATTAAAGCAAATTGCACTTTTGTACCATTAAGTACACAATGTAATTGCATTGTAGTACACAATGTACCAAAAGTTGTAATTTGAACCTTTATATTCACAATTAGTTGTAACCTCGAGCAAAATTGGACTATAGTTAAAAAAACCTTAACAAGACGGAAAGGTTAACGAGCTTCTTATAAAATTGTATTGACAACCCTTAAAATTCAACAAGTTTTCAATTGTTATAATTCTGTTAATTATATTTACAAAACACATAAAAAATTGTTTACTTTTTTGAAAGGGGTTATTAAAATTTGCATTGACACCCATTACCAAACGTTTTCATAATGTGCATTTGACACCATTACAACACCCGTTAACATCACTACCACGGTGGTAGTACCACCACTTCCATTTCCAACACTCCCAAGTCCCACCACCATTTTTGCCATAAGCCCGGTTTTGATCATGTGCAACCAGCCGAATTGCACAAGGCCTAAAAATTTTGAGGGCCCTAAATTTTATATAGATAGTATATATAAATAAAACACCGAATAATTGCACTAAAGCTAAAGGTGCCCCGATGGTAAGTCCTTTCACGATGCAACCAAGCATGCCCGAGTTTGATTCCCAGTAGTGGCGCTTTATTGACTTTTATTTTCTTTTTGCCCTCTTGGACTTTTCTCATTTCATTTTTGGTCTTCTTTTATCCTACATGGGTTTTTTTACCGATTTTCGTTTGGGCTTCCCTCCCCTTCTCCTCTTCTTTTCTAGTTTAGGTTTTCTTTCTTTCTTTCATTATTATTTTTTTTGCAAAACCTTAATTAGAAAATTTTCTTTTTTAATAACATATATTAATTATTTATAAATTATTTGTTTATTAATTCGACATTATTACAACCAATTTTTGGGCTTTCCTCCCCTTTTTTTTAGTTTAGGCTTTCATTCCTATTTTTTTCTCAAAAACTTTATTAAAAAGTATGGTTTCTTTTAAAAATATATTTTAATTTTAATGAATTATTTGCTTGTTACTTAACATTATTGCAATCATTTTATTGTGAAAACTTTTAAAATACTAAGGGCCCCAATTTTCACATTTTAGTATTGAGACGGGCTGCTTTGCCATTACAACCACCAACATTACTACCACCCCCACATCTCAGATAGCTTCATCAATCATCAACTACCTCAGATTTGAATAAGAAATCGAACAAATATAAGCCTATATACTCTGGTTCTTGCAATTTCACCCAAAACACAAGGAAAAAATAATCTCATTAATTTCACCATTGAAAACAAAAAACCCGAAACTGCCTTTGAAACACCTATATCGAGAGAAAAAAAATAGATCCTGATCTGCGGTGGAAGAGGACGAAGAGAAGTAATGAGTGCCAAATTCGTGAAAGAAAGAGGAGGAAGAAAAAGAAAGGAAGGGGGGGTCAGAATATCATGTTGGAACAATTTTAAGATCCCTTAATGCCGTACTTATATTTAGAATAAGTTTGAGGAGGGAGATGAAGGCGGAAGCGATTAAGAACAATTACCTGTTGAATCCATATGAATATTGTAGGGAGAAATGAAGAAGAAGAAGAAGAACAAAATAAAGAGCGTGCTCTTCTAAGTGATAATGTCTCTTTATTCTCTCAAAGTATTCTAACAATATGAAGAGAAATTTAGATGGGGAAAGCAAGAATTCATTAGTCTCTAAGGGTTGATGGAACACCCTTTATATAGGAGACTTGGTGACATTTCACTTAGGGACCACACCCTTTCAAGATAAGTGATATTATATTACCCTTTTACCCATCACAATTAGGTAATTATATATCCAGGAATTCTACACATTTCATTATAAACTATAGTTTATAATTAACATTATAATCATAATTTTATGAATGGAAGTCTAAATGACTTGTATTGCAAGCCATGTCCCAACATATCATTCATATATGTTTCAAATAGGAAAAACTACAAAAAAATGCAACGTACCAAGCTTTTGTTTACGATTTATGCAACATACCATAAATTTACGACATAATCCAACGTACTTTGTAATTTTGTACCAAACAATGCAACGTACTTTGCAATTTTGGTTTAAAATAATGCAACGTACTATAAAGTACGTTGCATTTTTTGGAACAAAATTACAAAGTACGTTGGATTATGTCGTAAACTTGTGATACGTTGCATAAATTGTAACCAAAACGAAAGTACGTGGCATATTTTGGTAGACCGTTTCAAATCTAAGGAGGGATATGATTTCCGGAGTGCAAAGCGGTGAGGTAGGATCTGGGTGATCACAATCTGGGCAGGGAGGGGCGCTGGGAAGGATGCGAAAAAGAAAGGGAGGAGTCGCAGAAGGGGCCGGCTAGAATCGAGCCGACGTGGGGTTATGGTAGGAAGGGGTATGGTTGGGTTGCCATGGTAGTTGCTTTCTCTTTGCTGCAACATTTTAAAAGGTTCATTTTAAGGATGGTCATCCTCCATATTTATATTTATAAGACACATTTTAAGGATGGTCACTGTAATTTTTTAAAAAGCTCATTAACCTTTCCGTCAATGTCGTTAATGTTGTTTAAGACCAACTCCAACCCACTTCAATTCCATCTTCATTTCTTCAAAAACCCAACTATTCACCTCTCCAACCCACTTCAAATCCTACTTCATTTTTTAAGTAGATGAATAGTGTTACTTCAAATTTGAAGTAACAGTATTCATCTACTTCAAAAATGAAGTAGATGTTTCAAAGTTACAATTTGGTCCCTAAAAATTTAAAAGTTGCATATTTTGTGAATTATGTAATTAAACAAAAATTATCATTGTGTAATCCGAAATTATTTTTATTTTTAATTTTAATCTTAAATTATTTTTAGTCTATGTAATATATAAATAATAAATTTAATTATCTTTAATGTTTAATTGCATATTTATTGTTTTGATTATATTAAATAATAATTAAAAAAATATAGTTTTTCACTAATTAATTTGAAATTCTATCATTTAAAATAAAACAGAGGGTTCAATATACAAAATGACTAAAGTTTGTGTAGTGTCAGTGTTCTAAAAGACACTAGACGGCGGAGCAGCGCCTAGCGCCTAGAGCGCCTAGGCGGGGCGGAGGCGGGGCCGGGAAATTATCGCATTTTTAATATTTTTTATAAATTTATTAATCTATGTATATATATATATATATATATATATATATATATATATATATATATATATATATATATATGTGTGTGTATTTTTTTTTTCAAATGAATATATATATGTATTTATTTATCCAAAAATAGTGCCACATATTTTTATTGTCAAACATTACTAATTAAACTAATTAAAAAAAGATCATAACTAAGATGGCCCAACCCATGAAATCCATTTATTCAAACCAACAAATTTTACCATAATTGGCCCACTCCATTTAATTTGGCCCACTTCATATTAGTTATGGAAATCCTAAATAAAAAAACTCTACCCTTCTCTCTTCACTTCTCACTTTCTCAGTCTCATCTCAACTCTCATCTCACGCAATCACGCCTCTCTCTTTCTTACCCATCCCGGCGTCTACCGCCGCCGCGACTTTCGGCAACGGCAAGTCGTCTCCTCTTATCTCTATCTCTCTTTATTTCCCTTCTCTCTCTCTCTTTCTTTCCCATCTCTCTCTCTCTCTTTCTTTCCCTGCTTAGCTTGAGCGCCGCCGTCGCCGATCGAGCTTCCGACGACGACCACCACCGGCCGATCTGAGGCAGTTGGCGGCGCCTAAACTGTCTAGACGACGCGTAGGACACCTAATCGGTGCCCAAGCCCGCCCAGCCGCCTATCCCACCTAGTCGGCGCCTAGTTCCGCCTAGACCGTATAGCGCCTAATCTGGCCGACTTGCCGAAGTTATTTAGGGATAATCTTGCTTTAAAACAATGGAATCAAGTATGTAGATCCACATGGTATGCACTAGACATAAAACCATGTTATGAAGGGATAGTCACACTTGAACCATTGTGTTCATTCAACAAAACTTTTCAAACCATTTTCTTAAATTCAGATGATGATTATCAGTACTCTATGAATGAATTAGAGTCTCTAATCAACATCAAAACTTGATGATTCAACAGGAAAAATGAATCGAATAAAGCATAAAAAGCTTTCCCGAAAAGAACTCAAACTTAAACCAAAATATAACCAGGCTCTGATACCAATTGTTGGAACAATTTTAAGATCCCTGAATGCCATACTCATATTTATAATAAGTTTGAGGAGGGAGATGAAGGCGGAAGCGATTAAGAACAATTACCTGTTGAATCCATATGAATGTTGTAGGGAGAAATGAAGAACAAGAAGAAGAACAAAATAGGGAGAGTGCTCTTCTAAGTGATAATGTCTCTTTATTCGCTCAAAGTCTTCTAACAATATGAAGATAAATTTAGATGAGGAAAGCAAGAATTCATTAGTCTCTAAGGGTTGATGGAACACCCTTTATATAGGAGACTTGGTGACATTTCACTTAGGGACCACACCCTTTCAAGATAAGTGATATTATATTACCCTTTTGCCCATCACAATTAGGTAATTATATATCCAAAAATTCTACACATTTCATTATAAACTATACTTTATAATTAACATTATAATCATAATTTTATGAATGGAAGTCTAAATGAATTGTGTTGCAAGCCATGTCCCAACAATCTCCCACTTGGGTTGCAAAACAAAGTCCTTCCTTTAAATCATGAATATAACACAAATGTCAACCCTAATGTGCGCACTTTATTGTCATTTATAACAATCTCGTCCATTAGCCATACAAGTATAGGACTAAAGGGGCAGTCGTTGTAATTGATTCGCAACTAAACCCACAATAATCACGTATACAAATCCAACTAAATGACATAGATCAAAAGTATAGATGTGTAGCATGGAATCATAATGAATATATACATATTCTTCCAACTAGTCCAACTTAACCAAATGAGATAAAAAAATAATAGAACAATTAATGAAGTACAACACAAAACTCCCAATAAATTAAATGTTATCAAATTGTTACACCCATATGAGCAACATGCTCGTGAAACACTAGAGATGATAACGTTTCATAAATGGATCCGTTAAATTATGTTTGTTCTAATAAGTTGTATTTCTCTGTTCATTTTGTACTATTTTCTTTATAACAAGATACTTAATGTCTAAATCCATAAACCTTTTGTTAGAGTACGGAACTGCTACCTGATAGTCATATCTTAATTGGTCTTTCGACACTTGTTTTGACAAATCACAGTCCATTAAAACTTATGTAGCCATGTAATTTTAACAAATATCGGAATACCAAATGATATCAAGATTATCCGATTAAAAATAGGCATGTAGATCTTTGTGTTTTGTAAATACTATATCATTCTTTTGGATACTACTTAATGTTCTTTCTGGATTGCTTTGGTATTGACCAAGCATCCCAACATTGAATGCAAGACTTACGCATATATTAAGCTTTCTTACTGCTGATGCAAAGAGGGATATTTTCTATATATATTTGGATTCATAATTAACTTTAGGACACTGTTTGAGACTAAGCATGTCTCCTTTAAATTAGGGGTGTCAAGTGGTTTATAGTTTTGCATGCTATACCTTTTGTAATACCTTTTCTATATAGACCTTTTGTGATAATCCCAAAATACTCCGTGAATACTCACAGTGAACTTGGATTCCTAATACAAAAAGATGCCTCACCAAGAATTTTCATTCCAAAGAAATTTCTTAGTTTTCTTGTTAAGGTTTAAAACATTACTAGCAAGCAAATATTACCCACATATAAGACCAAAATTATAATTTTTACTCCCATTGAACTTATGGTATACACAATATTTATCAAGATTCTTTCAAACCAAATGAAAGAATAACTTGATTAAATTCTAAATACCATTAATGAAAAATTTGCTTAAGTAATAAATGAATTTCTGACGGAATTAGTTAGAAATGTTGTTAAGTGCTCATGTATCGTGCACGTGATCAACAATTTGGTTAGTTTGAAGCGTCACTTGCAATCGGACAAAAGAGAGTAATGATTTTATTCATGAGTACTGAGTGTATATTAGCATAACTTAATAATTGAACACATTTATAAAAGCACGAGACACTTTTTATTCTTTTTCATTTGTACATATCTGCTGAGGTAAATAATTTAAAAGCAATTAAAAATTGTATCGTGAATATTGTGATCATCAAATTTCTTCTTACACTGTCACACCTAAAGAAAGTGATCAAATATGCCATACGTTGTATAATGCTCATAATGATGTAAACACTCTATAAAAAAAAGATTGTACAACCTTTGCTATATTAACTTTAAATAGCATTTAAAAAAATAAATGTCAAAAAGTCTTGAAATGGGGTCACTATTTTTATTTTTTTTTGAAAGAGAAATGGGGTCACTATTAATCGCTAAGATTAATTTATTTGTATTTTTTTTAACAGACCAAGATTTAGTTTTATAAGCTAGCTGTTGACCATTGATTTTCAAACTTAGAATATTTTTTAATAATAAATGTAATAATTATTTTTTAATTATAAAATAACATTTATTATGCGACAAAAAATATTTTTAAGTTGAATCAAAAATGAAAAGGAACCGGAAATACACATGTACTAAAAAGAGAAAAAGAGAAAAGGTTATCCGTAGTACTCCCTCCGTCCCAGACTAAGGTTCTTACTTTCCTTTTTAGTTTGTCACAAAATAAGGTTTTTAGTTGTTTTGTTATCTAAAATGGACAATGGAACCCACTTGCCATTTTCACAGCAAAAACTTTATACCCACTTTCTCCTACTTTACTTTTTATACTCACAATATTTATTTTTTACTTAATTTTTATGTAAAGTCAAATTAAAAATCTTAATTCGGGACGGAGGGAGCAGTAAAATTTGGAAAGCGTTCTTAGGTAGTGTAATGCAATGCAGTGCTCGCCCTATGAAACTGCCGACATAACTAATAAAGTGATAAAGGGGGAGAAAAAAAAAAGGGGGAGAGAAAGTGGATTCATCCATCCCACTTTAAATTATTTACAAAAAGCGTATTTCTCTTTGAGTTGGTTCGGAGGGAAACTAGTTCCTCCATAAGTTATAAAAAGTCATGTTTTTTTTAACCCTTTTTAAATCCTAAAAGGCCTAAACCCTAAACTTTAAACCATAAACCCTAAACTTTAACCCCTATAAAAACAGGACTTTTTATAACTTATGGAGAAACTAGTTTCCCCCAAAATTTTCTCTTTCTCTTTTACAAATATGTATAATGTAAATGTAATTTATAGACTACTCCGTCCTATACTTATCGTTACTTATTTTCATTTTAAGCGTATCATACTTATTGCTACTTACTCAAAGTGTTTACTTTTCTCTCTCCTATCTACTCACAACAACTATCCACTAACTTATTTTCTCTTTCATACCCACTCACAAAGTCCCAATACTTACTTTTTCAACATCTTTTCTTAATCCCCGTATACTCCAACAGTTTTAATTTAAGCCACAACAATATTTGTATATACTCTCTATGTCCTGCCCGACTTGAGACGTTTGCCATTTTGGGCATCTTACTCGACTTAATACGGCAAAAAGTGGAAAGGTTATATTACTTTTATATTTAATGAGACCCACTTATCATACTCACAACAACAATCCCCTTACTATTCATCTCACCCATTCTCTCTCTTATTTTACTATTCATACTCACAACACATACTCTACTCATTCTCTTTTGTTGGGGAAATAGGGTTTGTTGATAATCTTGGATAATGATTGAATTGTGTATGTTCACTTTCCGAACAAAGTATTTCGACCCTTTATGCCTAGGTTACACGAAATCTTTGTATGGGATAAGACAATCAAGCAATCTGATTCTTAGGCAAAGAGATCAGATCAAAACTTGGAGAATTTGTGTGTTTTCTTATATTGTTAGAGTCCAAATAATCTGTTTATAAACAGATTTTTCGTCTGGAGCAGAAGAGAGACAATGGTTACATTCACAACAGTCATGACTGTCAACAGAAAAGGCACATTTTCACTGATTCAGTGTCTGCTCGGCCGTGTCAAGGAAATGTGCTCGGCCGAGCAGGCCTTTTTTCGTGACTTCTGTTTTCTGTAAAAATCATGCTCGGCCGAGTTAAGGAAGTGCTCGGCCGAGCAACTCCTGTTTGGCCTGTCTCTTAATTTTCGGGTTTTGGTGGGAAACTGGTGGGAGATTATTTGGAACACCAAATATACTGTCTAGGTTTCGGGGCGCTGCCCCGAGCCCCGCGAGGGGCGGCTCTCCCTCGACCCCCGCCCGCTCTGTTGGGAGCGGGACCCCAACAAGGGGCGCTGCCCCTTGACCCCGCAAGGGGGCGCAGCCCCCTTGACCCCTGCTTCTTTATCGTGGTCGAAAACATATTAACTCAAACGAGTGTGTACTCCACACTTTCCCTTACTCGTATCCGAGCTGAATATGAAATCGCATTGGTCTCTAGTAAATCACAATTACATAAAATCGTTGATGACACTAAAATCACCAACACTTTTCTCTTAAAATAATAGTTTTCCTTAATTTTCGTATCGGGACCAAAAATCCTAAGTCGAGCGGGCCAGAGAAAGTATATATATATATATAAATGTAGGTGTTGAATACCATCAAGTACACTTTCAAATTGACTTTATAATAATTTAAAATATTTATTACTAATAAAAAAAGATCATTTATAAAAAAGTAAAAAACAATCAAGCATAAGTAAGAATTAATAAAATGACTGAGATAATTAATACTCCACCATCTTATTTTAAGAACCAGAATATTTGTGAGCACAAAAATTAAAGAAATACATAATACTTTTATTATAAAATATAGATAGTGAAGTAGAGTGTTGTGAGTATAAAAAGTAGGTAAGAGAGAAAAAGCAGGGTATGAAATATTTATTGAATAGTTGTTATGAGTAATTTTCTTTTTTTTAACAGTTGTAACATATCATTCATTTGAAGGCAATTGCCATCGTTTACAAATTCCTATGAAATCTATTACAATCGTATCTAAAGTCATGCTGATCTATAGCCCTGCCTATTACAAGTTCCTAGGGAGTTTCACCATTGTCGAACCTATTATAGCGAATGATATTTGCTTCTACAAGTTGATGTTGCAATCCTCAGAAACGTCCCCCAGGACCTCCCCTAAGGAAGACCATCTACCCACTTTGCACATACCGCTCGCCAAGAAGCCTTTGGTGTTGTTGTGAGTATGATATGTAAGACCCATAGAATACAAATATATTAATCCTTTTTGAAATTTCAACTTTTAAATTGAGACACGCCCTCAAAGATTTTTTGTGTCTTAAAAAAATTGGGATGGCGGGAGTATACAACACAGTCAATTATCACAAAACCAACCAAATTACCCAATATTAATACTCCATCTGTCCTAGAGTATATGTCCACCCCTCGTTTTTTAGCCCGTCTCAGAATATATGTATACCTCTAAAAATAGCAAAGAATCTTTATTATTCCCCCACTCATTCTCTCTCTTACTTTACTTTATACTCACAACACCAATCAACTTACTATTCACTCTCACTCAGTTTCTCTCATACTTTACTTTTATACTCAACACTTATATTACTTCCACCATTTCTTAATCTCCGTGTAAATGTGAAGGTTGACATATGCTTTAGGACGGAGGGAGTAGGATTTAAAGGGATTTGACACTATGATACTCCCTCCGTCCCGGACTAAGGTTCTTAGTTTGACTTTATACGGAGATTAAAAAAAAATGTTGTGAGTATGAAAAGTAAAGTATAAGAAAATAGGAAAGAGAAAGTGGATAGAAAATTTTTGTTGTGAGAATGACAAGCGGGTCTTATTTTCCACAAACAATTAAGAATCTTAGTCTATAACAAACAAAAAAAAGGAAAGTAAGAATTTTAGTGTGGGGTACATATTACTATTCAATTGTACATTCTTACAAAAATCTTTAAAATATTATTTTTATACTTGAAAAATTAAATTAAATACACCAATAGAAAGCGAGTGGACCCCTCCTCCTTCCCAAGGAAATCTCATAATGCCACAAAGAATTTGTGGCTCAGAATCCCTGCCAATGCTGACGTGTCGCTCTCCTACCTCCTTATTACTTCAAAGAGGAAAAAAAAAGAAATCAGAGTGAATTAACGGAACAACTCTCTCTCTCTCTCTCTCTCTTGCCTGCTGTACTGTACGTTACAAACCACGACAACAAAGAACAGAGAAAAGACTTCTTCTTGCAGAATTACACTCACATAAAACCTACACACTGTGTGAGAGAGAGGCCATGGCACAAGTACATAGAGACCCGGCGATTAAGCTCTTCGGAAAGACGATTCAGCTGCTTCCTGATCAATTTAGTTCTAAAAAATCTTCCAACGATGAACAACAAAGCCGCCACCCTTCAACTTCACTGCACAAGGTACTTGCATATACAGTTGTATTGTATTTGTATATATGTTGCAGTTTTAGATGTAAATTTTTGGTGTGTTCGTGATTCTAAAGAGAGACCCATTGCTTAGACATTCATATGTGAAATTGGGGTTTTTTTTTTTTTTTTTGGTAGTATTTATTTGTGGGACTTGTGATTGAGAATTAATGTGTTTCAAACCATTTGGGCTGAATTTAAATTTTGTTCATTTAAACCAGTTTGTTTTAATTGTGGGGTTTGGCTCTTTATGGTTAAAGTAAAATCAATGGATTGGAGAGGATCTCAAATCTCAATCTGATAAAGATGCAGTTCAACTGTTTGAGTTAATTCCTGAAAGTGTGAGACAACTGTTTACTATCGAGATTTACTTTGTCCAGGACAACAGTTTTTTTTTTTCTTCTTTTTTTCTTTGTTTTGATTAGATCGTGACTGACTTGTTGCTGTAGTACAACCTGATAGTATTTTCAGAGGTTTTGTGTGGTTGGGGAGGAGAGAAATGGGATGTGGGTACGCTTTTAGTTTTTGTTTGGGGAAAAAAAACTACTACCTCTTTCTCAAAATGAATGTCCGAAATTGCTGTTGAACAAGAACAATTTGGGACATTGATTTTGGGACGAAGGGAATATTTCGAAATGACGTGTTAAAACTAGCATGGAACGTAATGGAATGATCATTATTGAGTATCAAACTAGCACTCTTCTAGATACATCTGGCGATACTAATTCATTTCAGGCTAAAATGTGTGGGCATAGATTTGCTTGTTTTTGGAATGTTGACATTGATTTACTTGGTATCTTTTTTAGTGTGAATGAATTTGAATGCGTCGAGTACCATTTGATCTTTTTGATTGGGTGAGCAAGGTGGCTGTTCATGTCACGCGCTGTTACTTTGTCTTTTCAAAAAGGAGTGCTATTCAAAAGATGAGATCTTGATTCTTACATTTAGGAGTTGGATTTTATTGTAGCCTACTATCGAATCTGTATACTCCTTGATTTATCTAGCTTCAATACTTGTATCTGTTTCATCATCTTATTAACTATGCATAATTAACATAGATTGAATCTTGATTCCTTTGATGAATCCAGTTATGAATTTTGGGTTTGAAAGGATGAATCACGGGTTTAACTTCATGTTGAGCTAACGACTTCTGTATTAAAAGAAGCAAATCAGCAGGCGGTGATAAATAAAAGTTTTACTTTTGTTGTAAAGTCAACTAAAGCTTTAGCTATATAAGTTTCCTGTTTCCATGAAACTTCACAGAGAGAGAGAGAGTCTATATTCTTGTTCACGTGCAGTTATTCAACTTTTTTTTTTTTTTAATACGCGATTTGATTTTATAATAGCAGAATCATTCACAAGAAGAACAAGCTAGAGGAGAAGACGCTTCCTCCCATCAATTTGCAGAGGGGTCAATTGATCAATCAACATCATCCAGGCTTAACGAAGACCCTAAAACCCCTAATGCAGACAATGAAATCTCTTCAACAAACACTACCAAAACTGACGATCCAATTGAAATAAGCAACTCAGAAGAAAAGACAGAACTGAAGAAGCCCGATAAATTACTTCCTTGCCCAAGATGCAATAGCATGGACACAAAATTCTGTTACTACAACAATTACAAAGCCAATCAGCCTCGCCATTTCTGTAAGAATTGTCAGAGATATTGGACTGCAGGCGGGACAATGAGAAACGTGCCTGTCGGTTCGGGACGGAGAAAAAATAAAAGCTCTTCTGCTTCTCACTATCGACACATAATAGTTTCTGAGAGTCCCCAAGTAGCTCGACCTGATGCTATTCATCACCAAGCTGTCCTTACTTTTGGCTCGGATCCTCCACTTTGTGAATCAATGGCTTCTGTATTGAATCTTGCTGAAAAAATTGCTGAGAAAACTCAGAATGGTGCTATTAATGAATCTCATCAACAAGAAAAGAAAAAAGGGGATAATCTATCTTCTGTTTCAGACAAGGGAGAGAATGGTAATTTGAATAATTTTCAGGGGTACCCTCTTCAAGTCCCTTGTTTTCCTGCTCCTCCTTGGCCTTATCCATGGAACTCAGCTCAATATAGTTCTCCAACGGCACCATCTACACCTACTACATTTGGTCCTACAAGGTTTCCGATGTCATTTTACACTCCACCTCAGTATTGGGGTTGTACCGTACCACCAGGCCCGTGGAGTATGCCATGGTTAACCCCACAGAATCCTTTTCCCGGGCCATATGTAGCTCCATCAAGTCCGAGTTCACCGTTAGGGAAACATTCAAGGGATGGAAACTTGCTAACATCTTCAAATTTAGCAAAAGAAAAAGGTTCACAAGGAAAAGATCAGGAGAGGGCTGTTCTGATTCCGAAGACTTTAAGAATAAACGATCCAAATGAAGCTGCTAAAAGCTCGATATGGTCAACTTTGGGGATCAAGAATGACAATGGTAATTCAGTCAAAGGGGGAAGTTTGTTTAAGGCCTTTGAACCAAAGGGTAGTCAGAAAAATCACTTTGATGAAAATCCTACAGTGTTCCATGCCAACCCAGCAGCTCTATCAAGATCACTTAACTTCCAAGAGAGCTCGTAGAGAGGGAGTTCAGTTAACTTTTTAACGACTCTCGTTATCTTTTCCATAGTTGAGGCAGGGGAATTGACTGGATTTCACTTCCTAAGCTTCAATGCAGGAATCGACACAGGTAAAAGACCTCGACTCTGAAGAAGGCAAAGTATTTCAAGTTATTCCTTTTTGGTCCTGTCAATTACTGCCTCTCGTTTACTTGTTGTACCACTACGGGTGGTTGATTTTGCAGGATTCTTGAATCGATTATAGGAGTGATTATTGTACATACATGTCTCTATACTATTACTAGCTAGTACTAGATGATAAGATAGTGAAGGAAAGAGAAACAAAGAGATTCTTGAATGTAAAACAATTGCAGATGTTGTTGAATAAATGAATCTAAATCAAGAATTTCCCCAAATTTTACTTGTTCTTGTGTGATACTACTCTCTCAATCTCCATTTTCTTTGGCTAAAAGTGCCAACAATAAACAATTCTCTGTATATTAGAGAAATGCACCATAAGAAGAAGAAACGTTAAAGGTTAAATTTTGATGGAATGGCAAAAAAAAATAAAAAAAAATATACGCTAAACAAAAGTTTAAATAGGGATACGCGCCTAAACAGTCGGACCACACAGTTGTCTCATCGATTTTGTGAGTGCATTTCAATCTCAATACCCCCACGTCGCGCGAGATTAATTTGGACATTTCACTAAATAAATGAATTGATTGCGTCCATCTATTGATGTGAGTTTATATCTCGACCGCGATTTGATAATTAAAACATTGTGATGGTGCATTTGTGTCCATCAAGTCAAGTGGTTACTTAAGAATGTAATGGAGAAGAGAGTAAAGGAAATAATGTAACATCTCTTGACTTTACAAAAAGTCAAGAGGGCCAAAGTTGAAATGTATAAATGGAAATGGGGAAAAATGGACAAAACCCAAAAGAAAAGGAAATGTTCCGTGGGGTAGAGGTTTGAAGATAAACTTGAATCAGGTCAGAAAAGACCAAGAAACCTGTATCTGTCACTCCCAAAAGGATCTAAGCTACAAGTTGCCAAAAAAAAGGTGGATTAAAACTCTATTTTCTTTTCCCTCTCCCTTTTCCATTCTTTTCTTAAGTTTCTTTCTATATTCTTTTTCCTTTCCATCAATTATTTTAATTCACACTCATATGCACTGGGATTGCATGATGGTATTTCTAAAGATATTATAAGAAGTTTGTATTATTAGTTGGGACTTATTTTTGTATTAGATTCAATAAAAAACACTCGGTGAAGTCCCCAAAAGGAGTGATCCAGTGGTAAAACCAAGCCTCATACTCGGTGAACGCTAAGGTTTGATCTTTTTCCTCACCTCCTTGTGGCCTGGACATCACCAGAAAAAAAAAAAAAACAACACTCGTGAATGTGTGGTTGAAATTTCGTGGCAACTAGAATATTTGTTGGTCTCACATGCCAGTCAATAAATCTCGATATTTCTTTACTATTACAAAAAATGAATATATGATCATGTCAGATTGACCTTACAGCACAACATCAAATATGTCGTTACAATGCTTCTATATTATATACCCTCTTGGCATTGTAACGATCCTTTATTGTTGTGTTATGAGAGTCGTCATGATAGGGTAACATCTTTTTTTTGATGAATAATATCTTACCCTATCATGGTCAACTATTATAAAACAACAATAAACATTCATCAAAAGTAAGATAGTTGACCATGATAGGGTAACATCTTATTTTTGATGAATGGGGTTGGGACATGATGCTTCTATATTATACATTTCGACTATCTGTTATTATTACAAAAATGATATATTACATTATATCACAAAATCAACAATGCAACAAAACATCAAATATGTCAGATTTAATGTTTTTATATCCCTTATTATTTATGGATTTTTTCTTATAAGTCCCTAGTTGATACACCTATTTATTAATAAAAACACACATTTTCTAATCTAACCAATAAATCCCTATTCCTAAAATTAAAATACTTAAAAAACCTTCATTTTCCTAAAATGGCAAAACTACCCTCCATTTGGATAAAATAATATAATACCCCTAACCTTTGTCCATCATTGACCACAACTACCTCCCACCACCGCCAACCACCGCCGGACCACCGCCGCCGCCGACGTCCGCTGCCGCTGGAATCCGGCCACCAGTGCCGCCGACAGACCTCCGGCCTCCACTCACCGCCGACTGCCAGAACTCCGACCACCATCGCCGCTGAACCTTTGACCACCACCTCCACACACTTTCTTCCACAAATACTTAAAATAAAAATATTTTGTCATTACCAAGGATAGAACCCATGACTTCTAGCTCTAGCATGCCTCCACACCACTATACCAAGCCTCTTTTGTATCTTTCGTAAACTGTCAAATATTCCCCCAGTCCCATTTCAAATTGCAAAATTTCCCATTTTGGCTGTCCCACTTAAAATTGCAAAATCCTAAAATATAAAGTTTTTAACACTTTTTAATTAGTGGGACGCACTTTTCATACTCATATCAACTAACCCACTTACAATTCCCTACCCCACTTTCTCTCTCCTACCCAACTATCTACGCTCACAACACATCACCCTTTTCACTTTTTCTTTAATTCTCGTACACAACCTAGTTTTTGCAATTTGAAATGGGATGGAGGGAGTATATAACATATACAGCAAGACAAATTTCTCATTATTTTTTTTGGGTTTTGATTAGGAGTATTTTCATAATTTAAATTTTGCTCTATTTTTAATTAAAAAATGAGGTAATTTAATTTACCATTTATCTAAAGAGTGATAGCATGCTAGCTTTTGACTTTAAACAAACACGATATTGGGTTATCATTTATTATACTAACAAATGAGAAATGCATGTCTCAGTTATTGTACTCAACAACCGAAAAATATATGTCCTAATTATTACACTAACAATTGTGAAATTCCTGTCTCATTTATTTTACTAAAACTCATGTGTAAACAATTGTGAAATGCACGTCTCAGTTATTATACTCAACTTATGTGTGAACAATTGTGAAATGCATGTCCCAATTATAACACTCATACTCATGTGTGAAAAATTGTGAAATGCATGTCTCAATTATTATTTTCAACCCATGTGTGAACAACTGTTAAACGTATTTCCCAGTTATAATATCCAAACAATTGTGAAATGCATGTCTCAATTATTATACTACCTCATATGTGAACAACAGTGAAATACATGTCCCAATTATATTACTCATACTCATTTTTGAACAACTGTGAAATGCATGTTTCAATTATTATTTTCAACTCATGTGTGAACAACTGTGAAATTGATGTCCCAATTATAATACTCAAACTCATGCGTGTACAACTGTGAAATGCATGTCTCAGTTATTATACTAACAATTGAGAAATGCATATCCCAATTATTATACTAACAAATGAGAAATACATGCCTTAGTTTTTAACAAGTGAAAACTAAAAAAAGATATTCTCATGCGCTTGTTTAATTCATATTAATGGGTTTAGATTTTTTATTTGTAATGTTTGTTATATTACCTTTTAACATTTTTATGGAAAAAAAAAAAGAAAGTGAGAGGAAGAAAGTGATAGAAGGAAGTTGGAAGTAGGTTAGGGGCACTCATATCTAAAAAGGGTTAATTACAAATTAGGGCCTAACATCTCGTATGAGGTCCCTAAACGGGGCCTGATTTTTTATCTTTAGCAAATTAGGGCCTGAATTGACAATTTTTTGCCCAAGTTAGGGTTTTATAACGATTTCCATCCAAAAAAACCGTTAAGTTAACATGTATGTTGTCCATGACTTTGAATGAGAGGTTTTCTGTCATTTCGCGTTAGGGCTAGTTCTATAAAGCGCGAAAATGTCCTCGTATGGTCAAATTTAACGTGAATTGACTATAAAATTCATATGCAACGCACGTGTTAACTTAACGGGATTTGTTAAAAACCTCTAACTTTTCTGCAATTTCATTGTAATGAAGCCCCATCCATCCTTAATCGATATCTAACCAAGCCTTGAACGCAAAATGATAAAAAAAAAAAAAAAAAAAAAAAAAAAAAAAAACTTCCTTCAAAGTCATACGCAACGCACGTGTTAACTTAACAGAATTTTTGGATGGAAATCGTCAAAAAGCCCTTATTTGAGCAAAAAAACGTTAATTCAGGCCCTAATTCGCTAAAAATAAAAAGTCAGGCCCCGTTTGGGGACCTCATATGAAATGTTAGGCCCCAATTTGTAATTAACCCATTAAAAAATATACTAAAGACTTTTTGGTTAGTTTTGAAAATATCCATCCTTAATAATAGTAGTTATTTCCTTTTGGCCAAATAATGTGTTGGTAAAAGTCTCTATTATTTATTATTATGTGTGACAATGTATATGTATAGATTTCTATTTTATTAGTGTGTCCCATCCCATGTCGACAGGGCAGGATAAAGCAAGGGATATTAATGTTGTTATCAACACTAGATAGCCATAGCCACCTACTCCCTCCGTCCCCCCTCACTTGAAAATGAACTAAGAAAAATGTGTGGTAAAAAATGAGGAGAGAGAATGAGTGGGGTTAAAAGTAGGTTGATTGAATAAATTGTGTAATGGAAAATGAAGAGAGAGAATGAGTGGGTGGGGTAGCTTAAATATAAAATTATAAAAGGATGGCCATTTTTGAGAGTATCAAGTGAAATGGGACGGCCCAAAATGAAAATAAGTCTCAAGTGAGGTGGGATGGCGGGAGTATATATTGAGGACCCCAAAGCCAAAGGTATGTGATTCTTTGAAATGTTCTTTACAAACAACATCCTATTCTTTTCTGGGTATTCCTTTTTCTTTTCTACTTTTCCTTCTATAACTAGCAACTCTTACAATCCTCATTCTTTTTCCTCTTTAATTTCACTACTATATAGTGCCACAAGAATCAACAAACTTAAAATATTCAGTGTTTGTCTTCTTCCGATGCGAATAATACAACTCAAAAGCACTATCATTTTTTCATTTTCACAATTTAGGCTTAAAAAAGTGCATAAACATAGTATGACTCGTATAGCATTACTCCCTACGTCCTTATTTACCTTACAAAAATGAGGCTTTGCACAAAAATTAAGAAAATGATTGTAAAATTGATGTGTTGTGAGTGTAGATAGTTGAGTGGGAGAGAGAAAGTGGGTAGAGAAAAGTAAATGGATAGTTGTTGTGAGTATGACAAGTGGGTCTCACTATTTAAAAAATGTTTAAAAGTTTCCTTTTTGGGATTTTGAATGTAAATAGGGACACCCAAAATGGCAATTTTTGTAATGTAAATAGGGACGGAGGGAGTATATCTTTAAAAGTTTTAATAGTCAAATGCGAAAAATATTTTTGGGCGGTGGGAATATGCCCAAACTGGTGCATCAAAGAAATCTAATTTTCCATATTCTCCATGCGGTCCAACCAGGGCGTCCCAAGCACTTTGTGTGCGTGGGGAAGCCAATCAAATATTGGGTTCTTAATGAATCATTTCTTCTTCTTTTTTTCTTTTTGAAACTCAAATATTTTTGTTTTACTAACAAAATTTAATGTTTATACAAATCGTAGTTCGAGATTGTATTAAAAATATAACAAGTTTCTGTCACTCCCTTCAAAAAAAAAACAAGTTTCTGTCACATGTACAATGTACATGTCCTATAAGCTGTTAAATGGACATAGAAGTAAGATTCAGTACACTAAACTGACTTCATTTCAAGTATCTTTCGTTTGAAACGGGACTGAATCCAACGTTGTATTCATGTATTCAAGTATACTATACTTCCTCCGTCCCTCTTTAATTTACAAAAATTGGATTGGGCACATGAATTAAAGAAAAAGCGAAAAAGGTAACGAGTTGTGAGTGTAGATAGTTGGGTGGAATAGAGAAAGTGTGGTAGAAAATAGTTAGTGGATAGCTGTTATGAATACGACAAATGGGTCCTATTATTTTAAAAGTATTAAATATTTTTATTTAGAACTTCGTAAATTAAAGTGAGACAATCATAATAACTATTTTTGAAGATTAAATGGGACGGAAAGAATATTGTAAAGCAACATTGACGAATAGATGTTAACTTTTCTTGCCAAGCTGAAATGTAATAGGAATATTGTACCTTTATTTCCAAAAAAGAAAGGTTCAATAACTTGCAAGGAGTTTAGGAGTTCTAGATCATTCTTCTCAAGGATAAAGAGCTCAAGACTTTTTAATACTTCTTCCGTCTCAAAAATGGACTATCATTTTTGCGAAAAACTTAAATTTTAAATACTTTTCACCAAAATATTTTCTCTATTCATTATATATTTGCAAAACTAAAAGTTCAGAAAGTAAATAGCAAAGGTTTTCGTATGCTTGAGTTAATAAAATAATATTTTATATCTTGACCCCCTGACTTTGAATCCTGGCTACGTCCCTGCTTCTTACCCAACTCTAATTCTAAGATATTTGAAATTGTACGTTGTAACTTTTTCATATCCCTAATACACACTCTTGACATTATAGGAAATACTATCCTGACAATTTATTTATTTTCTCCGTCTCAATATGAAATTTCAAACATTAATTTTTGGGTGAGAGGAGTATATTTTATGAATGTCCCTAATCTATATGTCGACAGGGAAGGAAGAAGCAAGAGAATCTGAATATTATTGTTACCAACACTAGATAACCATAGCCACATCTTATGAAATGTTAGGGGACCCCAAAGCCAAAGGCATGTGATGCTTTAAAATATTCTATACAAAAAAAAAAAAAAAAAAAAATAATAAAAAAAAAAATAATAATAATAATAATAATAAAAAAAGAACATCATATTCTATTTCTGGGTGTTCCCTTTTCTTTTCTACTTTTCCTTCCATAACTAGCAACCTTTGGAATCCTTATTCTTTTTCCTCTTTCACTACTACATATAGTGCCACAAGAATCATTTTACCAAAAGCAGCCATGATTTTTTTTTTCTTTCTTTTTCTTTGAATCCAAATAACTACCACGATTCAGAATATCCGTCTCGTTAATTACAATTTAAATTGGGAGTGACTAATGCCATTACACTTTTTGCTCTTCCACTACATTTTTTATAAATAGACCTCTTTGTCCTTTAATATTGTAACGACCCGAATCCTTAGATTTGATATGAACCATAGAATTCGATACGTCATTTCTACTTAAAAACGGATAAAATTTTAAGCTAAATACAACTATACTCCTTAATGGATTAGGAGCTACACTCCTCAAGATGGTTTAACACATTACCACCTTCACAATCTTACTTTAACATTCTAAGTTCTATTCATCAACTACTTGGCATAAAAGCCGATAAACAAAAGAAGACAACTTTATTTACATATACACAACTAACTGTACCCCCCAAAAAAATCTGAGTTTAACATACTCAGTCTAACCAACGTCCTCACATAACAAAAGTACAATAACCTACCCCAAAAGAAATCTCCCTTAGCACAAGAACTGGATACTACGATCCTCACCTCGAGCTATCGCTAGCCTTCTTTGGATCTAATGAAAACAAAAAAACAATAAACGAGGTGAGATAAAATCTCAATAAGTTACTACGAAAATAATATGATATGCAAACATATACAATGAAGCATAGGAGTATCACATATAGAAATATATATCAAGTAGCACATCATAAGAGTAGTAATCCTACCCATTAAACATCACGTATAGCTAAGTACACATTACAAAGGATATTCCTTCCCTCCTTATTACTCCATACCCATTCATAACATTGATGTAGATCTTCATATTGAAGGCAGCTTCACTATATCAAAGGAGACCCGTTACCCAGTATCTCAAACCAAGAACCAAGAACAAAAGAGATATTCAATCATTGTGCATAATGCTCCAATCATTGAGAAAGCTAGACCCCTACCG
Organism: Campanula takesimana; assembly: GCA_026119855.1. Classification (NCBI taxonomy): domain Eukaryota; kingdom Viridiplantae; phylum Streptophyta; class Magnoliopsida; order Asterales; family Campanulaceae; genus Campanula; species Campanula takesimana. The sequence goes on from JAOWBW010000010.1 coordinate 4,061,341, forward strand.
TGATCAAGAGTAGGAGCAAACGGTCATAGATGCATAGATTCACGGTTATTACTCAGCCCCAGCTCTCATAATAAACGTGAACCTATGCACCCCGAAACACCTAAACCAGCTGGACTCACAAATAAGTACACAAGTAATATTTACTTGACATTATGAAACTAGTACTAGGCCCAAAGTAAGGGACTAGTTTATTAACCATATAAGTCACTTATGCATAATTGTATAATTTTATAAATCAAGTTGTAACACATTTACTATGTATCATTTATCAATTCATCTTCTAGTAATCATGAAGAGTTTAAAACAATCATTTACTTAACAATATACTTTCTTATAATACATACATAAGACTCCTATCATTTCCCAAACTTATGAATAAAAATTATCAAATGAGGCTGAAAACAGGGGAAGGGGTGTGCACGCCTCCCCACCAAAGGTGTGCGCGCCTCCAAAAATCATAAATGAGGCCTTGCCAATTTGACTAAGGGTGCGCACGCCTCCCCACAATGGGTGCGCGCGCTCTCTCCTTCTGAAGCTATGAAATTCTCAAATTTATAGGGTGCGCGCGCCTCTCCCTAAAGGGAGCGCACGCCTCCAACTAACCCCAAATAATTCAACTTCAGATGATGGGTGCGTGCGCATCCTTTTATGGGGTGCGCACGCCTCCAATCCGAAATTCAGTTTTCCAGATTTCAGCTCCTGGGTTGTTCTTACCCAAATTTCATGTTACCACAATCATACAAACCCAGGAATCCTAATACCATTTTACACTTGTACTGAACTTGGTCTGGGTGTCTAACACACCAAAACCAACTATAAAGCACTCCTTAAACAAACATCAACTCAGGAATTGGAACCAATGACCCAAAACCTAAAAATTCAATTATTTCAAATAGCTTCATGACATATAACCCCATAGAACTCAAGAATGATCCTTTTTATCATTAAATAGGGGAAATTAGTAACTTACCTACTCCGGAGAAATATCAAGAAAATGGAAATTGAACCGGTAGAATTACTCTATTCAATGCCCTGAACATTTATATATATATTTAGAATTTGAAACGGAGTAGTAAAGGAATTTAGAGAAATAAATACAAGAATTTTTCTTACCTTCTTCAACCTTGGCCAAGAACACAGAGGAAGTCAATTTGAGTGTGTGTATGTGTGTGATACAGAGAAAAGAAGAAATGGGATAAGAATCCCCAAACTTAATATCTTTTCTATTTTCTTCCTACTAACCTCTCCCAATTCTCTAAATCCATCCAAAGGTCAATTTTCTTTAATACCGCATAGGTCCTTCATGAATAACTCAATAAATCCCAACAATCAACATTAACCCACATACTCAAATAATATATGCAAGTTAAGAAATTATTATCTAACACATAAAATGCACCTATACTTCACATAATAATTTTTAATTATGTAAAAATGCAAAATATGAAAATAAAATTGGGTGAGGCGTTACAAATATTATAGTGAAACAATGAAACATTATAGCACACCATATATACCCTTCAGTTAATTAAGCCCTAATTATTAATCACATGATGACGTATGCGAACCATAAGAATGCATAAATACAATAGATTAAAGAATTAACGATCATTTATATATTTCTTTACAAGTTTTTTTGTTTTTTCTTTTCCAGAACATGCAAGTATTTATTTGTAGAACTTGAATATGTGAAGCTTTTACTTTATGAATTTTATCTCAGATTCTATGAAAAATAAATGCATGAAATATTTTAATTTAGCTATTTAACATTTTATTATGAGTAGATTTCATAGACTCTTTAGTTTATTGATTTTGCTACTTTGAAATCTTGTCCTCCTTTCGTTCCTAAATAAATATTTAAATTTTATTTTAATGTTCACTTTTAAGATAATTTTTTGAAAACTGTAATCTATCTATATCTATATAATATATAAAAGCAGGAACATTTCCAGGCCTCACAGCGCGCCACGTCATAATGCCACGTAATAAAGCCACGTGGCGACATTCGATTGGTCGGCATATTTTTATGCTTTCAATAAAAAAAATCCTACCTTTTTAATATTTTGGGTGAATCAACATTAGACTTGAAATTTGAATTTGAAATTTAGCATATCCTACCTTTCCAATAAAAAAAATCATAATTCTAGGATTTTATTGAGCCTATTTCACTATCATCGCGTGATTTTTGAAGGTAATTTTTTTGTTCCAGGTCTTTTTTTTCTTCAAATATCCCTTTAAAAATATGAAAAGGTGTGCTAATACGGCAAATTTTTTGATTGCAATGTTTAGAATTTGGTGTAAGATTACGAGCTATTATGCCATGTGAGAGCAATTAACAGTCTTCCATTTGAGTGCAATTTACATTCTTCTTTTGAGTTATATGTAAAGTTCTATGGAAAGTTCCCTTTTTTTTTTTTTTTTTTTTTTAACGTGTATTTAATTCTCTTTTGACTATTAGCTTCCATACTTTTATCAAAATTTATTTTCGTATTACATTGTTTAAGTTTATTTGAAACTACTTCAATCTTACACTCTAATTAAGGACGTACATGGAATAATGGTAAAAGCTTGGCAAATCTATCTATACTTTTAGCTATTAAATTACTTTTCGTTTAAAGATATGTTTTCACATATATTTTAATTTTGATAAGATCTAATTGTACTTATTACGGGTGTAATAATAATTATTATCATAATAATACTTATAAGAATAATGTTATTGTTCTATTTGCATGAATAAATTGTTTAAATTATACTTCAAAAGTATTTGAAATTTGAAATAATGTTGATACAATAACAATTTTATATTTTCACATAATTAAGGAAATGATTTGAATACCCAATCTTATCCGAACTTAAACATAAAAGAGAATAAATTTGAATACTTAAAATTATTTGAAATTTCAAATCAATCAAAATTAGTAACTATAATTTGATTGGCCTCATGGATATTTTAAACAACATATAATAGTGGTAGATTCACTGGATCTCGGTCATGTATGTTCCCAGGCAAACCCTGAATTGAAGAAGGTGAAGCTTTGAGCTTACTTGAAGTATTGTCCTGATCAAAAGTTTGGCTTTTCAACGGGTTATCTTTGAGGTTGACTCACAGATGGTGTATAATGGTATTCTCTCTTTGGCCCCCAACTTTCCTGATTTAGGCAACTTATTGAGTATATGTAGAGATGTATTAGCTTTAATATCATTTTTCTTGATTATTTAAAGTATGTGAGAGAAAGAGAAAGAGGACGCCGCCGCACCACTCCTGTCCACCACATCACTGCAGCCTACGTCACCTACGTTGAAACAAGGTATGACTCTCTTCTTCACTTCCGCACCGTCTCTCTATCTCCTACTCGGATCCATGAATTGTTTTCTCTATTATTTATAGATTTTTAGTTTGTTTATAAAGGTTCAACAAAGAAATACGACCTCAGTCCTAAAATGATTTTTTTCCTTTGACTATTCATTTTTTTAATAGGTTCTTCATTATGACATAATCCATACTCCCTCCATACAAAATAATAAGTAAATGCTATAATCTGGAGGAATCTTACCACTTACCATGGATTAAAAGGCTCGAGTTTATTGAAGATGCCTATAAGAGACTTGCCATTATGCTCAAGAACCTGATGCCATTTGTCAATCGAAATCTTCACCAATGTACCCGCATATAACTGCAACAACAAACAATACAAGTTTTCAGAAATACAAGCTTTAAAATGTTAACTATGAATTAATTTCCTAAAATTCACTAACCTGTAAAATTATAATCTATTATAATGTTAATTGGTTTACTCCTTTTATTCCTTTTCCTTACTCTGTTAGTAATTTAAACCATTAAACATACTTTATTTATAGAATCCTTCATTTTTATTTTTATTTTTGCAAAATATGTGGCTCGATTTTCTTCACCGAGATATGCTGCTACATCACATTTCTTATCTTTAGCCCATATCTTAAAATTCAACAAACTGATTGATGATAATTTCTAATATTTTAATTTAAGATTCTTTCAAAAACATATTTTAATTTAAGATATCCATTATATTTAGCCTACTAAAATTAAGTAATCTTGTTTTCCTAATTTAAGCTCAGAAAATATTTAATTTAAAAAAAAATCATTTTTAACAACTAAATCATTTTCTGAAATAAGTATTATATACATTTGCCAATAGAATAATGCCACGTGGATTTCCACGTCATTTTTTTTACAGGTTAGTGAATTTCCTAAAATTAACTAACCTGTAAAATTATAATCTATTATAATCAAAAGTATGTATAAACAAAATTTAAATTTCAAAAACTACTTACAGTATTTTAAAAGAAACTAATTAGAATTGATTGAGCATCTTTCCTTATTTTTGGTATGAATTGGATTTTAAAAGTTAGCTTTAAATTTGAAAAGAAACGGATTATTTATTATAATATCTTTTCTTATTTCATAAATGCTTTATGTGTTTTCCTAATTTAAACACAAAGAATTTTTTTGAACTATTTAGTGGTGAAAGTCAAATATGATTATTCTATATAATTAGCTTAAATTTATAATTAATATTTAATTGACTTCAATTTGCCAGCTTTCTCTATCCTTAATTATTTATAAAGTCCTCTCTAAGTTATAAGTAAGTTTTGACTCCAAAGCTTTTTATTGCTATTAGTAGTAGTTTGTTGATCACATCTAATTAATCTTTTAGTTAGTTTAATTAAGGTAATTATTCTAATTTAATTAGGTAACTAAATATTTTTCTAAGTTGGCTCAATAACATTCACCAACTTAGGTCTCCTAACACTTACCAATGTGACGCTCAAAAATAAAATTTGTGCCGCTTGAAATGAGACGATGAAAAGCATAAAATCCACCTTACAAAAATATACTAATTATTTTATCTCATAATAAATATTTCACTTTTATTTTTGATCAATCAAAAAATAAATATCAAATTTCTAAAAGATAGTTCACAATTATAGCTTATAGTACAAAAAAATATAAAAAAGCAGACTACATTCTTTTAATATACATTAAACAACTCAAATTTGACATTTATTATTTACTAAGAGACGTGTAAAGTTAATAATATGTTCTCTTACTTTCTTATTAGAAAATTCTAAAAAATCATTTTTACAAAGTTTTGACATTGATGTATGAGGGTTAAAAAAAATATCATTTTTATGCAACCTCTGGGAGAAATAAATAAACACATGAAATCTTTAGACAAATGTTTCGAACGTATGATACTCCATGTCTCCTCAAATACTTGCACTGTTTTTTTACACGGATATCTATTAATGAGGGGTATATCTGTTCAAAATATTGGAGTGAGAAAGAGTTTATGAGTATAAGTAGCATTTACAAGTGTAACGCACTATTAAATATGTGAATATGACAAAAGTGGGGTAGGAAAAATAAATTAAAATTAGAAAATAGAGTTATCAATGGAATACCGATAGATAAATTGGTGCAAGATGTTGTGGTACCGAGACGTACTTATCTTGGGACATAGAGAGTACAAACAAAAGAAAATGAATTTTAAATACAAATTAAGAAATTTTAGTTCACACCCCACGTTTCTCTTTGAAACACTTTCACCCGTTAAATTTTTATCTAATATTGTTCCAACTACACATTAATACTTTTCATAATAATAATAATAATAATAATAATAATAATAATAATAATAATAATAATAATAATAATAATAATAATAATAATAATAATAATAATAATAATAATAATAATATAATAATAATAATAATAATAAATAATAATAATAATAATAATTTGATTATTTCTTCTATGTATTTTTTTGTTTAAATAAAAAATATAGATTATTTCAGAATTTAGGTGGGGGGGGGGTAGATTAACATCATTTTTTTCTTTCTAAAACTTAGGGGGTCAATTGACTGCCCTTGCCCTATTGTAGCCCCGTCCCTGGCTCACTTGATCGCATGGATACATGTACAAATAAAATATTAGAAATGACCAATTTTCACTATTTTAAATGATTTTTGAAGCTTTCTGTACTTATTATCTTATAGAACTATCATCCTATTATGATATTACATAGGTATTTTATAAAGAAAATTCAAGATTTCTTGCGAGTACAAGATTCGGTAAGGATTGAATCACAAAACAATTTACCGACAAATAAAAGAAATAAGACGAGAGGTAATACTTGATTTTAACATTTGCGTAAATGCTTTTGTGATTTCAAATGTCGTCACCCAACTTTACTTTTTTTTTTTAATCACTATTAGATTACCTTTTTAAAATGTGGCCACTTCAACCCTTTTATTTTATCCACAGGACGAAGTCAATTAATGACGCCAACATTTCCTATGAGTAACATTATCAACAGTACCAAAGGCCTCTTGGTCTAGCGGTATCCGGGTGTGTGCGTAGAGTCCTCCCTTAGGGAGAGGTCTCAGGTTCGACTCCTACATAGAGCAAGTGGAGAACCTTTATCCTCATGGCCCATAGGGCTTAGTTGTATCTCTGGTTTATGTAATAGGCTAACTGTTTCGATAGACTAGGTTGTTTCATGTTCTGTAATAGATCCATAGGGTCTGTAATAGGTAGGGAAATAGATCTGTAATAGACTCAGTAGGGTTTTGTAACACGATGGCAATTTCCTTAAATGAAACCAACTTTCTAAAAAAACATTATCAACAGTAAAAATATTAATATATTTTGATTGTTTGGAAAATTTTGAGATTCATACACATACTCCCTCTGTCTCATACCAAAGGGTACGGTTTGACTTTTTTGGTCATCTAAGTCAAATTTTTACCATAATTTTATGAATATCTAAATATCTCTATGAAATTCTAAAAATTGATATTGTTTCACTACTAGAAATGTTATCATTAATAATTTTTAGAATTGTATAGAGATATCTAGATATTCATAAAATTATGGGTTAATTGCAATTTGGTTACCTGAGTTTTCCAAAATTCTGCAATCGGTTACTAAATATGTCAAAGTTGCGATTGGGTTCCTGAATTTGCTGAACCGGAGCAATCAGGTGTAAAATCCGTTAACTTGTTAAAATTCTAACAAAGTCATCACATGTGCCAAACACGTGACATTTTAGTGAGGGCAAAAATGTCTTTTCTTAACAAAAATCCCCAATACGCTCGTTGTCTTCTCAATCCCATCCACCAGTTCATCATCATCCCAATCATCTTCGTCGTCGTCGATTTATTCGAACTCCTCCAAGCGTTACGCATATTGAGTTTTCTTAATTTCGATCTCAACCTTCTCAATCTCCTCTATTAAATCTTCATTTCTCATTTCAATTGATTTTTTCTCGGATTTTGATTTCCTCAATCCGGGACTCCCTTCTGATTCATCCACACTAGGGGAAGATTTCAATTTCCTTAAAGCTTTGAATTTTGAAATTCAAAATTCACAACTACCATTAAGAACAATGAACATGGAAATCACAGATAAATCAGTAACATTCAATTTGAGGAAGGAGCAATCTAATTGTAATAATCCAACAAACTAGACCAAACCCACATAAACCCTTATTAAAATTGAAGAAATTTCTCACACGGCTCCGGTAGCCAATCCCCCAATTGCTCCGGCGATCGCCACCGTCCTCGGTCCCGAAGCCGCCCGGTACAAAGCACCAATGCTCAACCCCGCCACCAGGCTATTCACCAAATCGTCTGTGTCTCTCCAATGAATCATCCCGCTTTCCAATCAAGCAAAAATCAAACCCAAAACCCCAAACGAGTTTCCGAACCTCCGGCCCGTATGCCCGCCAGAGTTGAGAACACGGTTGATTCGAAGCCTTAGCGTGTTGCCGGCCTCTGCTGCTCGGATTCCCTCAAACGTACCCTTCAATCCGCCGCCAATAGCGCCGGCTAGGTACCCCGATCCGGTGTAGTACTGGAAGTTCTCGCTCCAGGAACAGCGCTGGATGGCGGCTTCTTCGTGGAAAAGATACTCCGGCGAAGTGGGTAGGTTGTAAAGCTTTGGTCGGAGAGACGGAGATTTCGTCGTCTTCAGGTCACGACTCTAAAGGAAAATAAGGGGGATTTTTTATTTTTCATGTTGATTTAGGGATTTGTAAAATGACATTTACACTTTAGGCCCTTTCACTTAGGAAAAATATTGTTGGTGTCTGCAAATCTAGTTTTACTTCAATTGCAATTGAAGTAGGCATATACATTGACATATTTGCCCTTAATAAAAGTCACATGTTTTGCACATGATATACATTTCGTTAGTTATTTAACAAGTTAACTGATTTTACACCTGATTGCTCTAGTTCAGCAAATTCAGGAACCCAATCGCAACTTTGACATATTTAGTAACTGATTGCAGAATTTTGAAAAACTCAGGTAACCAAACTGCAATTATGTTGGAGTAGAGATCATCTAAGGAACAAAGAGGACGCTGGCGGACATACCGAGCGGGCGCCTGGTATAGACCAGGCGGGTGCCCTTTTGGGCAGAAGGTTTTGGTTCCTGGCGGATTAATTCAGGCGGGCGCTTGGGGTAACCCAAGCGGGGGCTCGGTGCCCCGATGGGAATTCGGGAAATAGCAGTTTTGACGGGATTTCTCTTATGTTTAGGTTTAGGTATCATTCTAGGTTTGCTATATAAATAAAGTTCCGCCCCATAACTCATTGTAACTTCCTACAAACATAATTTAGTGCAAGATCCTGGCTTGGTAGTGCCCCCAGGCGTAGTCAAACATATTGACGAACTGGGTTAACAATTTCTGTGTCTTCTCTTGTGCTTTATTTCTTGTGCTTGTTTGTGGCGCCATTATTTTCTTGGGATATTGCTTGGGTGTTGGATGGTCAATTCCACAACAACTGGTATCTAGAGCTCTGGTTTATCGTTCCGGGTTATAGGGCGATTAGGGTTTGTTCAAGCAATCAAGAATGGGCAAGGATAAACAAGCGGTGGAGAGAACTGAATCAAGGGAAGATGCACTGATTCTAAGTGTTAGTACTGATGAACTGGGTTAACAATTGAAGTATGATGATGTTAAAGACTTTCTGTTGGGCGAGGAAAATCGTTTGAAGAAATTGGGGACATCGTCTACTTCGGGATCGGCCTTAGCTACTACTAGCAGGGGAAGGCCGGGTACTAGCAATAAGGAGAGAACTGAATCAAGGGAAAACGTAGTGGGTGGTAAGGGCAAGACCGTGGATATCAGAGATAAACCAAGGGTCGCGAAAGGATCGGTTCAATGCTATCATTGTAAGGAGTTAGGACACTACAAGAAGGATTGTCCCATGCGAAGGGATAAATCGGCGAATGTGATAATCGAAGGTGAAGATGTACTGATTCTAAGTGTTAGTAGTGCGCTAGAATCATGGGTGCTGGATTCGGGGGCATCATTCCACTCATGCGGGCATGCAAAGGAGATGGAAAATTATACTTCCGGTGATTTCGGTAAGGTCTATCTGGCGGATGGCGAGCCTTTAGAAATCAAGGGGAAGGGGGATGTCAGAATAGGAGCATCGGACGGGAAGGTCCTACATCTACATGGGGTCAGACACATTCCGGGTTTGAAAAAAAACCTGCTATCAGTTGGGCAGTTGGATGAAGAAGGTTACAAGGTAACTTTTGGCTGCAGGAACTGGGTTATTACCAAGGAGGATTCAGAGATCGCTCGGGGTAATAAAAAGGGGACATTGTATTTGGCGAACAACACCAATGATAGTATCGCGGTGGCATCAGCCAAGGGTGATACGGATTTATGGCACTGTCGATTGGGTCACATGAGTGAGAAGGGAATGAAAGTACTTTGCTCAAAGGGAAGACTACCGGGTTTGAAGCAGTCGACGTGGGGATCTGCGAAGATTATGTGTTTGGCAAATAGGCGAGGAGTAATTTCTCGAGGACAGGTAGGACTTTGAGGGAAGCAGGTTGGATGAACAGGACATTGAACGAGCGGGCTAGAAGTATGAGGTTGAAGTGTGGGCTTCCGAAGATGTTCTGGGCATATGCAGTTGACACGGCAGCTTTCTTGATCAATCGGGGACCATCGGTACCATTGGGGAATGAAATTCCAGAGGAAGCATGGAGTGGCAAGCAGGTAAATCTGTCCTTTCTTCGCATATTTGGCTGCGTTTCATATGTTCATATAGACTCTGTTGATAGAACTAAATTAGATGCTAAATCTGTAAAATGTACGTTCATTGGTTATGGCGTGGATGACTTCGGGTATAAGTTTTGGGATGACCAAAATCATAAGGTTATTCGTAGTCGAGATGTTGTATTTAATGAACAGGTATTGTACAAGGACAGAAAAGGGGCATCTGAAGGGGTTAGTTCGGAACCAGAATTTGTTGAGGTGGATATTCCAAACTCGGGTGGGAGCAGGACAGTTCATGATGACCAAGGTCAGAGGGTCACTGAAGATGAACTACATACTCCAGAACCGGATATTCCGCTGCGTAGATCCAGCAGATTGCGTGGATCACCTGACAGGTATACTCCTTCAAATTACTATTTGTTGTTGACAGATAGTAGTGAGCCGAAATGTTATGTGGAGGCTGTTCGTAGTGCACTTTGTGATAAGTGGAAAGCTGCGATGGATGATGAGATGGACTCATTGAAAGCAGTTAAAACTTGGGAGTTGATTAAACTGCCTAAGGGGAAGAAGGCATTGCATAACAAGTGGGTTTACAGGATCAAAGAGGAAGCAAACGGCAATAAGCGTTACAAGGTAAGGTTGGTTGTAAAAGGGTTTCAGCAGAAATACGGTATTGACTACACCGAGGTATTCACTCCTGTTGTGAAGATGACCACTATCAGAATGGTTCTGGGTATAGTAGTGGCAGATAATTTGCTGCTGGAACAGATGGATGTAAAGACGGCCTTTCTTCATGGGGATTTGGAGGAAGAAATTTACATGGTACAACCAGAGGGTTACTTGTCTAAGGGTAGCGAGGAACTGGTTTGCAGGTTGACTAAGAGCTTGTATGGCCTTAAACAAGCTCCTAGGCAGTGGTACAGAAAGTTCGATGGATTCATGCACGATATTGATTTTATCAGATGCGAGGCGGATCATTGTTGCTACTTCAAGAACACGGACAACGGGTACATAATCTTGCTGTTATATGTGGATGACATGCTAATAGCGGGCTCTAGCAGTAGAGAGGTAAACAGATTGAAGGCTCAGTTTTCAGAACGGTTCGAGATGAAGGATTTGGGGGAGGCCAGAAAAATCTTGGGCATGCGGATTGACCGAAATAGGGAGTTGGGTAAGTTGGTTCTTTCACAAGCAGAATACGTTGAGAAAGTCTTGGCAAGGTTTTGCATGGAAGAGGCGAAGCCAACAGGGACACCATTGGGTATACACTTCAAGCTATTCGAGAAGGACTCACCTAAGGGCAAGGAGGAGCGTGACAAGATGTAGAGGACTCCATATCCTTCGGCAGTGGGGAGTCTAATGTATGCAATGGTGTGTACAAGACCGGACATTGCACATGCGGTGGGAGTAGTCAGCCGGTACATGGGCATTCCAGGGAAGCAACATTGGGAAGCACTCAAATGGATCCTGCGTTACTTAAAGGGTACTACTGGGAAGGCCCTATGTTTCTCAAGCAAGAAGGTCGTGTTAGCGGGTTATGTTGATGCGGATTTGGCATCAAGCGATCTTGATAAGAGGAGAAGTACTACGGGTTATGTTTTCACATTGGGTGGTACGGTAATCTCCTGGGCTTCTAAATTGCAGAAGATCGTGGCTCAGTCGACTGCGGAAGCAGAATATGTGGCAGTGACAGAGGCAAGCAAAGAGATGGTATGGTTGCAGAACTTCTTGGGTGAACTTGGGAAGACGCGAAGTGCTAATGCTCTCTACAGTGACAGTCAGAGTGCAATTCATTTGGCTAGGGATCCGGCGTTTCATTCTAGGACGAAGCACATTGAGCTGAGGTTTCACTACATTAGGCATCTCTTGGAAAGAAAGATCTTAAGGCTGGAGAAGATATTGGGATCGGAGAACCCGGCTGACATGTTAACTAAGGTGGTAAACCTTGATAAATTGAAGCTATGTATAGCTTCAATGGGGCTTGGAGAATAGGAGAGGAGGAAGGCACTACCATGATCGAGGTGAGAACTAGGACGACACCAATGATGAGTTGAAGACGGATACGGGGTTTGTATATGATGGATAAAATTCCAAGTAATAAATACCTAGCAAGCGCACTAGTTACCGTAGTAGTAACGCGCGAAAGCGAGGGTCGATCCCACAGAGACTTGTTGGATAAACGAGTTAATTTAATTAGTGCAATATAGTAACCAAGGGGGGTTTGTAATTTGATTTTTAATTACTCTACTTTAACTACTAAACAGTAAAAATAACTAAGATTAAAGATCACAAAGCAAGCAAAGATTGAATTCAAGATGACAAAGATTCACGGATTGGGGTTCACAACTATCACCTCTCTATGCTATTTTATTAAAAAGATTATTAAACTTGTTCAAGAAATCGTCACTTATTTAAGAGTTGGGACGATCTGGTCACCGGATTGCAACCCTATTATTATCTCTATGTGAAATATTCCACTAGGTCAACAACACACAAAAACAATTTATTAAGCTCTTAGGAACACTTGATCTTAAATTCTTTTGATTTCCGCGAGGTCCTCAATTAAATCTAATCACAAGAATATGATTCAATATATAAATTATCCACGCTAGTGCAACAATCTAAACTAAGATGATTTAAAGACCAAAAATATCAAGTCATATTAATGAAATCTTTAAATTAATTAAGTTCTATTCTTATGAACAAGAACAAGATTAATATTTAATTAAGCCCAATTTAGCATAGAGATTTGATAGTTATTACTCCCAATCCATGAACAATAAAATTAGCTACTCATCGACATAGCAATAAACACAAGAATATAATTAAAAATCATAAACCTGGATAAACGCTTGATGATGAATAAATCTCAAAATCTTGTTTACACCTTGAAACTTGAATAAAACCTAAAACAAAGCCTAGAGAAAAATAGTACTGTAGTCTAATATTTATACAGAGAGAAAACTAGGGCCAAAAATAGAGAAAATTGGGTTAAAACCCGTCTGGCACAGGAAACCCGAAAACCGTACGGAAGTATCAAGCGGGCGCCTGGAGGTACCCAGGCGGGCGCTCATTTGCCCAGTAACTTTGGTCCTACAAAACTCATAACGAGCGGGCGCCTGGACCTGGTCAGGCGGGCGCCTGGTGTACTTTTCTGCCTTTCTTTATCTTTTCTTCTTTTCTTCACCTCCTTGAATAGGTTGACCACTGTTGACTTTTGACTTTGACTCGATAAATTCTTGGTCTTCAATCCTTTAAATCTCTAAGACTTTGTAATACATCACATTACACTAAAAAGTGTCTCAAAACACACATAATCTCACAAAGTTCCTCAAACACAATTAAACCCAAAATTACATTAAACTATTCTAAATTACATCAAAAAGTCAATAAAATGAGAACGAAAATGTAGAGATAACATATGATAAAATCGATCCATCAGTATACGCTGTTGATCTCTAGGTGGGAGATTGTTAGAGTAGAGATCTTCTAAGGAACAAATAGGACAAGCTGACGGACATACCGAGCGGGTGCCTGGTATAGACCAGGCGAGCGCCCTTTTGGGCAGAAGGTTTTGGTTCCTGGCGGATTAATTCAGGCGGGCGCTTTGGGTAACCCAAGCGGGGGCTCGGTGCCCCGATGGGAATTCGAGAAATAGCAGTTTTGACGGGATTTCTCTTATGTTTAGGTTTAAGTCTCATTCTAGGTTTGCTATATAAATAAAGTTCCTCCCCATAACTCATTGTAACTTCCTACAAACATAATATAGTGCAAGATCCTGGCTTGGTAGTGCCCCCAGACGTAGTCAAACATATTGACGAACTGTGTTAACAATTTCTGTGTCTTTTCTTGTGCTTTATTTCTTGTGCTTGTTTGTGGTGCCATTATTTTCTTGGGATATTGCTTGGGTGTTGGAGGGTCAATTCCACAACAAATTAACCCTAAAATTATGGTCAAAGATTGACTCTGTTGACCGAAAAAGTCAAACTGTGCCATTTGGTATGGGACATAGGGAGTATACTCCTTCATCTCACTTCAAACTGGACCAACTTTATGTGCACGCTGATTAGAAAAAGTAAGGTAGTAGAGAGGTGTTGTGAGTGAAAAGTAAAAAACCGGAAATAAATGAGTTGGAGAAATAGTAAGTTAATTGGTGTTATAAGTATAAAAGTAAAATAAGAGAGAGAATGAGTATAAGGAATAGTAATACGGTGACTACACCATTTTAAATTTGATCCTGAACGGTACACACCCAATCGGATTTCGAACCGCTCCAACAGGGAGCTAGCTCCATCCCCGTCCACCCAATGGTTATGATATCGCCACCTCACCATTTTTTGTGCTCGATGGTCGAGATGTGTCCAAGCTCGGTGGGAACCCACAAAAATTTGAAGTGATTTTCAGCCTACACAAAAGATGAGCTCGCCTACGTGGATGAATGGAGAACCATTGGGTGGAGGGGAGGAGCTAATTTGGGTGGAGCGGTTCCAGGTCCGAACCGGAACGCTTCAACTTCCCTAAACAGTTAGAAGTTTTCAACTTATTTTTAAGATCTCAAACAATCATAGTAACAATTACATTTCATATTATATAAATATTCATACATTTATAATACTAACTCTCTCTCTCTCGCTAAATATGAAAATGCCTTGTATCAGTTTTTTCTAATTAATTAACCTTATTATTTCCGTCGAATTTCGACGGGTTACTCACTAGTTTATTTAAGGATAGATGTCAGTAGTTGCTATTAATCAGGCATACTCATTTGAAGAATTACTCACTTATAACATGAAGGTTTTTGGTTCTGACATTTTATTTTACAATGTTGTGCATTGTTGTAACCTCTTTTTAAAAAAATATTTATTTCAAAAGAAATGTTATCATTAGGTGTTTAGTTTACTAAATAAAAATTGAATCTTTTTTCTTTTTATCGACTTTAGTTAAGTATATTAAAGTGACACGGCTTATAACACTAAATTAGAGAATAATGCTAATAATATACATTCCTTTTTTATTAGTGAGAGCGAAAATAAATTTAGAGGATGGTTTGGGTAATTCCTTCTATTCTTATATTTGGCATTCAAGGGCAAGTTTGTCCTAATGAGCAATGAATTATATTTAATTACAGATCATGTAGTGGATGAGCAAAAAGTGTAATGGCAATAGCCCCTCCCTTTAAATTTGATCAAAGTCCTGTCGGTTTGCCCAAATCACTACTTGATCTTGGTAAACGAGAGCAAAAAACCTAAAATCCACAAAAACTAGTGTGCTAGTTGCATGATTATTTAATAAAGTGTTCTAAAAGACCCATGATTATTTACAATGGAGACATCTTTGTTTAATGTACATGTGAAGTGCTTAAAAAAGTCAACTTTTTTTTTTTTTGTCACATTGAAAAAGTTTACGGAGTATAGGAATGTACCTTTATTTCCCACCTACAAAAGTGCACGAAAAGAAAGTTCGATCAATTGTAAGGAGTTCAAGATCTTTCTAAAGAGATTTATTTATTTTTAATAAATAGGCATTCATTATTTTTAAATATTAAGTTTTGAGATCTGAATTCACATTTAAAATTTAAAATTGGCTTAACTCATAAGAGCAAACGTCTGAAGGTTGATTTCTGAATTGCTCAATCTGTTTGATTATTCTTCTGAATTCGAATCTGAAATTAAGATAACAACATTGTATGGAGTAAGAGAGATGACGTGAATTGTTATTTATATAGCATTTTGGATGGCTATCTTTTGAACTATGAATTTAAAGAAGTGATATATAAAGTCTCTCCGTCCCACCCGAATTAGGATTATTGGGTTGGATATGGGGATTAAGGAAAAAGTGTTAGTGGATTAGGTGTTGTGATTATGAAAAGTGAAGTAGAACAGAGAAAGTGTGGTAGAGAATAATGAGTGAAAAGATATTGTGAGTGTGAATGTGTGTTCCATTAAATAAAACACTTCCATTTTTTGGGTTGTCATAATTTGAATGGGACACCCAAAATAGATTTTTTTTTTTGTAATTCGAGTGGGACGGGGGAGTATATGAAAAGAAAAATCAATTCAGCAGATAAGTGATATTTTTATATCTGAAAATTAAGTGAATATTAAGTGGCAACCAAATCAAATATAGAAAAAAAAAAAAAAAACATACTGAAATTTTATATGTTTGAACGAATTAGACTTTAAATCTGATTATTAAGAGCTGAAAAAAAAAAAACGATTCTGGATAGAGGGAGTACTACACTAGGCAATCAAGTAAGATAATCTAATGTAGTTTGGGCCTTTTGGGGTGTTGGGTGGGTGGGTGGGTGTGTTGGAACACCCCCACCCAAAAGAAATTATATGGGTGTACATAATTTTGGTCCAACAGACATAATTAGGTGGGGTGAAGATTTGGGTAGGGTTCGGGCTTCCCGGTTGGAAAAGTTCGGTTATATGTGTGATGAATGCCGACGACAAAAATGATCAAGATTGGAACTAATCACTTAACAGCAATATGCTAGGGGTACAAAATTTTGCTCACAAAAAAATAAGGTGATGATATTTTATTGGTTGTATCGATAATGGACCCGCCACATTCTAATTAAAAACACCAATAATATTATTACACTTAGGATATCTGGGTTTGATCCCAGCTTAGATCCTCGGGCTTAAGAGTAAGATTCTCTTGAAAGTCTAAGAACAAGGCGTGGAATGCCTTGGGAGAGAAGATTAGGGTTCTCTGTGTGTGTTTTGAGTGTGTGTAAGGTATGTTGATCATACCTGAGAGAGAGGTAGAAAAAGGTATATATATGACCTATTTTACCCAGCGGTCCGACCGAAGGTCTAGACATAGACTTTACCAAACAGGCCATATGTCGCCATGGGATAGGTCGGCACCTCGGACCTTGTCAGGCTCTGGCCAGGGGATGTCGTGACGGGACATATTCGGCGCCGCGCATGACAGGTGGACAAGGAAGTCCATTGGGCATTTAATGCGATAGGATGGCTCTGTGCATGTCATTAATGCTGCCTTTATTCCGGGCTCGCCGAGGAGGATATCGATCTCGCCGAGGTGGTGGCCCCGGGGGACTGAGAGCTAGTCTGAGAGCTTATCTCGGCTCGTAACATCTAACTGACCTCGGCGTCGCCATAGAGGAGACGAGGTTGACTGTACTTGCTTGAACTGAACCGGTTCTGGAATGACTCCGGTTTGTTAGTATCCGGTCTATCTTCTGACCCCGGTCCATCTGGTATGGGCTCTTCAGTGGCCCCTTACTCCGAGCTCGTAATTATTTATGGTTAGAGGCCGAGGAGTAACCCTTCAGGTTCGGACGAACTCGCCGAGATGGATTGGGATCTCCGTGGAATGCACGTGTCAGACATCGGAGACGTGGGCCCCAGCTGACAGTTGATGGTACGGCGTGTCAGTTATGAAGCGACGTTTTGCTCATGCGGAGGGGGATCATTAAATGCTAACATTTATGGCTTTCAAAATGAATTGTTCCCGCATTTTGGATTTCCAATAAAGTACGCCTTTACCCACTGGTTTTCGGGCCATACCCGACCCATTCCTTCCATGTAAATAGAGGGCCAGTGCAGCCTTCTCACCTTTTTACAACTCTTTGAGCTCCGATAGACCTTAGAAAAACTTCGCCTTTTCGAATTCGTCTTTGCAAAGCGTGATAACCCTTCCGAATTCTCCAATCGATCATTCATCAGGTAGTGCTTAATTTCCTTTATCTTGTCTTTAGGCTTCGATTTTGCACTTTCTTCTCTTTTGTCTTGGTAAGCAATTTTCGGGGTAGAATGAATCTTATTCGTCCTTCTTACGCCGTTTGCTTGACGACCGGCGGCCTTTATCAACAGATAATTTATAGATGGGTTCGTCTTCGCATGAAAACCTTACGAGTGCTTTCTATTGTGTACTCATGGGGCTCTTGGACCCTGCCCCTGTTGTGGGAATCCGGGCCCCAAATCGTGCCGGTAGACAAGTTAGGATTTTGGGGGGTGAGCATGAATTAGGGCTTTTTGTTTGCGCCGTCTTAACTCGTTTCCCCCATTCTGTAGATATGGCCGATTCCGCCAAATGTTTGGCTTCTCGGGCAGATAAAAACGTCGAGGACCCTGATTGGTCCATCATTGGTCTTGAAAATGATGTGACCGTGCCTGAACCCTCGCTAAGAAGGGACAATATTGGTCGCACCGTCGTCTCCAGTGACGATGATACTGGGTCCCCTGATTTACCCTTTTTACCGACCGCCGTTGAAGGTGGGTCCGTTGAGGGTGTAGAACAAACTAACCCCATTCCTATTGACGATGATGATTCTGACACGGAGGAACTCGGTGAAGCGCAGCAGTTGCAGCGATTGGCCCCGGGCACCGCTGCCTTGGTGAGGCAAAGAGTAGAGATTGTAGATCGCTTTGAGGAGTCTCATGAACGTATGACATTGCGCCAAACGAGCCAAGTTGGTGCTTCTTCATCTTCCTCCGAGCTCACCAAACTGAAAGGCAAGGACAAAGCCAGGGACCCCGAACAAGATGTCCAAGATGCTTCCAAAGGCGAGGCTGACTTCGCCACTTTTTACTGTATTGACACCGGGTTATTTTGTTTATCCGACCTCGGCATGAAGGTCTTTGATGATGGCACCTCCCGTCTTATGGAGGCCAAGGAAGCTCGCGAAAGCAACCGGGCCTGTATTTTCTATTAGCCTCAATTTGATCATGGCCTCGGGCTTCCTCTGGACCCCTTCATCTGCTTTTTCTTAGAATTTTGTCAGTGCCTGCCGATGGACTTGAACCCTAACACTTTGAGGGTCCTGACTTCTTTCATTATGGTGTCCCGGATATGATCCCAACCTGTCTGCCTTGTTTAAGTATTACAACGTCCAGATCACCTCGGGCTCACTGAGCTTGAAGACCAAGGCCGCCATGAAGACGCACATTCCCAAGATCTTTACCAAACCTTTTTAATAAGTTTGAGACATGGCAGGTGAAACCCCTTATGGTTGAGTGCAAGATGGGCTGGGGTTTTGGTAATCCTGGGGGTAAGGTGCATGTTCGCCCTTCCGAGTTCAAGTACCCTCATAAATCTTTAGGGGCTGACTTAACGGCTACCATTGAGAGTTTTTTAGAGATTGACCCTGACTTCAGCACTAACTCCATCTTTGATGTGGCCTCTATAATTGAGGATGAGGCGTTGCTTATCCGGGATAGGGTGGCCCCAGCTCGTCAAGCTTATCTCACCACTCCCCGAGTTCCTGTTGACCCTTCGTCTCGTGATCCGGATTGGAGAGTCCATCAAGGGCTAGTTTTTTTCTTATGACTGTTGTTTTTGTGCTAACAACACCCCTGCTAGGATCCCGATCTTGCTGGTCATTTCCTCACTCTTTCATGCTTTGCTTAATTCTGAGACCTTTGCTAAATATTTGTCTGACTGACTGTCTTTCATTTGGCCTTTAACTTTTGCAGAAGCGAACTCTGAGCCCAATATGCCGCCCAGAAAAGTGTGCAACTATGGAGCCCTCAAGAACAAAAAAGCTGCAGCGGACTTGAAGGTTGTCTCGGACCGTCAGGCCGCAATGGGGGGAAGGTTGGATGGTAAACTGCCCATAATTAATAGGGCCGACGTGGCCGTTCTGGCGCCTGTGGGCGGCGCCCAGAGTTCTAGAGGAATGGATGCACCTACGCAGAAGCAAACGGTTCCAGTGTCCATGGCTCCACCTCCTCCTCCTTCTCTTTCTGTACCTTCCCCACCATCGGGATCGGGCTCGGGATCTGCCCAGCTCGTGACTTCGGGCAAAAGGCCTGCTTCCACTGAGCCTGAGCCACCTGCTGCCAAAGTTTCCAAGCATAGCCATGAGGTGTCCCCCCTTCTTGCGGCTCCTGCTTCCCATGCTACTTATGTTCCTCGTGTTAAATATCCTGTTGTTGGGTTCAAAGACCGCGAGGAGGCGAAGGCAAGGGGTTCCGATCTTGGAAAGGTGATTCCGGAGCTTAGCGGGGTGGATCTTTTTTATCGGAGCATCAAGAATGCGTATATTGGCAATAGGTTATTGTACCGTCTGCAAGCCCAAGATTTTACCGAGACTATTTTGTCTGACAAGAATGCTTATTCCTTGGCGGGCCAAGTTGGGCTGAATTTTGCCGAGGTAACCGTCTTGCATACATCTCTAACTTTTCTTAGCCTGATCTCTTAGCTTACAGCTATCCTTTATTCTTTTTAGGCTGCAAATTGCGTGGATCTTATGAGGCGGAAGGCTGAGGCGGACCGGAGGCAACTGGATTTGGTCAGCAAACAATGCGCTGATGTGAGCACCCAACGGGATGATTTGATAAAGATCAATGACGTCATGGCCAAAGAGTTGAAGAAAGCCGAGAAAGCGCTCGCCGAGAAGACTAGAGAGGCAAATGAACATGGCAAACGGATGGCCTCCGCGGTGGATCAAAGAGAGAAATCCTTGTCTGAAAACAGCCAGATGACTGCCGAGATGCACAAACTTAAAGAGCAGTTGGCTTCTGCGAACTCCGAGCTAGCTTTAAAGGATGCCGAACTGGCGAGGTCAAAGGCTAGGATTGACGAACTGGAGGCCATGCCGAGGGGGGCGTCCCAGGAGGAGAAGGCAAAGATTGAACAGGTCTTCAAGGCTAAATTCTTGCCTCTATTTATCAATATGAACTCTCCAACCAGCAATATGCTCGTACTATTGCTCATCAAGGCGATTTCACCGCCTATGATTTGCTAAGGTTTGGAGCTCCTCTTGCCTCTGATCCTGAATGCCGGAATGGCCACTCTTTGGTTCCTTTTGATGATAAGGATCTAGTCGTTCAAGTTCACAATGCTGCGGAATGGGGGGAGACCTGGGTGCCACCTCAGGTTGCTGAGGTCACCTATCAGGATTTGATGGCGAGGTTGCAAGCACGACGCTTCATTGGTGGTGAGACGTTGCCTCTTAAACTAGTTTTAGAGCTTATCTTGAAGGAAGATCCCTGGCGCCAACGGGTAGCTTCTGAGATGCATATGGGGGAAACATCTAACTTAACCATTAGTACCCATACTATCGAGGCGAGCCCAACTGATCTCGAGGTAGCCAGGACCATAACCGAGGAGGAAGTAGCTCGCGAGGTTGAGGTGAACGAGGTGGTCATTCCGGTTGAAGTTGTGACTGCTACGGAGGAGAACGTGCCCGTTCTGGAGTCTGTTATATCTGAGTCCGACCTCGCCGCTGCCGCTGACCCTACTAACTCAAACCAGGCTGCGTCCTGAGTATTTGTCTTGTAATAGGCTAGTCTTTGATGAACAATTTCAAGTAATTTCCAACTTTTCCTTTTTCCTTGGTCTCTGTAATGATTTCCCTTGGACATCTTTTCGCCCGTTGTTTTCTGGTTGATTATCTCGACATGCTTTTGACTTTGTCTTAACTATTCTAAGGTTTACTTTGTCCTTATAGCTCTTGACTTGTCTTTATGATGATTTTCTACGAAATGGATCTAGGACCGCCGGGGTTGACGCTCCGAGCTGGAGAGATGCGAGGTCGAGGCCACCGTTCCATGGCCTCACTTTTTTTTAAGACCTCCTTATTTATTGCACGCCGCCGTCAGGAGGCATTTATGGCTCGAAATGACTGTCCGGGGCTTATTCACTCTTTGTCGCCTTTGGGAGCTGCGCCTCATTAAATGCGGGTCTTTTCATCTTTCTCTCATAAATGCAAGTCCTTTCAACTTAATGACTTTTTATCTTCCACCCCTTAATCTTTTCTAACTATAAAAGGGAAGGCCCTCTTTCTCTTACTTTTACTTTTACCTTTGCTTTACTTCTTTCTCCTTTTCTTTCCAAGAAAAACCATAATCATGGCCTCACCCTCGGATTTTTCAGATTCCGCCAACTCGGGTCAGGATGCTTCTGGTAATAGCGCGGGCGAAACCAGTAACTCCGCTGATTCCAACTTTCCTCCTGAACCTTCATACCCAGTTGACGACTCCCCAACTGATAGTAATGGGTAACAATCTTCCAAGATCATTACTGACGAGGATGATGACCCTTCCACCAATGGGAGCTCGTCATCGAGTAGTTCAAAGGGTGGTGATGAGGATGAGGATGAAGATGAAGATACTGGTAGAGACGAGGATGCTGAAGGTGATAATGATTCCGAAAGGGGCAGAGAAGAGTTCGGTCATGAGTCCGAATACGATGCTGGTGATGAAGGAGGCAATAATGCGGATGGCGAGGAGTCAGTTGGCTCTTCTTAAACTAGGCTCTTAGGTTTTTTTTTCTTATTTTGCTTCTTTTGCATGGCTATGGCCCCAGCCAGTTGTGGGGTCGCCTTTCATACATGCCTGTACACATAGGCACTAGGAGGCATATAAATGAACTAATATGTACATTACACCTTTTGGGAATGAAACTTTTGTGTATAAACTCTTTACATAGTTTTTTCCTATCCCGTACTCCAATTGCAAAACTTTTACATTAATTAAAGTACTTTTTGAGATGGTCACTATGCCAGCCATTCTTAATATCCTTTCGTTCTTTAGTTCGGAGATGGTATGTTCCTTCCTTGATGATTCCGGCGATCTGAAACGGACCTACCCAGTTCGGCCTCAACTTGTTGAATCCGGGCTCTTTGCCTGTGACCTCTGCCTTTCTAAGGACCCAATCTCCGACCTCAAAGCTTCTCTTTTGGACTCTTTTATCATGGTGGAGCTTTGCTTTCTTTTTGTAATTCTCCATCTTTGCTCGGGACTCCAATCTTCGTTCTTCCAAGTAATCCAGATCTCTTCTTCTTGATGCTTCATTGCTTGCTTCGTCGAAGTAAGTTACTCGCATGGAGGGGAGTCCGACCTCGACGGGTGCCATTGCTTCGGACCCATATGTAAGAGAGAACGGGGTTTCTCCGGTTGAATTCTGACGAGTGGTCCGAACTACCCATAGCGTGGTGTTGAGCTCGTCTAGCCATCTTCCACCTCGTCCTTCCAAGTTTTTCTTAAGGGCCACCATGATGAGCTTGTTCGCTGCCTCAGCTTGCCCATTTCCTTCAGGTCGGGTGACTGATGACTTAGCATGCTCTATTCGAAGTCATTGCACTCGGTTGTGAACTTTGTCTGGAATTGAGTTCCATGATCTGATATAATTACCCTTGGCAGTCCATATCGGCACCATATGTAATCATGCATGAAGTTAATCACATTTTCTTCTGTTAAACTGGCTAATGGTTTCGCTTCAGGCCACCTCGTAAAGTAGTCCACTGCGACCACGACGTGGGTCATTCCATTTCGGGCTCTAGGAAAGGGCCCAATCAAGTCGATTCCCCATTTATCCTATGGCCATGTTGGAACAAGAACTGTCTGTTCAGTTGCTGGTAAGTGAGGAATGTTGGCAAAATGTTGGCACTTGTCACATTTCCTGACATATTCCTCTGCATCCTTTCTCATGGTGGGCCAATAATAACCATAGGCCAGGATTTTGTCTGAAAGGGTGCGAGCTCCGGGGTGGCCTCCACAGATCCCTTCATGGACTTCGTACATCAAGTTGGTGGTTTGGTCGTGGACACATCTTAATAAAGGTTTGGTGACAGACCTTCTATACAAAATTCCATCCACCACTGTGTACCTCGCTGCTACTTTAGGAGTGATGAGAGCCCGGTCGGGTTGCTAGGGGTTGTCCCTGCTTCGATGTATTCCTGAATTTCATCGATCAAATCCTTCTCCACCTCTTCGATGGGCCGGATTGCGATGCGCGAGATGGCTGGCCATTCGACGAACTCGAGTGAGCAATTGATGTCGAGCTCGGCGATCTCGCTTTCGGTTATCCTGGACATCCAGTCCTCCTCGGTGTTCTCTTCTCGACAGATCTGATTTAGCTCGTAGTATTCAATTTTTTGAAGGAGAGTTCTCACCATGTCCCTATACTGGGATAAGACTGGGTGTATGGCCTCGTATTCCCCTTTGACTTGATTAACCACCAGTTGAGAATCGTTGTTTATGATTATGTTAGGTATATTCATGTCGCTGGCCAACTCTATCCCTCCTATCAATGCCTCATATTCTGCTTGATTGTTTGAGGCATCAAATTTGAACCTTAATGCCCTCTTGAATCGATCTTGCTCCGGGGAAATTAGCAGTACTCCTGCCCCACTAACTGTTTTGCTAGATGACCCATCAACATACATGGTCCAACACTGGCTTGGTCTGCTCGATTGCGAGCTGGACGCTTTATTATTTGTCGAGTTTGCTTCTTTGGTTTTCCCCTTTTCTTTGCTGGGCTGAGCTTCCTCGAGCCGGAATGAAGTTTCTGCGATGAAGTCGACTAAGGCCTGTGCTTTGATTTCTCTCCTCGGGGCATAAGTTATTTGGAACTCCGTTAATTCTATTGCCCAAGTCATAAGTCTTCCTGATAATTCAGGTTTATGCAAGACCCTTCTCAGCGGCGAATCGGTGAGCACAGTTATGGGATGAGCAAAAAAGTAAGCTCGTAATTTCCGAGCTGCGACAAGCAAGGCGTATGCTAATTTTTCAACATTAAGATAACGTCCTTCCACGGTGGACAAAGTCTTTGATACATAATAAACTGGTTTTTGGGAGTTATATTCTTCCCTTACAAGAACAGCAGCTACTGCCAGATTAGTAGCGGCTAAATAAAAAAAAGCTCTTCTCCTAGTTTCGGCCTGCTCAAAAGCAGTGGCTGGCCCAAGTATTATTTGACCTCGTCGAAGGCCACGTCGCACTCCGGGTCCCACTCAAAGCCTTTTCCTCCCTTCAAAATTTTAAAAAACGGAAGGCATTTTTCCGCGGATCTCGAAATGAAGCGGCCCAATGCCGTGATCCTCCCATTTAATTGTTGGACATCTTTGATAGACCGGGGAGGAGTCATGTTGACGAGGGCTTGTATTTTTTCGGGATTAGCCTCAATGCCTCTTTGATTGACCATAAAACCCAGAAATTTTCCCGCTCGGACTCCGAAAGCACACTTGCTTGGATTCAGCTTCATTTTATTGCAGCGTAAATTTTCGAAGGTCTATTTGAGATCGACCTCGTGGGAGCTCTCTTTGGTATTGATCACCATATCGTCTATGTAAGCTTCAATGTTTCTTCCTAACTGGTCTTTAAAGACTATGGCAATCATTCTTGAATACGTTGCGCCGGTATTCTTGAGTCCGAACGGCATCAGTAGATAGCAGTAAGTTTTGTCAGCAGCGTAGAAGCAGGTTAAAGCGTAATCTTCCGGCGCCATTTTGATTTGGTGATATCCTGAATACGCGTCTATAAAGCTCAAAATCCGATGTCCCGCTATTGAGTCTACCAACTGATCTATGCGAGGTAGGGGGTAGCAGTCTTTTGGACATGCTTTGTTTACATCGGTGAAATCGACACACATTCAAAGCTTTCTGCTGGCTTTGGCCACCATGACTACGTTGGACAACCATTTGGGGTACAAGATCTCTTCAATAATTCCTGCCTTGACCAATCGTTCCACCTCTTCTTTTATGGCCGCCTTTTTATCCGGCGCAAAATAGCGAGGTTTTTGTCAGATCGGGGTGAAGGCATCACTGTCGTTGAGTTTGTTCACAATTACTTCCTCACTAATCCCTTCCATGTCCTCCACTTTCCATGCGAAAACATCGAATGACTTCTATGATCAGTTTTCTTTCCTGTGGGTCAATTTCCAGGCCCACCTTGATCTTTTGCTCGGGGTACTCCGGATTGATGATGACTTCTTCCAGTTCATCGTTTGGCAGAATGTCCGGGACCTCACGGTCGATGAGGGATTTAAGGACGAGCTCAATCTGCGGCTCGTTCCTCTTCTGTTTTCTGCTTTTCCTCACTTCGGCCCCGGTGGAGTGGAAATAGATGGTACCGATGTGCATAGTTTCCTTTGTACTGACCTCGGGAACAACTACTGCAGTGGCTTCACTGAGTTTTGGCTTCATTTTACTTGTTGCTACCGCTTCTGCTCTTTTCCTTTTAAGGATTCCATTCAGTAGATCCTCCGGTTTATTCTTGATACATGCCACTCCGGCAGGAGTACTGAATTTTACTTTTTGATGGGGAATGGATGCTACAATTCCCAAGGCTTCCTGGGCCGTCATTCCCAAGATTGCGTTGAATTGTGACTTCAGATCAATCACCATGAAATTTACTTTGGCGGTTTTGGAGAATTCCTTCTCTCCGATTGTCACCTCGAATTCAATTCCCCATGACTTTGACGGTATGGTTGGTAAAACCTTCCAGCAGGCCTGCGTAGGGGGCCAGCTTTGCCTGTTCTATGCCCATCTTTTTTAAACAGTGATAATAGAGGATGTCCCTTGACGCACCGATGTCTATCAAGACCCTTCCGATGTCGGCACGCCCCACCGCGATGTCAATAGTGAGTGGTTGGGTGGAATGGAATAATGTGGCAGCGAGCTCGGACCGTCTGAAAGATATCACTTCTTCCTCTTCCTGAGGGATTTGAGGAATTAAGTATACCCTTTTTAGCCTCCTGATCTGAGTTTCTAACTGGGTGTAGCTAGCCGGTTCGACCTCGATAAATTCGATGCGGAGTCGTCTGTTATCTCCTTCGGGCTCGGGCTCGGGCTCGGCGGTCCTTTTTTAGGACCTTTGTTGTTCCCAGTGTTTTTCATCCTCGCTATCCACTCTTTCAACTTTCCTTGGTCTACCTACCCTTGCAAGGCCCTTTTAAGGTTCATGCAGTTTTCAGTGGAGTGCCCATGGTCGCTATGATATGTACAGTATTGGTTCGGGTCACGTTGCCACGCAGGTTTGTTTAACGGAGGTGGTGCCGGAAATTCCACCGATCTCATTACCATCTCTCTCGGGGCTGTGAAGGGAGTGAAGTTGTCTTTGAACGCTTCGGTTCGGCGAGTGAGGTTTCTTCCAGACCGCGAGCTCGTCTCATGCTCTGCCTTAAAATTGATTCGTTCTTTTACGGGCTTTCGGGCCACCTCGGGAGCATAGGGCTCTTCCGAGCCCGCGATGGCCATTTCTCTCTCATACATTTCTTCAACTCCGCTTGGTTTACGAAGTGAAAATTCCGTTTTGAGGGATTGGCACGTCAGACCTCCCATGAAGCACAGTTCTATATCCCTCCTTTCAAGATCGACGATCTGTTCCGTCATTTTTTGGAAACAGGTGATATAGGACGCAGTGCTTTCCTGGGTCTGTTGTCGAATTCGGATCAAGTCCTTTTTCGGCCTCACCGTTACTCCCGCTCCGGCAAACGAGTTGAGGAAGTTGCTTCTCAGCATGTCATAACTGGTGATAGAGCCTTGGTTATGAGCTAGGATCCAGGATAATGCTTTGCCCTGGAAGGTGGAGGCCAGCGCTTTGCATTTGATGGCTTCAGATTCCGTGTGCAGGGACATCTGGACCTCGATACGTCCCGCATGGCTCTTTGCACTAGTGACCCTGGAATATGAATCTAGGGTAGGGAGGCGACGATTGGTGATAGGCGAGTTCTTGATCCCATCAGTGAAGGCATCTAGGGCTGATGCACTCTTTTTCGGGCTCCCTTTCTGCTCTTTCCACTGTTCCTTGATCATTTTTTCCATAGCGGGGGTTATTTCCTGAGTTCCCGCGGTCCTGCCGCTTCGGGCTTCTCGGGTTATTCCCCCGGCATTGGATTTGGTGGGAGTCCTATGATTTTTATTTTTCGAGGAGGGAGGATTCCTTCTTGGTTGGGATTCTCCCTCGCCTTCAGGCTCACCTTCTGATTCCTCCTCGTCTTCCTGATCATAGTACTCGTCATCATCATCGTCAGAGATGTCATTGACATTTTTGCTCTGGAATTTACTAGGGCCTGGCTTGTCCACATAGGACTTTCCAGCCTTTTGGGCCATGTTTTCCTCTTCCAACAGTTGAATGGTTTGAGCGTTAATATTTAACTGTTGGGCCACCAGACGTGACTGTTCCTGGAGGGCGGCTAACATGAGCTTCCTCTGGTTCGTCGCGGGTGGTGGTGCTTTTGTGCCTTTAGAGGCGGTGATCTGTGTTCTCAGATCTGATTCTCGTCTTTTTCGAGTTGGGCTTTTAAAAAACCCACTCCTGTTTCCAAGACGCTCATGAATTGACCGACCCTTAGACGCGGCCTTAGGCCTGTTGGTTGAAGGGGTCACTATCTTGTGGTCTTGAGTTGGCTTTTTTCCATTTCCATCAATTTCGAGTTTAGTAATGAAGAGTTGTTTTTATGTTCATGAGGAACTGATGAGTGTGAACGGTATCAAGAGATACTAGTTCCTCGTGAAAAAGATTACTAAAGGTAGTAAATCGTTTCCCGGCAATGGAACCACTGATGATGCCACGGAAATCGGGGTCATTATACGGGATGGATATCTGGCTTTTAGTCAACGGTTCACCTGTTAACACAACAAAGACAATGAAACCGTAAAGGTCAAGGCCGGGTTTGATCCCAGCTTAGACCCTCGGGTGTAAGAGTGAGATTCTCTTGAAAGTCTAAGAACAAAGGGTGGAATGTCTTGGGAGAGAAGATTAGGGTTCTCTGTGTGTGTTTTGAGTGTGTGTAAGGTATGTTGATCATACCTGAGAGAGAGGTAGAAAAAGGTATATATATGACCTCTTTTACCCAGCGGTCCGACCGAAGGTCTAGACATAGACTTTACCAAACAGGCCATGTGTCGCCATGGGATAGGTCGGCACTTCGGACCTTGTCAGGCTCTGACCAGGGGATGTCGTGACGGGACATATTCGGCGCCGCGCATGGCAGGTGGACAAGGAAGTCCATTGGGCATTTAATGCGATAGGATGGCTCTGTGCCTGTCATTAATGCTGCCTTTATTCCGGGCTCGCCGAGGAGGATATCGATCTCGCCGAGGTGGCGGCCCCGGGGGGCTGAGAGCTAGTCTGAGAGCTTATCTCGGCTCGTAACATCTGACTGACCTCGATGTCGCCATAGAGGAGACGAGGTTGACTGTACTTGCTTGTACTGAACCGGTTCTGGAATGACTCCGGTTTATTAGTATCCGGTCTATCTTCTGAGCCCGGTCCATCTGGTATGAGCTCTTCAGGAACACCCCCACCCAAAAGAAATTATATGGGTGTACATAATTTTGGTCCAACAGACATAATTAGGTGGGGTGAAGATTTGGGTAGGGTTCGGGCTTTCCAGTTGGAAAAGTTCGGTTATATGTGTGATGAATGCCGACGACAAAAATGATTAAGATTGGAACTAACTTAACAGCAATATGCTAGGGGCACAAAATTTTGCTCATAAAAAAATAAGGTGATGATATTTTATTGGTTGCATCGATAATGGACCCGTCACATTCTAATTAAAAACACCAATAACATTATTACACTTACGATTTTGTGAGCAAGTTTTTGTGAGTTTTTTGTGCCCCTAGTATTATTCATCACTTAAACTATAGAAAAGTCTAATTTTTTTTTCTACTCACATGTATTTGGCGAACATTTAAGAGCAATTTGAAAAAAAAAAGTCTTTTTTTTTATTTGAAAATAATAATTTCCCCAAAATCTTGTAATTTTAAAGTAAATGTATTTTATTTTTTTAATTTAGTCTTGACAATCAAAAGCGATTTGATTTTTTTTTATACTTATTTTTTGATGGAGGACAAAGTATTTCAAGGAAGACAAACATTAGGGCTTAGCCCAATAAAGAGTTGTAGCCAACAAATATTTGGGCTTCTTTACAAATTATTGGATATGCTTTGCTACAGGCAATGGACTTGTAGGTCGCACCTTAACCAATCCATTAGAGTCGGAGGTACAACCTTGTATGAAAATTAAATGGTGAAATTGATTTTTTTTTCTTTTGCAAACGACAAATCAAATTCATTCACAGCACAGCAAGAAAAGAAATAATACTTCTGAATATTCGAAGGCTCATCCCAAATATAAATAAATGTTTCTGTTAGAGCAAAATAAATATAAGAACGATGATCAAAGAAATAATCAAACATAAACACAAGAATTTACGTGGTTCACCAACTTGGCTACGTCAACGGGCGGATGGAGAATATATTATCATTCAATGGCAATTACAAAAGACGATCTTCACTAATCTAGTTGCACGAATAATTTAGGCAAACGTCAACCTAAATCTAGATCTTAGATTTCTACTTGTATCTCTCAAAGATGACTAACAAAAATTATGCTAGATGAGGGGTTAATATTTATAGGCATAAACACTAGAAACCCAAAAGGAGAAGGAATCATATTCCTTGTGTACAATGTAATTGGAATCTTATTTCTTATGTACAAAGTAATCATATTCTCATTAAGGAAACGGCTTTCATAATTCTTGAACAACTCGTTGTACCAATAAGAAATCAAATTAAACCAATAAACATTAATCCATGTACCAAAAGGATTTATTTTCCTTGCACGATTCAAATCCCAAAAATTACTCGACTAGTCGCAGACATATCCTTAACCAATAGGCATTAATTCAAAGGCATATTCCCAACAATCTCCACCTTAACTTTGAATCTCCCCGAACCATAATTTACATCCACGGACCGACCCCAACTCCACCTTGAGTTAAATCATCCGCTTCCGAATATAGACTCCGCCTTTGTCTTTGTCAAGACCCAATTTTTGTTCACCCAAGAACAACCATGCTTACTTAGTCAACAAAACCATCTTCTCAACTTGTGCAATGAATTTCTAAACCCACTAGGACCTTCACCAAAACGTTGTCCACCATATCCGAATACCAAATCCTCGATTACCAAATTCGAATACCATATTACCCAGATGACTACTGTCGATCTTGCTTCAAACTTCAACGTGCTTCGAACTATTCTTGGATCACCAATGAACACGGACAAACACCCTTGAATGACTTGAACAAATCGCTTCTCATTCTGACAATGTATATCGAACCCGTGACTACTTATTTGGATTTCTTCCCCATAGCATCTGCACAAACGGAAATTGTACATGAACTGTACGAATGCGCGGTGTCTGCACGAACTGCTACAATACTCCACTAACATGTTCTCTTACTTATCTTGTTTCTTCGACCTCTCCATAACGCCGATGAGAGCCAAGAAACTAGCATTGATGTCTCAAAAAGCCTTCTAGACCATCAACATAGTTGTTGGTCCCAAAGGGGCAACAAGGGTGTGAAAATCGCTAGGGGGGGTGAATAGCGTTTTAAACTTCTTTACAAACCCTTTTACAATTCAATGGCAGATGCGCACAACTCTTATTTTGGCTAAGTATAGCGCGCAACAAGAGTGTGAAATGCACAGCGGAAATTTAAAGCAGCTCTGCACAGGGTATACTGCGCAGAGATAAAAACGCACGCGCTAAGTAAGACGCTAAAGAGTGGCGCAAAAAGGATTCTAAGGCAAATGAGCAATAACAATTACAGCATCAAAGTGTAGCGATCTGTAAGATCAAACAAAGCAGTTCATAAATAGTTAAGCAGGAAATATGCAGTAAGTATAATGAACAAGCTATTTGGAGAGGTTCGATCGATGAAAGATCTATATCCTCTACCAATATGGTTAGTCTCGGATTTCTAATGGAGATCTTATTATATGAGAGAGTATTACAAATTACAAC
Organism: Campanula takesimana; assembly: GCA_026119855.1. Classification (NCBI taxonomy): domain Eukaryota; kingdom Viridiplantae; phylum Streptophyta; class Magnoliopsida; order Asterales; family Campanulaceae; genus Campanula; species Campanula takesimana. Next base: position 4,092,922 of record JAOWBW010000010.1, read on the forward strand.
ATTTGAGCTCAATACTAACTCAAGATCTATTATCTATGAAGAACAAATCCTAGACTAAACCGGTGTATCTCAAGAAGTTAGATCAAAATGATCAAAGCTTCAAGAGGTGTATGTGTCAGAAATTCTGGGCTCTATGAATATGAAAGATGAAGAGCACCAAGAATTCTGGTGATATATGGCTTTGTGATAAGAGCAGGAGTTTGAAGGTTTGAAGATCTTGAAGGCTGTTCTAAAGAATCTGGAAATACTAAGCAGCAGTCTTCAGATCTTCAAGGTTTCTCAATGAAGTATGAAACTCGAGCTCTGAAGCATAGTGGCCAATAAGAGGGGCTTGATCAAATTGGCCGATGAATGGGTAGCTTGGAAATGAAGATGAGCAGGCTATTTATAGCTGAGAGCTTGAATATAGCCGTTGGAGCTCTGAGCAAGGACAATGAGCTGGCACAAAGTGATTGGCGCGCAGGTGTCCTTAATAGCCGTTGGGGCTCTGATCAAAGATAATTACCTGGCACAATATGATTGGTGCGCAGGTATATAGAGCCGTTGGAGACTGAGCATGAAGACCAAATTCAAAAGCTTCTTCTAGAAGGTTGACAACTGTCTTCACTTGAGATATTTCTTTTAAGCGTGTCTCCACCAATGGTTTTGCTGAGTGTGCTTATTTTGTCATTTGTGCACACCTCAGCATTTTGACTCAATCCAAAAAGCGTAGCTTGTCTTGTCGCTTTCCAAGCTTCTAGAATTCGAGATCAGGAGATGAGGAATTTGACCAAGGTTGTGTCCGCGCACAAAGGCATTCGCATTGCCGGCGCGCAAGGATGTTGCGCATGGGAAGCATGCGCACCATGCTTGGTCACAAAGATCTCTTCAGAGTTTAGGAATAAGACCTTGAAAACTGAGCAGGGTCAGAAATTGCGCAAGATATCTATGCGCAGTGGCGACCTGCGCAGAGAACATCCTGCGCAGTGAAATGTATCCTGCTTAGGAAATCTTCGATCTTTTAAAGCTTCAAGTCCTATAATCTAAGCCTATATTATAAACAGGACTTGGCTAAAAATTGAAGTTTATAAACTTCTTTACATGAGGTCCTAAAGTCCATAAAAATATTCATAGGTGATGGTATCAATCAATTCTAACAAATGTAGGAGGGTTAAGTGATAAGCATACCCAACAATCTCCCCCTAAATGATTGATGCCATTACCTACTATAGCAAAGGCAATTCATTGTACTTGATAATAACATGTCCATAAAAATGTGAATGGTAAATCATGCCTCAAGTCAATGCACACACTAGCCAGTGCTATAGATTTCTAATCTATCCAAAAGATTAAAAACTTACAAGATAGGAAAGATAGAAATATCATTCAGAGCATACAAATAATGTGAGATGAAGTTTTAAGTATGCGTTTAAACTGAATGTTTAAACATCATGCGTAGAAAACATGAGCAGTAAAGATTATGCGCATGAGTTTAAGTAATAATGCATTCGATGTTCCACAAACGAATGGTTTGAATTGAACAAGGTTTTGTGAAAGCTTAATGATGCATTCTTCTCATTAATACTTGAAGGATTGTCAGTTACAGAGTACAAGCTTTTACGAGGAAAAACAAAAAAAGGGTGCGCACAAAAACAAAAGCGAACGAAATAAAAGCGCATAAAACATACTGTGCGCAACAAGAATCAAAAAGTTTCAAAAATAGCAAAATACTTAAAAAAGAAATCTAATCTATGTTGATCCGTTGCAGGGCTTCGCGCATCTCATTCTGAAGACTGTTGAACTTGTTCATGAGTTCCACCTTTAAATTTTGAAATTTGTCCTGGAACTCAACAGCTTTGCCAACATAAGTGTTCATGCCTCTGCGCATATCAGCATTTTCATCCACTAGCTCTCTGAACTTTGCTCTGCTGTCCGTCAGGATGGCAGTCTGCGTAGCTTCTAGTCTTGTGTCGGTATGGAGGCGCTGAGTGTTGACGCTGGCTTGAATATCTAGCATTACGTAGTCCATCTTGTCGTTGAACGCAGAAGAAAAATCTGTCATGGACTTAGCAATGCATCTACGCACTTCTTCAATATTATGCGCAGAGCCTCCTTGTTCAATCTTCTCCATCTGAGCCTCCATCTGAGCTTGAAGATCATCAAATCCTCTAAGTAACCCATCTGCGAGGGTTTTCTTGAGCTTTTTCAGTATGTCCTTGAGTCCACCATCAAGCGCTCCAAGGGTGTACACATTTTTGAGTTGTGCGCTGACATTTTCGAGCTGGGCGCTGATGGTTCTCAGGGAGTCCAGGATAAGATGATCCAAAGTGATAGGAACTTTTTTCTTGCGCAGGCTCAGATGAACTTGCCTTTGCCTCCGTCTTAGCACTCTCTGTGGTTTCCTTTGCCTTTGATTTTGCTTCCTCCTTCACCGCTTTCTCCCCCTTAATGGTATCAATCTCCAAACGCTGAATATCAAGACGATACAATAAAGCAGTTTGAGCAGTAAGGAGTTGATTCAGCTGCAGCTGCGTAGCGATTTGATTCGCTTGAACAGAGTGCAAGGATTGAACGATCTGGCGCAGCTCATCTGAAGAGGAAGTAGGAGTCTCAGGGGCGGTAGATGAAGGTTGAACTGGGGAAAGATCACTGCTGTCAGAGGCTGCGGAACTAGTGCGGCGCTTCTTCAATCCTTTTGCGCTGCTGCGTACCTTCTACTTGAGACGAGAAGAGATATGTGCGATATCAGCACTGGGGATGGCTTCTTGAGAGGCTTCGTGCATTTTCTCCCCCTCAACTGCAGCATCATCTGAATCACCACGAAAATCAGACTTGCGCTTCATTGTGGTTGGCTTTGAGGGAGCAGGAGCTGGATTGCTAATAGGATCTGCCTCTTTGAATGAAATCCCTTTGGTGGATTGAACCAAAGGAATGTCCTTGAACTTTTTTCCACTGAGCAATGTCCTTCCCCTTGCGATTGTACGCATCTTCTGCGGTTTCTTGCGCAGCATCAGGTGTAGATCTTCCTGCACTCTTTTTGGACTTGGCCACAGGAATTGGGCCTATCCAAGGTTCCTTGTTGGGAGCAGAATCAGACAGCCAAATTTCATAGTATTCAACGTTACCTATCTCACTGCGCAAATTCTGGAGATGTACTCTGGAGTAGTACTTTGCGTCGCAAGACTGCTTCTTGATTGACTTTTCTTCAACATAGGTGGCCAATTCACCATAAGTCAGTAAGAGTTTGGTTAGCAATCTGTAGTGAGTTCGGTATTTGGTCTTCCCTGCGTTCAGCTTCTTGTCATAGCTTGTCATTCCCTTCACAATCTCATTGAAGATAATCTGCGGCCAGTCGAGTTGATCTTCGTTGAAGATGGCTGAGCAGTATTCCCACTGCTTTGAGATGAAATGTACATTATTTCCATTCTTGCAGTTGAAGGAATCTCCAATTAGGGTGCACAGGTGATACATTACCTGACCAAATTTTTTTCTGTTATACATTGGCCACTTCTTGTTAAGAGAAGGAATGCCAATGAACTTCTGTGCAAGAGCATTTTGGTGAGCCTCATTATAGTTGACTGAAGAACTATCAACGTTGAAGTTTAAGAGGCTGCGAATGTGGTTAGGGTGAACCATTACATCACTGCGCTGAACGGTGGCCATGATCATTTCTGTTGGCTTGCCTTCAAGTTGTGCCGGAACAACTCTTGCTGTCTTGAAGAATTCATCTACCAGCGCAGGCACTATGAAGGATTGATCAAGAGTGAATAAAGGAAGAATGCCAGAGGAGCTGAGAAGGTGAAGCAGACGACGACCAATTGCATCTAAAGAAAGATCTGCCTGAATAAGTTCCCAACCAGGTATGAAGTAAACGTGTCCCTGCGTAAAACAATGAATAGAATTAGACAACCTATTGCAAATGGAGCTGTGCGCATGTGCAAATAATGCAGATATACCTTGGTACAAGTTCAATGATAAGCAAAAATATTTATGCGCAGAAAATAGGAAGAGGATGCGCATAAAATAAGAATGCATATGCAGAGGGATCGTGCGCACAGAGAATTAGATAAAATTATATGCGCATAAAAACTATGCGCAGAACACAAATGCTTGGGGATAAAATAATAGATCAAATAAAAAATAAGAAAGAATATTTAATAATATGAAGACCATCCAAGAACACCGAAAAACAAAAGTTGACAAAATTCAACAAAAATGCATCGAAATGACGGCATGAACAGGACGAAGTCAACCATGTAAAAAGTATAGTCAACAACATTAAAACAGACCCAGAAATTCAGAAAAACGGTTCGTCTGCCAAGGAAGTTACGGAGCACAGAAATTGACGAAAAACACATGTAACGACCATTGATCATGAAATAAACTATATGAAAGAATAGATCAGGCAAATACGAACACAACACAACGATCGATTTCAAAAATGATTAACAAACAAGAGAGAAATCGAAAAATGGAGTATTGAGACCTCCAAGAACAACAATGGCGAAAAAAAATAAGGAGTTATAGTGAAACATACCATGTCTTTGACGGTTGGATGCCTTGATTGTTGTTCTACTTCTTCTTCGTGAGAGTTCCCAGGATTGGAGTGAGAGGAATAGTCGGAGATGATGATTTCGGGTTGAGTTTTGGTTTTCTTAGGCGCCATTGAAATGGTTTGAGAAGAGAAAAAAAATGAGATTGAAGATAAAGAATAGGAGATGTAATATGAAGGTTTAGAGCAGAGGTTAGAAAGAGAGTGAGAGAGAATTTAGAGAGAAGAGAGAAGTAGAGAGAGAAACGGTTTAAGTAGGGAAGGAGATGTTAGGCGCACGATAGCTGAGAAATATTTGAGAAAATGTGCAGTGGCGCAGGATAGAAATACCACGTGTCACAAAAGGGAACGCGCGTGTGCAGGCCTATGCGCGCGTATGCGTGTGAAGTTCTAAGCCGGTCACTGTCAAGTCAACTTCCTCATAAATGGTAAGTCAGTGAAAGGACGGGTGCACGTTAGCAGGGTGACGTGGCCGAAAGGGGGACGCGCGTGCGCAGACTTTGCGCGCACGTGTGTCAGCGAAGAGAGGCTGACGGCTGTCGCATCACCTTTCTCATTAAATGGTGAGCAGACATTCGTGAGATGCGCTGTCATTAATTGCAGTTTGCATTAAATGACAATGGGACATGCGCAGGGGTAAAAAGGTAATTTCTCAAGAAAATTCAAAAATAAAAGCCCGGGAAAAATGAATTTACACAAGTACCCTTGTGACTCAGCGTTGACTTTTCAGTCAAGGACCTATGTGCAAAATCTAATGAATAGAACACTTACCTGCGATCCATGATGATTTGCGCATGGTTAGTCATGCGCAGCGCATTGATAGCGCAGAGATTCTATAAATCTCGGAACTGTTGTTACATGCGCAGACATTTGTTTCGCAGGAGTTGCGCAGGGCGCATGAAACTTAACCTTTTTTGCACACTTATCAAGCAAATACATTAGTATCAATAGATCATATAAACAAGTTAGCTAAGATTAAGCATACCCATTTCTCCTTTCAAGAGATCACTTGTTAATTCTTGAGGAGATGATATTAGATGTTGATAAGCTTGGTATTAGTGCTTGGCAGGATTGGAAACTGCTATGGTGGACATTCTCGCAGAGAATTGGACAATTCTCTTCATTAATCCCATAGTCCACAGATTGTTGCTTCATCCATAAGATTTGGCAGCAGCAGCTTCCAGCAGCAATATATTCTGCTTCAGTAGTGGAGATGGACACAGCAGCTTGTCTCTTGCTTGCCCATGCTATAAGTCGATTTCCAAGGAAATGACATGTTCCACTTGTGCTTTTCCTGTCAATGGTGCACACTGCATAGTCCGCATCTGAATAACCTACAAGTTTAAAGTTCGAATCTTTGGTGTACCAAAGTCCAAGGTTAACAGAGCCAAAAGTATATCTAATACATTTTAGAGCAGTTATGTGCGCTTCAGAAGAATTAGCATGATAGTGCGCACAGATCCAGTCAACATAATATCTTGGCCAACTAGCAGAAGATAAAGGAGAGTCAATCATACCTCGATACAGTCTGATCAACCTACCTTTTAAGTCTAAGTTTGTTGCTGGTGGCCATTGGAGTGGCGTATGCTTTAGCATTCTCAAGTCCAAATTTTTGATTAAGTCCCTTGTGTACTTGGCTTGATTTATGTAGACGCCATCATTCAATTGCTTGATTTGAAGCTTGAGGAGAAAGGTGATTTCTCCCATCATGCTCATCTCAAACTTGCTTTTCATTAGCTTATCAAAGCGCTTACAAAGTAACTCATCAGTAGAATCAAATATAATATTATCAACAGAGATTTGAACGAGTAAATAATGATCATTATACTTGGTAATAAAAAGAGTTGTATCGATTTTACCGCGCTTGAAGCTTTTCTCTAGTAGGAGTTTTGAAAGAGTATCGTACTATGCTCTTGGAGTTTGCTTAAGTTCATACAAAGCTTTCTTGCTTTGATTCTGTGATGCTTCCATTCTCATCCATCTTGTTTCTGAATACCCATTGAAGCGCTAAATATTGGATGAGCTTTTCTTGCACTTCTTGCATAGCATCGATCCATTTTAAAACATGGAGCACTCTATCAATCTTCTTTGATCCGACATGAGATATAAACGAATGCTACACCGTAAAGTTTGATGCTCTCGATGTGCGAACCCCTACATATAAGGGATAGGAATACGAAGACCAATGGGTATTTCATTTGCTTCAGCACCAAAATCATCAAAGGTGATTTGCTGAAGTGGAGAAACATCATGCGCAGGAGAAGGTGTTTGCGCATCAGGAGTTGTGACTTCAGGCGCAGCATTTGGAGTATACGCATGAGATGGAGTGATTCTGATTCTGCTTGATCTACATTCTGCGTAAGAACAGTGTTACTGCGCACCTATCTAAAAAGCTCAGCAGAGGCATCAGAATCATTTGGAGCCAAATATGGCTCAAGGAGAGAATGTACGTCAAATGTAACATGTACAGATACTGTATATAGTAACTAGAGATTTATTCTATTATGATCATAAAAAGCGTATAGAATGATTGGTATACCCAACGAGAATACCTTCATCTGCTTTGGCGTCGAATTTACCTCTATTGCGTTTGCAGCCAAAGAGCTTGAAGAAAGCAATGTTGGGCGCTCTTCCTCTCCATAGCTCATATGGAGTCTTGTTGTAGGCTTTGTTGATGAGGGATCTATTCTGAGTAACGCAAGCAGTGTTGACAGCTTCTCCCCAGAAATACTTTGGAAGCTTAGCTTCTGCTATCATTGTTTTTCCAGCCTCAATCAACGTGCGATTCTTTCTTTCCACAACGCCATTTTTTTAGGAACTCCAGCAGCAGAGAAATTGTGATCAATCGCAGTATTGAGCAACACCGTTATTCATAAATTATGTTCCGTTGAAGTGTCGAACTTTATTGATGTCTTCTATGTTTGGAGATTTAGAAAGAGAGCAGCCAGGATATCATTGAGATACCACAAGTTGATCCAAAGCTTCGTGGTAGTGAGCGGTCCAAACATATGAGGTGAAGCGGATGTAAGCGTTTTGACATTGGAGCAATCTTGCTGGAGGAAAACTGCTCAGGCTGGTTACTAAGCTGGCATGGTGCTTATACCATTGCTAGCTGCTTTCACTTAAGCTCATTGCTACAAAACAAGGATTAGTAATAGAAATTATAGCGGTAAGATCAATAGGTTAGAAATTGGTCTTACGAGTCCTTGTGAGCAAAGTTAGTCCAGAAACGCCATTTTTGATGTAACAGTGCGTTGAAGTGATATGGCATTCCAGACCTTTATCGCATAATTGATATGGAGAGCAGGTTGCTTGAGACTGTCTTTTACTATTAGTCCAAATCCAATTATGTGCCCTTTGTTGTTGTCACCAAATTACTGAGTGATCTCTTCCTTCGTGCGCACCTTTAAGAGTGTTGACATCTCCAGTAGTGTCTAGAATCCACTGTCGATATCAACTGAGCTTGAGAGGGCGCAGTGAAGTAGATATTTTCTGCTTGTTGAAACATTGGCTTGCGCTCTACAGCAGAGTTATCATTTTAAGATCAGCAGGCACTTTAAGAGATTCCTTGCGCGGCTGCGGGGTTGGTGATGACGCAGCTTCTGTCAAGTTAGCTCTGGAAGATAGGTACTTGCCATTCTGTCTGCTTGGTGAAGGTGTCCCATTTCCACTAGAGTGAAGGGACCTTTTCTTGATTGCCCGTGGCGCATGCTCAGGTTCTATTTCAGAAACAACTTTTGAATCATTGTCAGCATTTGCCACTAAGCAGAGCAGTCCATCCTCAGAGTCAGCATCGTTGTCTTCAGTGTCAAGTCTCCGAGTCCTTAGCTCCTTTTCTGTGCAGTTCTCTTCAGCAGCCATTCCACACTGCTTAGATGCTTTGTGCGCAGGGTTGCTTTTCCTCGTACTCAAATTTTGGAGTAGGCATTGAAGCAAAATGTCCTGGCTTTCTGCAGATGAAGCAGACCAAGTCATCTTTCTTTGAGTCTCTTATGAGAGAGAACGCGAGGTTTGCTTGAGGATCCACCAAGTTTGGAGAACTTTTTGACTTTGATCTGAGGTTTGAGCAGGCGCAGAAATATGTGAAAAGTTAGCCATTGCCTAAGATTTTTGAAGCCATCTTGAATCGGCACCCAAGATGTTAAGCTTGAAAAACAAAACAAGTTTTATGAAGGTGTTTGCTCTGATACCACTTGTTGGTCCCAAAGGGGCAACAAGGGTGTGAAAATCGCTAGAGGGGGGGTGAATAGCGTTTTAAACTTCTTTTCAAACCCTTTTGCAATTCAATGGCAGATGCGCACAACTCTTATTTTGGCTAAGTATAGCGCGCAGCAAGAGTGTGAAATGCACAGCGGAAATTTAAAGCAGCTCTGCGCAGGGTATACTGCGCAGAGATAAAAACGCACGCGCTAAATATGAGGCTAAAGAGTGGCGCAAAAAGGATTCTAAGGCAAATAAGCAATAACAACTTACAGCATTAAAGTGTAGCGATCTGTAAGATCAAACAAAGCAGTTCATAAATAGTTAAGCAGGAAATATGCAGTAAGTATAATGAACACGCTATTTGGAGAGGTTCGATCGATGAAAGATCTACTTCCTCTACCAAGATGGTTAGTCTTGGATTTCTAATAGAGATCTTATTATATGAGAGAGTGTTACAAATTACAACATTTGAGCTCAATTCTAACTCAAGATCTATTATCTATGAAGAACAAATCCTAGACTAAACCGGTGTATCTCAAGAAGTTAGATCAAAATGATCAAAGCTTCAAGAGGTGTGTGTGTGACAGAAATTCTGGGCTCTATGAATATGAAAGATGAAGAGCACCAAGAATTCTGGTGATATAGGGCTTTGTGATAAGAGCAGGAGTTTGAAGGTTTGAAGATCTTGAAGGTTGTTCTAAAGAATCTGGAAATACTAAGCAGCAGTCTTCAGATCTTCAAGGTTTCTCAATGAAGTATGAAACTCGAGCTCTGAAACATAGTGGCCAATAAGAGGGACTTGATCAAATTGGCCGATGAATGGGAAGCTTGGAAATGAAGATGAGCAGGCTATTTATAGCTGAGAGCTTGAATATAGCCGTTGGAGCTCTGAGCAAGGACAATGAGCTGGCACAAAGTGATTGGCGCGCAGGTGTCCTTAATAGCCGTTGGGGCTCTGATCAAAGATAATGACCTGGTACAATATGATTGGTGCGCAGGTATATAGAGCCGTTGGAGACTGAGCATGAAGACCAAATTCAAAAGCTTCTTCTAGAAGGTTGACAGCTGTCTTTACTTGAGATATTTCTTTTAAGCGTGTCTCCACCAATGGTTTTGCTGAGTGTGCTTATTTTGTCGTTTGTGCACACCTCAGCATTTTGACTCAATCCAAAAAGCGTAGCTTGTCTTGTCGCTTTCCAAGCTTCTAGAATGCGAGATCAGGAGATGAGGAATTTGACCAAGGTTGTGTCCGCGCACAAAGGCATTCGCATTGCCAGCGCGCAAGGATGCTGCGCATGGGAAGCATGCGCACCATGCTTGGTCACAAAGATCTCTTCAGAGTTTAGGAATAAGACCTTGAAAATTGAGCAGGGTCAGAAATTGCGCAAGATATCTATGCGCAGTGGCGACCTGCGCAGATAACATCCTGCGCAGTGAAATGAATCCTGCTTAGGAAATCTTCGATCTTTTAAAGCTTCAAGTCCTATAATCTAAGCCTATACTATAAACAAGACTTGGCTAAAAATTGAAGTTTATAAACTTCTTTACATGAGGTCCTAAAGTCCATAAAAATATTCATAGGTGATGGTATCAATCAATTCTAACAAATGTAGGAGGGTTAAGAGATAAGCATACCCAACAATAGTGTTTCGCCGAACACTTGAGACTGTACATTGTACACCTCAAGAATTTAAGAACCCCTTTTGCCGACTAGACTTGTGTATCAACTTCCGGATCCTTGAAAAAGACAACACCTTAAATCCCTAGATTGTACCTTGTCTCGATTGCTTCTCAATCCCAATCCAATAATGAGCTTCGAACTAGTCTAGAAAGCTTCGAACCCACTCATTCAAAGGCGAATAGAATGCAATCTTGTGCTTTACCTCAAGGACCATTTGTCACGTCAGACAACCTTTCTCCTCCCAAGCAACCAGACGATATACTAAGCCTAGCATTTCTTAGTGCCTCTAGAAAGTCTATCTATAGCACCGCCCCTTCCAGGTGCCTAACAGTTTTTCGTGCTTGGCGAGTTCATTCGGCCGTGAATCTCACCCACCGAGATAAACTGTCCCAACTCAATCTGCGGATAGTCATCTTGTACCTCAGGATCGTATGCCCATCTACTCCTTCTTGTAAAAATCAGCTCCACCTTTTCCTCAAATATCTCGCTTTGCTCTACCCTTGGATCTAGAAGCCACTCATCCCCGCGCCGTGAGCCTTCTTCCACTATTAGAGCAAAATCACCATTGTCACTATTTTCCATAGCAACCTCCACGAGAACATCATCATAAGACCCATGATGATTTATGAATGCGCCTTCTCCTTCAGAAAATCCATCACTTCCTCGCTCCCCTTCCCCTCTTTGTAGAAATTACAAACTTCATCAGGTCTCGGGCCCTGTTGCTAGAAGATTTTTGAGAATTCTTCTTCTTGCTAGAACCCTTGCCGCCTTCCGCAACCATCCCTGCTGACTTGATGTATGTACTAGATCTACTCGTCACGAGGGTGCCAATAAGCCTTGTTTCTACAACACGACTTCTGTCTTGATGTGTCCACCTAGACACCCAAATTTCTCCACGAACGTTACACGTGCACTGTACAATCGTTGCACGCGAATTGCACGTGCGATGCACGTTTGCTGCACGCAAACTACAAGTGCACTGCACGCGAACTGCAGGGCCTTCATCTTGATCTGCCAAAGAATAAAATACTATTCCTCCCATTGATCTTGTCGATCGATGATTCAAATCCTTAACCCATCTTATTCTTTCTGCAGCAGAATACCCGTATCTTGTCCTAACCAATTTAGCTCTGATGCCACTTGTTAGAGCAAAATAAATATAAGAACGATGATTAAAAAATAATCAAACACAAACACAAGAATTTACGTGGTTCACCAACTTGGCTACGTCCACGGGCGGAGGGAGAATATATTATTATTCAATGGCAATTACAAAAGGCGGTCTTCACTAATCTAGTTGCACGAATAATTTAGGTAAATAATTCCGTCAACCTAAATCTAGATCTTAGATCTCTACTTGTATCTCTCAAAGATAACCGACAAAAACTTTGCTAGAGGAGGGGTTAGTATTTATTGGCATAAACACTAGAAACCCAAAAGGAGAAGTAATCATATTCCTTGTGTACAATGTAATTGGAATCCTATTTCTTGTGTACAAAGTAATCATATTCTCATTAGGAAACAGCTTTCCTAATTCTTGAACAATTTGTTGTACCAATAAGAAACCAAATTAAACCAATAAACATTAATCCATGTACCAAAAGGATTTCTTTTCTTTGCCCGATTCAAATCCCAAAAATTACTTAACTAGTCACGGACATATCCTTAACCAATAGGCATTGATTCAAAGGCATATTCCCAACAGTTTCATTTCTTAAACTACAACAATCACATTTCTGATCAAAATATTGAGATGGTCGGATTCTACTCAAAGTACAACTTGGAAACTGCCTCCATCTGACATTTAAAAAACACATCATCGGATAATATATTGCGCTGAGCACTTGACATATTAGAGAATCTGGATTGACAAATACACTTCCACCAGATATCTCAAAATCCACAAATATCCTTGTGCACTAAAAACAATGATCACTTTTGTGTAGTGAGATAATGCAAAATTCTTCATATGCATTTTCACATTGATGAAAATTAAAAAAAAAAAAAAACACAAACATAGTATCTCAATGGCGGGGAGAAAGCAACGACTCCTAACAAAGGGGAGAAATTTTATTATAACAACGAAAAATTAAAAAAACATAAACTTGAAATCACAAACTAAAAAAAAATGAAAAAAGCAACACAATTGTTTGTAATTTCAATGACTGAAATTACAAAAATTTTTATTATTGTTGCTTAATTGATCAAAGAAGATGGAGATTGTACTTGGATTGGAACAGATAATTGGTTGATGAAGGACCCGGAACCGCTCCACCGAGTTAGCTCCACCCATCCACCCAACGGCTCCAATCAAGGCCACATACACACACTCATCATCTGTGCGGCTAGGATGATTTCAATTTTTATGGGTCCCACCGAGCTCGGCCACATCTCAACCGTTGGGTGTAGCTAAAATGAGGTGGCTTCAATCTCCACCATTGGGTGGAGCTAACTCATGGGTGCCACGGTTCAAAATCCGTTGATGAAGAACGAGAGAGAGAGAGAGGACGGTTTTTGCAGAAAAACCACCTCTTCTACTTGGATGGTTCTTAAATGGTGAAATTGACTTCAGTAATCAATACTCCCTCCGTCCCACCTCACTTGAAACCTAAGAGGTGGGTACGATAACTAAGAAAAAAGAATAAATTAAAGAAAATGTGTGATAAAAATGAGGAGAGAGAATGAGTGGGGTAAAAGTAGGTTGGTTGAATAAATTGTGTGGTGGAAAATGGAGAGAGAGAATGAGTTGGTGGGGGTAGATTGAATATACAATTGTAAAAGGATGTCCCTTTTGGGGAGTCTCAAGTGAACTGGGACGGCCCAAAATGGAAATAAGTCTCAAGTGAGGTGGGACGGAGGCAGTATATGAACAAATTTTGGAAATGTTAGTTTATAAATTTTATTCATAATAAGAAGGGATTTTTTTTTTTTACCAAAAACCCCTTTAAAAATATTTTCATATTCAAAAGGGTTAATTGCAATTTGGTTCCTTATTTTTTCCGAAATTTGCAATGTTGATGCTGTCTTTTCATTTTCGCCAATTGGTATACTCACTTTGTCATTTTGTTGCAATCTGACTACAAAAGTAACTGGGGTGTTAGTTTTCTAACAAATTTTATGTCGTATGACTAATACATAACGTTTTAAGATGTTTGTGAAGCTACACATATCCGATTGGTATGATTCTTTTTTTAAACATAAGCTAATATTTAAATTTACAGCATATATTTTTTGAAATGTTTTTGGTGAACTAGTTATATTGTATTAATTTGTGATTTAAATAAATAAAAATAGTTAAAAAAATAATCTAAAAAATTACTATTTTCCACCATGAAATACATTCTTTCCTACCATTTACTTTCCTCCACCCCTACTCCACTTTCCCGCATCACCCCTTCCACATACACACTTCCCCCGATTCATCCTCATCTTCCTCTCCTTTTTTTCCTATCAAATATTTTAATGAATTGATAACCCACATATAGCATTTACTTCATATGAAACATATTTGGAGCTAATATCTTTTTTAGATTATTATTTCAAGTGTTTTATTTTTTCTTAATATTTAAAATTAATATTTAATATAAATTAATTAAGTCACCCAAAAAATTGCCAAAACAATATATGTTGTAAATTTATATTATCAATACCAAAAAGTCCAAACGTTAACTGTTTAACAAACGCTGTTAAGTTTGAACATTCATATTATTAAAAACTTAACTTTTCTTTTCATTTAATGATATGTTAGGAATATTTTAAAAATTACAACGCGAAATAATTATAATATTATTATTAGAGAAGAGCTATTACCACTACACTTTTTTACTTTTCCACTACATTCATTAAAGTTTGAATAAATAATTTAGCATCTCGACACATTTGCCCTTAAATAAACTCACTTTTAATAGGAAATTGACTTTCCAAAGTTATCATTTATTTTATTTTAATTTCATTGATTATTTTTATGGGGTTTGAAATTAAATTAAGATTTGTCATAACTAAAAAATAACTTAATTTTGTATGAACAATAATAATTAAAAAAAAAACAAGTTAAAGAAAAGAGTAATGTAGGAAAAGTAAACGTCAGTTTTATGATTTTAAATAATTAATATTTATGTTAAAAAAAAAAAGTCATTCTTCCGGATATTAAATTTTCACAAATCTTGTAAAAAACGTGTTTTACACTAACTGTGTGTAAAACGTGTTTTTCAAATAACGGTTTAAGAGGGATTAAAAGATGCGGTGGCAATTTTGTAAATAAGTGGAACTTATGAAAATCTCAGCAGGCACATTTTAAAACAAGAGGAGGCATTTTTCAATACTTCACAGCAGGCAAATTTTAACTCTAGAGGAGACACTTTTTTAGAACAGACATGTTTTAACTCTAGAGGAGGCACTTTTTTTGAACTTTTAACAGTGCCTTTTTTGAGAAAAAATAAGTGCCTGCTCTAGTTAAAAAATGTGCCTCCTACAGTTTCAAAACATGCCTCCTCCAGTTTCAAAACATGCCTCCTGAGATTTTTTTGAACTTTTAACATTGTCTTTTTTAAAGAAAAAAAATGCCTGCTCTAGTTTAAAAATGTGCCCCCTGCAGTATAAAAATATGCCTCCTCCAGTTTTTAAAATTTAGAAGTGCCTCTTTGAAAAAAATGTATGTTATGGTTTTACAAAGTGCCTGATGTGGAGTTTCAAAAATATGCCTCCTTCAGTTTTAAAATATGCCTCCTGAGATTTCATAAGTTTCAAATATTTACACTTATACCACCGCGTCTCTTAAACCCTACTTGCCGTTATTAATAAAACACGTTTTACACTAAGCCTAGTGTAAAACGCGTTTTACAGGAGACTTACTCCAATCAAACACAATTGCCCTTAAATTCATATCACTTTAAAAGAAACCGAACCTACCAAAGTTATCATTTATTTCTAAATTCTTAAAATTTAACATTTATTTTTATGGGCTTTGAAAATAAATTAAAATTATTTATTTTATTATCAAAATAATTTTTTTATGCACATTAATTAAATATACCAAATAAGCAGCTAAAATAAAGTTATGGAGTTTTTTTTTTCCCCACTAAAAACCTAATAAATGACGTTAGTTTCATGCTTAAAAAAAAAAAAAAACTGCAGTCACAAATAAAGAAGGATAAAGTAAGTCTCCTGTAAAACGCGTTTTACACTAGGCTTAGTGTAAAACGTGTTTTATTAATAACGGCAAGTAGGGTTTAAAAGACGCGGTGGTATAAGTGTAAATATTTGAAACTTATGAAATCTCAGGAGGCATATTTTAAAACTGAAGGAGGCATATTTTTGAAACTCCACATCAGACACTTTGTAAAACCATAACAGACATTTTTTTCAAAGAGGCACTTCTAAATTTTAAAAACTGGAGGAGGCATATTTTTATACTGCAGGGGGCACATTTTTAAACTAGAGCAGGCATTTTTTTCTTTAAAAAAAACAATGTTAAAAGTTCAAAAAAATCTCAGGAAGCACGTTTTGAAACTGGAGGAGGCATGTTTTGAAACTGCAGGAGGCACATTTTTTAACTAGAGCAGTCACTTATTTTTTCTCAAAAAAGGCACTGTTAAAAGTTCAAAAAAAGTTCCTCCTCTAGAGTTAAAACATGCATGTTCTAAAAAAGTGTCTCCTCTAGAGTTAAAATATGCCTGCTGTGAAGTATTGAAAAATGCCTCCTCTTGTTTTAAAATGTGCCTGCTGAGATTTTCATGAGTTCCACTTATTTACAAAATTGTCAACGCGTCTTTTAATCCCTCTTAAACCGTTATTTGAAAAATACGTTTTACACACAGTTAGTGTAAAACACGTTTTTTACAAGATTTTGTGATTGTGTTTAGATGTCAATTGTGTTTAGATGTCAATTATTATTATTATTATTATTATTATTATTATTATTATTAATATCATCATCATCATCATCATCATCATCATCATCATCATCATCATCATCATCAGCATCATCATCAGCATCATCACCATCACCATCACCACCATCACCATCACCACCATCACCATCATCATCATCACCATCATCATCATCATCATCATCATTATTATTATTATTATTATTATTATTATAACGAAATGTAACACTTTTTTCTTTCAAATGTAACACTTTTAAAAAAAATATACCACAATTTTGCTGCAATAGATTAAAGCTAACATAAAGATTGACACCTAAACTAATGTCACACTTTTTATAAAGGAGTGTAACACTCTTTTTTTCAAATGTATTTTTTTTTTTCAAAATTAACATAAGATTGACAAACTAAACCAATGTTCCATTTTATAAAAAAATGAATGTAACATTTTTTTTCTCAATTGTAACAGTTTATATTCTTAAATGTAACATTATATCTGAAATGTAACAATTTTTTATTGAGAAAGTAACAATTGAAATACAACTCGATTATATATATATGAATTTTTACTCTTTTTTAAAGAAGAAAAGTAACATTTACTAACTAAAAATGTTACATTCATCTATATAAAAAATTATAATTATATATTCACTTTGTTACACTTCAAATATTACTTTTTCTAACTACAATAACTATCAAACAATTTAAAATTTCTGGTAAAATTGATATTACATTTGACTGTAAAAAGTGTTACTTTTTGAATATGAAACTGTTACTTTTATCAGAACAGAGTGTTACATCTCAGCTGACAAAGCAACTCAAACTTTTTTTGTGTAAAAAAATATGTTTTTTAAAAAAAAAAAAAAAAAACTCAAGCCATATCATGACCTATGTAGTTTTATTCGTCTCGTCGAGACGAAAACAACGGTATTTTTTTTTAAAAATCTGAGTTATAAATCTAAAGATATAGCATTTTAAAGTTCATGAATTTTTTTTAAAGGGGACACGTGGCAGGGCGCAGATGGGTGAACCAGCGAGTGGCTCACAATGCGCCACATGTCGTGCTGGAAATGGAAAAAGGCTGGAGGACGGGTCGGGCGGGTTTAGCCCGCCTCACGCCCATACACCGTTGTATACAAGACTTTGTCTGAAAAAATTGCTAAAGCAAACAACAAACGATGGCGATCTAGGGATGGTTTGTGTGTTTATCTTGTCCATAGTTATAAATCCCATCCCGTACCGGTCTGTACCGGCTGATACATCTCGTCCCAGTTGAAAACCGGTGCGGTACAGGTTTAATTCCGTCTCAGTTTCTGTACCGTCCTGAACCGCAACGTACCGTCTAAACCGGTCCAAATCGGACCGTACCGGCCGAGATGGTCGTACCGGTCGGTGCGCGAAAATAAAGACTTTTAAACCAATTTTTAATTGTCGAACCTAATAAAAATATATTTAAACTTGAGTTTTTTTTTTTTTTTTTTTAAACTATGCCCTAGATTTATACTTCACGATTAATCAACATTCATTCAATGCAATAGAACTTTCAAGGTCGTCAAATCGCTAAACAGGAACAAAGCAGTCTATTGTAGTCCAAGAAATTGAAGCTGCAGAACTGTAATTTGTAAGCAACCTATACTAAACTTATGCTAGTATTGGTATAGTTCAGAAGTGGAGCCTTGATGCCAAAGGGGGCAATTGCCCCCATTGATTTTTAAAAAGTAATAATTTACTAGTGCAAAATTAACAAAAAATTGGGAGTTTAGTGCAATTTGTTGAAGTTTGCCCCCTTTGAGAAAAAATTTATAATACACTAGGATTTTTTTTTGCCCCCATTGACGAAAATACAGTTAAACTTTTTTTGATGTGTAATTTTTGCCCCCATTGACGAAAATTCATGGCTCCGCCACTGGTATAGTTTGATGATAAAATACAAGCTTCTGTAAATTTTTGTTGAACATATGTTATATATATAATTATCTTAAAAAATACTAAAATGTGCGGTAAATCCGATACGATACACCGGTACGTTCCGGTACCAATATGTCCCGTCCCAATAGCAAAACCGATGCGTTGTCCGGAACGGTATTTATAACTATGATCTTGTCATATAAATTAGGTTGTACATACCATGTTCTTTAACTATAATAGACTCTACAAAGTTTTTTAATAGACTCGAAATTGTCTAAATTCTTGCCTTATTACCAAACTTAATAAAAGTTTTTTTTTTTTTTTTTTTTTTTTTTTAAGTAAAGACACGGTCTGCTGATGCATATGAAATGTACTCCCTCTGTCTTATATTCATGGGTACAAATTTCCTTTTCTGACGTCCCGTTTATATGGGCATTTTACTAAAAATGGCAAAGAATATTCAATTCATTCTCTTTCCTACTTTATTTTTATACTCACAACATTTACACTTTCCCGTTTCTACTTACTTTTCATACTTACAATACTTGCTCTTTCTTTAATTTAATTCTCGTGCAAAAAATATTTTGCGCCCATTGGTCTGATAGGACGGAGGGAGTATGTCATGATAATTCATCACGCAAATTGACCAAAATAAAAGTTAGAGTAAACTGTTTTTCTGCCCCTCGTACTATTGCTTCAACATCAATTTGACACTCGTACTGCTGAAACACTAAATGTATGATGCGTATTATTGATTTGGTAACAAAATCAACCAATATTCCTAACGCCAGTTAAATATATAACGGACAAGTCCTTGTAGGAAATTGTTGACCGGGTCAACGCTTGTATAGCAGTTGACTGGACAAAAAATGCAATAACATTTATTGAATTTCTAAAAATAAATTTCAAAAATTCAAAACGTTCAAGGAAAAAAGTTGTAATTTCAAACCCCAATCTGGCACACTCCACTCAGATTAACTGGGTTTAAACTCCCAGACATCCTTCCGCCTCTAGTCTCTCCACCTCCGGCCGCCACCACCTCCAAACGCACAACCAACCCCTCCACCGCAGCCCAAACCCACTATCGAGCTTTCAACAAATAAAAAGTAGGGTTTGAAATTGCAACTCTTTTTTTTTTTATTTTTCAAAACTTATTCTTAGAAATTCAATAAATGTTATTGCATTTTTTTGTCTAGTTAGCCGCCACGTAAGCATTGACCGGGTCAACAATTTCCTACAAGGACTTGTCCGTTAAATATTTAACTGGCGTTAGGAATATTGGTTGATTTTGTTACCAAATCAATAGTACGCATCATACATTTAGTGTTTTAGCAGTACGAGTGTCAAATTGATGTTGGGACCATAGTACGAGGGGCAGAAAAGCAGTTTACTCATAAAAGTTAGGTAGTGTTCTTGCAAGACGTTTCTTGGAAAGTTGATATCTAGGGGACAAATAATAACAATAAAGTTAGGCTATATTTGCGGGTTTAATTTAAGACAAAATCTTATATACATCAGCCGCATGGGGTGCGGGGGGCCAACCCGCCCGACCCGACCCGCACCGCCCGTCCGCGTTTCATCCACTACCAGAGCGACACATGGCGCGTTGTGAACCACTCGTTGGTCACCCAACCGCGCGCTGCCACGTGTCCTCTTTTAAAAAAAAAACCCAAAACTTTAAAATGCTATATCTTGAGATTTATAAGTCGAAAAAAATATTTAAAAATACCATTTTGTTCGTCTCGATGAGACGGAAAAACTACATAGGTCATGATATGGTTTGATTTTTTTTAAAAAAATACATTTTTTTACACAAAAAAAAGTTTGAACTGCTCACCAGTTAAGAAGTAACACTCTGCTCTAATAAATGTAACAATTTCGTCTTCAAAAAGTAACACTTTCTACTGTTAAAAGTAACAGCAGTTTTTTACAAAAAAAAATGATTTTGCATTTCAATTGTTACTTTCTCAATAAATAATTGTTACATTTCATATATAATGTTACATTTAAGAATATAAACTGTTACAATTGAGAAAAAAAATGTTGCATTCATTTTTTATAAAATGTAACATTAGTTTAGTTGTCAATCCTATGTTATTTTTGGGAGAAAAAAAATGTTACATTCGAAAAAAAAAGTGTTACATTTGAAAAAAGAGTGTTACATTCCTTTTATAAAAAGTGTTACATTAATGTAGTTGTCTATCTTTATGCTATCTTTTAATCTATTGCATCAAATTTGTGGTACATTTTTTAAACAAAAAAAGTGTTACATTTGAAAAACAAAAGTGTTACATTTCGTTATACTAAGTGTTACTTTTGTTGAAGAAAAAAAAGTTGGGGTGTCAAAAAAAAAAAAAAAAAAATAATGGTCGGCTCGGCGGCTCGGCTCCGTTGTACGCCATACAACGGATGTACAGGAGACCGGCTCTTAATTTAATATAATTTTAAGTTTTTAATATAATGAAAGAGTAATTCTAACAATATAACTAGGCTATCTTATGCTCATTTTTGGTATCTAACGAGTGTGTGACTTAATCAAAGTGATTAATAATAGGAGCCAGCAATTTTTATTTTGTGCCATTTGTAATCAAAATGTGATGTGAAATAAAGATGATATATTCTTTCTGTTCCAAATGATTTCCTTATTTGCAATTTTTTATTATTTCAAAAGTTCTTCCATTTTCTGTAATTTGAGCTTAAATGTGTGAACACAACATGACTAGTAAAACAAGTGTTCATATACTTAAAAAAAAATTGAATAGTAAAATAAAAAAATAAAAAAGACGGAGGGAGTAATACTTGGTAATGTCAAAGAATTTGCCGACTTGTAGTTTCATAGAATGTTACTTTTGTCTTCTTCAAGGTCTTTCCTCCATTGACTTTAACCTATAACCTATTCCATTCCGGACAAGAGAGCAAAGTTCATGCAATTATGATTGTTCTTGTCAAAACTTTATTTCATTTTCAAGCTAATTTTTGAATTTAATATACTAATATTATTATTAATGCCAATTAAATATTAATTTCAATATTGATCGTAGTTGGACATTTCCAATTTCTTTAAAATACCTTACTTTGATTGATTAAAGAAAAGAAAATACTATGCTTTGATTGGGAGAGAATATCACATACCTTTGCAACCTCACCGTTGCCCTCATTATTGTTTGTTAAAAATTGGAAAAAACACGTTTTAGGCTAAATTAGCATAAAACGATTTTTTTAAAATAGCGCGGTGGTATTTTTGTAAAAAATGGAAAGTTCTTTTAAAACACGCAGTGCATTTTTGTAAATAACTTAGGCTTATCGTAAGTGCCAGTGTTAGTGTTAAAAAGTGTCAGCCATGTTACAACTTCAGAAGGGCAGGCTAGGGCCCCCATAAATCAGCTTCAAGATGTGAAGGAGGATACATCCCTAGACCTCCAATATAGAAATGCCTTGCTAAAGCAGGAAGAAATCATTATTGTGATGACCCATTTTACAGGAGCAAGGAATTGCGCTAAAGAGCGAAGAAGATATTCGATCGGGTGTGGACATTTATTTAATGGAAACTATGGGTCATGAACAGAAATACATAAGCAGAAAACTGAATAGAATGAAAAATCTCTTTCGGTCGGTCGGGCAAATAGCCCATTTCTGGCAATTATTAACACTACCATTGACACTTTTGATAAATGTCAGTATTAATGTTTATAAGTGCCAGTGTAATGGCTGACACTTTTTAACATTAACATTGACACTTATTAAAAGTGCCAGTGGCAAGGTTTATAAACGTCAGTCCAAATGACTGACACTTTGTAATATTAACACTGGCATTTACGATGCTTACCGGTTATTTACAAAAATGTCACCGCCAGCGTCTTTGCGAAAACACGTTTTTCATATCCTTAAAGTAAAACATGTTTTTCATATGACCTACTCTTATTGTTTTTATTACTCTCTCCGTCCTAAAATGATCTTCACATTTGACTGTTCAAACTTTTTAAGAATGAGAACGCTTGCGTTACTAGCCATGTGTTACCTATGCACTTCTAAGCCTAGATTATAGAAATAGGAAGAACTTTTTGGGACAATGAGAAAGGGCAAATGAGAAGATCATTTTGACACGGAAGGAGACATATAAATGGGTTTGAGTGAATGAATGAAGGAACCAGTTTCTTGAATGAATAAATAAATAAAAATAAAGTTTGATACGGGTCTAAAACGAAAAAAGATTTTTAAATTGTGAATCATTTAGTGTGAAATGAAATTATAGGTGACTTTACTAGCTCCACTCTTTCAATGACATATCTAAAACATTTCCAGGAATAAATGTTTTATAACAACTCTGTTTTTTTAAGGAGCCTTTCAGGCCTAACCTAAGCATATCTGACCAAGTCTTAATTTCCATGTCTGAATGAATCATTACTTAATAACCACTCTATTTAAACACCCTTTCTTCCCAACAAAATGGATCACCAACAGTTCTCTCTCTCTCTCTCTCTCTCTCTCTCTCTCTCTCTCTATCTATCTCTAATGGAGTTGACACCATACAATGCCTTCATAACTGGGCTCCTCCAACTCTGCAAAATAATATACTGGGACATCAGAAATGAAAATTTCCTCCCAGAACCCTTAACTTTCCTCCAACCATTTGCAGACTATCTATCTGCAAAATGGAACCAACATCTGAATAATAAGATTAAGCCCACAAAAAAAGATTCATCAGAGATCAAGAAAAGCTCGGTTTCTTCGCAAATCATCGACCCCCACAAGCACGATGATGATCTTAGCATGGGAGAGATAAAAATGGTGATGAATAAACTAGGACTGCAATTCTCTGAAGTTACGAGTAATGATAAGATTGCTGGAAACGAGATCGTATCAGTTTTTGATCAAGAGGAGCCTAGTTTAGATGAGATTAAGGAAGCTTTTGATGTGTTTGATAAGAACAGAGATGGTTTTATTGATGTGGTGGAGTTGCAGGGGGTTTTGTGTAATTTGGGACAACATGAAGGGTGTGGATTGGAAGAATGCAGAAAGATGATTAGTAGGTTTGATGAAAATGGGGATGGGGTTATTGATTTCAAGGAGTTTATTAGGCTTATGGAGAATTCTTTTTGCTGAATTTGTCCATCTTTTTTGTTGATTATTTCAACCATCACTCTATTACGAATATTACATCGACAATCATTTTTTGTTTGAACCACCAGCATCACCGCGCGTTATTTCTGAAATGAATTTATCAAATCTTGTACTTAACTAAGATGTAAAAAAAAAAAAATCGCAAAAAGAAACTATGGGAAAATCAAAAGGCTAATGCTAAATTAGTCCTAGAAATAGTTCCTTCTTGATATTTTCACTTTCAACCCCAACTAAAATAATTACTGTTTTAAAAGGGACATAAGATTAACAAGAAACTAACTCCACATTAAGATCTTGAGCAGATTTAGAGGGTGAAATAGAGAAGACTTTTTCTCACTTTTCCTTATTTCCAATTTTACCCTCTCATGTGGCTCCAACTCCAAGAAAGTCTATAAATGGTGGTGCAATATTAATCTCACACTGGTTCCTCCTCCTTCTCCCTATTCTGTCATCTGTTGTAATTATTGATGCTGATGCTGCTCTTATTGGTGGCTCAGTGAGAGGAACTTGTGGTTGGGATATTGTTGTGGTGGTGGAATCTGATGAGAGGGTACTATAAGGGTAGTATTGGTAATTTGTCAGTTTTATGGCTGCAGTCATCATAAATGGTGGTGGTGGTGGTGGTTGGAGGTGGTGGTGATGGTGGTTGGAGGTGGATCATAGAGATAAGTGGTTGATTCATTCATATGTCTTGTTGGCCTATCCCAAGGTCTGTTGTGGCTGAACATGCTCATCATCTCATTGTTCTTGGGACCTGCATTTGCACCAAAAATTGTATAATCTGGTTAGCCAAAAAGAAAAATTAAGCACACCCACCTATTAATGTTTCAAAAGAACAAAACACACACACACACAAACATAACGAGTGGGATCCGGAACCTGTGCAGTCAACTGCACATGTTATCTAAATTTGGGTTATTCAATCATTTATTAAGGGTAGAATTGTCTTTTGACTTTCCGCCTTCCCGCTTATAGAGGCTACCAGTGAAAGATTAAATATAGAATGCTAGTGCGTCGGAATCTGTATGCAGGCAGACTGTTGCACGCTTAACAAATCCCATTAGGTGTGACTAAAATGGTACCATGGGTGTCTAAAAAATTGTAAGGTTCGGCGTAACATGTGTATTAAGGGAGTGCATCAAATACGTATGTTAACTAGTCAAACTAACTTCGACTTTATTTCGGTACAAACTATATGAGGCCATCTATGTGAATCATTTCTAGACATGTTCAAGGCGTGACGTGACGCCCCTTGACAACCCTAAGACAGGTGCAACGGGTCACGTACAATGACATCCTAACAAATCTTGTTTACAACTTGAACAAATAAAACTAAACTCAATTTTCTTGTTATGATCCAAAAGTGTGCAACAAAATGTGGGTAGGTTTCTTTCCATGGTTACTAAAAAGAGAACACAATGACCCAAAATGCACCCATACACACACTCTCACACACCCACCCACCCACCCCAAACAAACAAACAACCAAGAATCATAAAGATGGAATAAGAAGACAAACCAGATATCAAATCAAAGGCCCATG
Organism: Campanula takesimana; assembly: GCA_026119855.1. Taxonomy (NCBI): domain Eukaryota; kingdom Viridiplantae; phylum Streptophyta; class Magnoliopsida; order Asterales; family Campanulaceae; genus Campanula; species Campanula takesimana. The sequence continues at coordinate 4,117,794 of JAOWBW010000010.1, forward strand.
TTGTCCGAAAAAAGCAGCTGGAGGGCCAACAATAGTACTGCCTGAAATTGCTCCTCCTCCTCCTCCTCCTCCACCACAACCACCACCACCACCACCATTTTGTGGTGGTGGTTTATTAATGGCTGCAGCTGAAAGATCATGCTGGTTGAATAAAGTATGATCATCTTGACCATCAGTTGACCTTCTGAAAGGAGTTTGACCCATTTTTCTCCTTCTATAAGCATTAGATTGTTCTCTATATTTTCTAGCCATAATGACATGCCAATGGTTCTTGACAGCATTGTCTGTTCTACCAGGAAACAACCTTGCTATCATTGCCCACTTATTCCCATACAATCTGTGTGCTGTCATTAGCCTCTCTTCTTCCTCTTCACTGAATGCTCTTCTTTATCCTTGGATCCAATTGGTTGAACCATCTCACCTACAACTCTTCCTAAACACATTTAATATTAATAAATAAACAATGATATGAAACCGTTTCTCCATAATTAAGCAGTACAATGTCAATACATTGACATTGTACTGCTTAATTATTTCTAAAGGGGTATGCATTAAGCATAACAGCTTTATAATAACAGCTTTATAATGCATACCCCTTTAAAGACAACCTAATCACTAAACCAAATGTAGGACTTTTGTAATATGCCTTTTGAGAAACATAAGACATACTTGCACTCGAAAGAATAAAAAAAAAACACTAATTTAAGGTATTTCAAACATACTAATCAAGATACCTAACACACACAAGATAAAAAAAAATACTGTATAACCTAAAGTTTTATAATTCAGAAATCCAACACAACACAAACACAAACACACACTCATACACTTACAAAGGAAATATTGTTGGTAAATGTACCTGATCTTCCTTCTAGTTTCTCAGCAATGAGGTTCCAATTCTGAGGGCCATAAAGGGCAACAAGTTCTTTAAGCTTGGAATCTTCAGCAGGTCTCCAATGGCCTCTAGCACAGAGCTTTGACTGCCCACTATCAGTGCTCTCCTTACCTCCTTCATCATCACCATGAATGTCATTCAGCTGATCTTCTTGATTCAGACTGAATCCACCACTAAGATTCAGATCAATAATCCCATCATCATCATTATTGTTATTGTGAGATTCATTAACAAAAAAAGGTAACTCCAAGTTATGACAACAAGAAGAGGTCTTGTAAGAAGAAGAAAGAAAGAAGATGAAGATGATGAGTCAAGAGCATTGGGACTGATTGAGAGAGAACCCATGTCTGAAAAGAAAAAACCCATTGAATTGGAACAGTTGAATCCATTGTTTGTGGTATATATAAAAGATTTGTTGTTGGCCGTATTCATGACTAGGAAATGAGAGGGTTTAAGTGAGAAATTTGGGGGTGGGGAAATGGGAAAGTGAGAAACTGGAAGCAGCAAAAGCATTTGTAACAGAAAGCCTCTTCTACATGGACCCTTTTTCACTCTCTATGTCCCTCTCACACACAATAGACACAGCAGCAAGTAGTATGAGCAAGAGAGAGGGAAAGGGAGAGAGTAGTTAAGCAACACACTGACTGACCATCAGTAGTGATCACCTAAAATTTGCTAGTGGGATTATATAAGACACTTGTTAAATAACTGAAATAAATGCATGTGGTAATGGATCAATTCAATGTATCGTCTGAGTGCAATGCAGTTATAATATACAACGATTAGATGACATTCTTTTAAATTTAATCAGATCAGATTATCATACATACCGATGTCATTGCAAATCCATATAAATATATTCTCCGTCTCATTCGAAAATTCTGATTTTGTCACTTTAGTTATCTCAATGAAAAGTTTCATTTTCCGAAAAAACAAAATAGAAGTCATTTTTTATACTCACAACAACTATCACGTTACTATTTTCTACCCAATTCTTTCATACTCATAATAAAACCTGCTTAAATTATACTTTTCTTTAATTTCATTCTCAAAAAGAAATCTGAACTTTCTAATAAAACGGTTTGATTACTCCTTCCGCCTCAAAATAATTTGCATTATTTTGCTATGACACAATAATTAGTGATAGAGTATATATGTATTGTGAGTGAAAAGAAATTGTGACTATGGTGATTTAAAAGTAAAATCCACAATTTAAAAGTGTTAGTATGACAAGTAAGTTAGCCAGGGCAAGTAATAAGGAAAAAGAATAAGAGATTGATAATTTGATACTCTCTCTGTACCTAAATGAGTGTCCATTTTCAGGAAATTTTTATCTCAAAATGAGTGTCCATTTTGATCATAACTTTGTCCCTAAATATTTTTTTTCGAAATTTATTTCACCGGTCTCTTTATACTTGCAAAACTAAATGTTTGTAAAGAGGATTACAAGATTATTTATGAATTTTACCACTAAATTGTACAAGAAGTTATGTCCCTTAAAATGAGATTTGGACACTCATTTAAGGACATAGGTAGTATTTAAGAAGAGTGAGACTTACGAATAAGACACAAAACAATAAAAATTGGTGCAAGTTGTTTTGTGACGGACAAAGTATACTCCCTCCGTCCCACCTCACTTGAGACTTAAGAGATGAGCACAATAACTAAGGAAAAAGAATAAAATAAAGAAAATGTGTGGTAGAAAATGAAGAGATAGAATGAGTGGGGTTAATAGTAGGTTGGTTGTATGAATTGTGTGGTGGAAAATGAAGAGAGAGAATGAGTGGGTGGGTGATGCAGCGGAATACAACCAAGATCAACCGTGATGGAAGATCTCGAATAAAACGAAGGAATAAACCTTCAAAACAAGCCAACAATGGCTTCTAGGTTTGAACTCAAACAAAGTTGCACAAAGCAAACTAAGAATTTAATAAATCAAAACATGTTCAATACAATGAAAGAAAAGAGTATTTATACCTAACAACTAATAAAACCCTAATTCAAAAAGGACTTGAAAATAGTTTACCAAAAATACCCCAAATAATTAACAAAGAAAAGAGTTCTGCGCAAATCAATTCCCAGTCGAAGTGTCGGGCACGGTCGTGCTTTAGGATGAGCACGGTCGTGCCAATATAGTCGAGGCTTCCGTCTTTTCCACCCATTTTGCGCACGGGCATGCGTTGAATTTGGCACGGCCGTGCAAGCTTGGTCCGGGCGGGTTTCTCCTGAGGTCCGAGCGGATCTTAGCTGGATCTTCTCGATTCCAAACTTGTGCTACATCATACACCCCCTCTTTAAAAGGATTCGTCCCCGAATCATGTACCATAAAAGAACTAAGCCTTCTGGGAGTTGTCATCTTTCACTTGACAATGGAAAGTCGCTTGCGTTGGATGCCGCGCAACAAGTACTGGTGGAACTCGACATGCATCCCTCCGCTTAGCTCTCCGTGCCGCAGCAGCTAAACCAATAGCCCGAGTAGTACCTGAAATAAAAGATTTCGGAGCACCCAAAGAAATAATTCATTTCCCTTTATCGATGTCAGGACGTACCCCTTTTTCATTCAACGGGCATAAATTAAATTTGACCCCTCCTTCACAAAACTAATAACATTAGTACTCCATTGTGAGTAGAATCAACATCATAATGCCAAGGTCGCTCAAGCAATAACTGGCACGCACTCATATCAGCAACGTCATAAATAGCCACATCCTTATAATTACCAATAGAAAAAGGAACGACACATTGTTCAGTTACCTTTATTTTACCGGTAGCATTAATCCATCCCACATGATATGGGGTTGGATGTTTCTTAACCCCCAGTTTTAATTTATCCATCGTCCCCCTCGCAATCAAATTATCGCAGCTCCCACTATCCACAATGATTTTTACCTTGTTATCCGCCACAAGCCCAATAGTGCGAAAAATACCATGTCTGTTAGGAGGTTCATCGACCGCTGGAGTTGTCAATGTCACTTTATTACACACAAGTGCCTCATGGTCATCACCATCACTTTCAATATTCGGGTCCACCCAACATTCCGTAACATCACCATCGTCCTCCTTCTCGGCGATATGGACTTGCCCTCGGTTAGGACAGTTATTAGATAAGTGCCCAGGTTGTCCACAACGAAAACATTTATTACCAAAAGTCTTGGCATAGGGATTGGGATTCTGATGCCCCGCAGTTGGATTAGTACCCTTCCCCACCGGCTGAGTCTGAACAGTATCCTGCTTCTTATTATCGGTTTTAGAGCCTGTGGACTGTTCGCTGTCAAACTACCGGTGATTTAGACCTCAAAGATTGCCCTATGTTAATCGTTTGATGAGACTTAAAAATTGGGCTAGGTTGGTTGTTCTCAACAGTTTTAGCACGAGATATAGCCCATCAAGAGTTTGAACAAGATATAATTTAACTTGAGATTAATACTAGGACGAAGACCATTCACATAGCTCATTATTTGTTGTGCTTCTGACTCACCCAAATCATTACGCGCAGAACTGATCGACAGACCGATTATCCTGCTTGCATTCAAGGAACTTCTGATAAATCAACTGCTCAAAGTCTGCAGGCAAAAATCGTTGTTTCAAAACCATCTTCATACGACCCCATGTGCGAACGGGTAATTTATTCTGCCTCCTCCGGTTATTATTAAATTGTTCCTACCATGCAGATGCCCCACCACGAAGTTTGTAAGCCACATACTGCACTTTCTTCTCGTCCGGAATGTTCATCAAGGCAAAATACTTCTCTACCTCTGAAAGCCAATTTGTAAAATCCTCCATGTCGAGCTCCCTCGTGAAAAAGGGTAGATCAGCTTTAATTTTAGGATACTGATCCACAGGTGCAGCGATAAAATCATCTTCACCCTCTGAATCTGAATCCTCTCCTCCGGCTGGCGGAACACGATTGTTTCGACCGTTTCCCACAGGAGCTGCTTGAGCCCCTGCCCGTTGCCGTCGGCGACCACCAACTTGCAAACCCTCCAAAACCCGAACAAGATCCGCATGACGAGCTGCAGCATGTTCTTCACGCTGACGGTCTCGTGCTTCATCTTGACGGTGTCTCTCTTGGGCTTCCCGATCCATACGATCAAGGATTGCAAGAAGAGCGTCGTTGTTGTCCTCGTTGACCATCTTCCTTGGATCTCACCTTTTCTGATACCAATTGATGCAGCGGAATACAGCCTAGATCGACCACGACAGAAGATCTAGCACAAACGAAGGAATAAACCTTCAAAACAAGCCAACAATGGCTTCTAGGGTTTGAACCCAAATAAAGTTGCACAAAGCAAACTAAGAATTTAATAAATCAAAACATGTTCAATACAATGAAAGAAAATATTATTTATACCTAACAACTAATAAAACCCTAAATCAAAAAGGATTTGAAAATAGTTTACCAAAAATACCCCAAATAATTAACAAAGAAAAGAGTTCTGCGCAAATCAATTCCCAGTCGAAGTGTCGGGCACGCCGTGCTTTAGGATGAGCACGGTCGTGCCAATCTAGTCGAGGCTTCCGTCTTTTCCACCCATTTTGCGCACGGGCGTGCGTTGAATTTGGCGCTGCCGTGCAGGCTTGGTCCGGGCGGGTTTCTCCTGAGGTCCGGGCGGATCTTGGCTGGAGCTTCTCGACTCCATCCTTGTGCTACATCAGTGGGGTAGATTGAATACTCCCTCTGTCCCGCCGGAAACTTCAAAAAAAAATTATGGCACAAGAATTAAGGGAAAAAGTGAAAAAGGTGATGTGTTGTGAGTGTTGATAGTTGAGTGGGAGAGAGAAAGCGGGGTAGAGAATAGTTAGTGGGTTAGTGGATGTGAGTATGAGAAGTGGGACCCACTAATTAAAAAGTATTAAAAACTTTTCATTTATGGATTTTGCAATTTCTATGGGACGCCCAAAATGGTAAGTTTTGCAATTTCCGGCGGGACGGAGGGAGTATAAAATTATAAAAATATTATTATTTTGGGGAGTTTCAAGTGAAGTGGGACGGACCAAAAATAAGTATTAAGTGAGGTGGACGGAAGGAGTATAGAGTAATAAAATTTGCAGGAAATTCTAGTGCTATTACATCAATCATTCACACGTGTGGTTGGAAAGTGAAGGGTAATGCAACAGTTTCCCTATTTCTGTCTTTCAGGAGTGAGTTTAGGATAGGATTAGGAGGAGTAGGGTTAGAAGGTTTCATAGGTTGTCTATGTCATTTAACCATTGACAGGAAAGGATGGAAAGAGTCCAAATGTAATGTTTGGCAGACAACCACGCAACCAAGTTTGGGCTTTCTTTCTACACCTCACCTCTCCTTTTCTACTTACATTTGCCCACCTTTCTTCTTTCCATTCTTATTTCTTAAACCAAAAAATAAAACAAAAAAACCTATTTCTAATTGTTTCAGAGTAAGTAAGAATTTTATTTTCTATTTTAGTATGTCAAGAATAAGCGTCTATTTCTCAAAATGATAAAAATGGGAAAAGAGTTTTGGACAACTTTATCCTTTTAATGGATTTATAATTACAAAAAACCAACACTTGCTAACTTACTTTTTCCCATTTGCACTATAAATAGTGTTTGGATTGTTATACCTTCAACCCACTTGCACTATGTATCTATTTTTCATTTTATCCTTAATAAGCGTGCATAACCAATATAAGACATCTGTGACGGAAAGAGTATTATTAGTAGGTAATTACCTGGTAAGACTTTAAAATATGTATTTCCATTTTAAACAAAGGAAAGAGGAGTATCCAAAACCTAATGGTGTTTATTTAACTACCTCATAAGACTTGGATCAACCATGAACAGCCACAATATACTTGAGACGCGGTCAGCTACCTACGCATTAACCCACTGAACAAAAATAATTTGGTTCCGCCACACTTGGCAGAGCACAAACAATTTGGGTTCACTTAATTTCTCATAGACTCACGCAAAACATCATGAATATTATGAGTTTATAAATATCACATTAAACTCTCACATCTTTTTCAGTGTGAGATAGGGATGTCACAAAAAAAAAAAAAAAAAAAAAACAGTTCATATAGTCAAAATTTGTCTGATAGTATAAGGGATGTTAAAGTAAAGTATAATGGGATAATTTTTTAGGAGAGAAGAGGAGAAAACCCAATGACGTAAACAATAAATAAAGGGGGTGGGTGGCAGTGTAACAGGAATGTTTATTTTTAAAAAGTTTGTATCATATCATTTAATTTAAGGCAATTGTCATCGTGTTACAGGCTCCTATGAAGTCTATTACAGATTTATTGCCCTATCTATTACAAATTCCTATATTAGAATCTATTACAGTGATACTTGTCTCTCAAGAAATCTCTCATAGACGTCCCCGCGCCATCTGGTAGTCTGCTTGTCATAGACGTCTTGCGCCATCTCGTAGCCTCCTTGCCATAGACGTCCCCGCGCCATCTATCTGAACGATCACCCGTTGGCACAAACTCCCATACATAAGGGGTACCCTCATGGGGCTTGAAGGATAAGGAGGAAGGATAAAGGTTCTCCACATGCTCCCTACGGGAGTCGAACCTGAGACCTCTTGCTAAGAGAAGACTCTATCCTTCCTCAGGATACCATTGAGCTATAAGCTCATCGGTATGTAACAGGAATGTTATGTAGCCCATTTTTAGGATTCGAGATCTCCTGTACTATTTTTGTGTGCCACTCCATGTACCATTTCTAATCTAACCGTTCACATGTTTGCATAATATTACAATAATACCACTCTTAACAATTGTGAGCCATTGGATCATTTGTGGCATATGAAGTGGCACACAAAGTGGTACCGAGGATTTGGACACCATTTTTAGTGAACTGCCATGCCATGAATCAAACCCCACTTTTAATTTGGTTTGGTCAATACAGGGGATTTCGAACCGCTCCACTGAGCTGTTAGCTTCACCCGCTCTACCCAATGGTTCCGATTAGATCCACCTCATTGGATTTTGTGTTCGACGGATGAGATGTGTCCGAGCTCGGTAGGACCCACAAAAAATTCAAATCATCTTAGCCGCACAGATGATGAGCTCACCTATGTGACCTTGATCGGAGCCGTTGGGTGGAGGGGTGCAAATCAGCCCCTCCCCATTCCACACTACACTAAAATACGTTTTTAATAATTAACTGTATTTCGTAGAATCAAAACTAAAATTAAATTAAAATAAAAAAAATCAAATTAAATAAAAATCCTACTCGAAAAGACTGTAAGGAAAGAAAGAGGATATTAACGGACCCGTTCATGCGTGCCATGCATGCATGCTACTGACACCCTCCTTGGATTCACCTTCAAATTCAATCTTTACTAAATTTACACTTTTCATTATTTACTTCTGAGTTTATTGCCACTTTGACCTGCATACTATTAAAAGGTTGACGATTTGTCCTTGTTACACCCCGAATTTCGGAGTAATATAATATCCTTTAAATAATAAAAACCATCCCAAATGCGGAAAACAACGGTCTTAAGCCATAATTCAAACATCAACGGCTAGTATCTCTAACCACCATTCAAAATAAATAACGGAAGCGAATTTAACTGTCTTTCAAAACTCCAACGGCTAGACATAACCAACATTCAAATAAACATTCGTAAATAATCCATTCCGACTACTACTAAAAGACTTCTTAAAACTTCGTTATCAAGGGTCTTCGTTATCACCTTAACAACTCTTCTTTTGTCCTCGAGACAATCTCCTATTTATATCCTGGAGAACAAATATTATGGAAGGGGTGAGCGAACAATGCTCAGTAAGTTCATACGGGATCTCTCCGGGTTCTAAGGAGGATGACCGGAAGAACGAACAACAATAATATTTTCAAAGATAAGCTTTCATTAAATATCAAGTTAACCACTAAGATTCAAACAATTAACAATAACCTTTTTCAAAAGAAGTGTGGCATTTACTTTCAAGTCCGTCAATTCCAAGATAACGTCACCATTTCAGGTGCAATGCCTGATCAGGGCATTTAAGTAAGATTTATCATGATAATCAACTACTTCAATAAGCAGTATAAAAGTCTAGTCCTTTTTCATTTCAGACCAGACTACCCTACTTAGTCCTTTTTCATTTCAGACTAAGCGAACGCCTATACCAAATTAAGATATGGCAAATCTATATCAAATTAAGATATAGCCAGGTTTCAACTTAGTGTTCGTAGGTACAAGAACACTATAACGAATTCAAAGATATGTTTTTGGTACCCATTGATTTAAAACATGTCAAAGGGTAAGAGTCATTCAAAGACGTTCACAACTTTTAAGAATACAAATGTTACCGCCACTAGGTAACTACTCATGAAAGAATATAAAGGAATCCTACATTAAAGGATAGAGACAATCAAAAGCTAGGATCGTAATCTCTTACCTTAGCTAGTGTTGTCTTCTTAGCGGCTTCTTGCGCACCAATCTACAATCACGCAAACACTATCGTTTAGGGCGAGTACAATATTTACTTCCGTCCCCAATTTCTTTTCTTAGTTTTAACCTTTCGAGTTTATTTCTCAAACTCCTTCTTAAGGTCGTTCTTAATCTAGGGTTGGTACTACCCTTCATAACTTTCCCAAATTGCCCCTTTTTGATTACTAAAATACCCTTAGGGTTATATTAATTCAATTCTCAAATAATAAGCTTTATGATTGTATTTACCTTATTTAAAACACTATTCCCAGCTTATGAAATCACTATTCACAGAACACTATTCACAGCGTAAAGTTACTATTCACAGGACACTATTCACACACTATTTTCACCTTTTATCACACACACAAAACCCTAATTACACACACTCGACACACACTCTGCACACACAAACACACACTGTACATACACACACCGAATACACACACACACAGTACACACACATATACACACACGGCACACACTACACACACATACATATACATATACTCTCATAATCCTTTTCATTATCAAAACCCAAATTTCTTAAACCCTAGTTGATCATAACTATTAGGGTTTCCCAAACTTCAATTCATGAAGATTAAAGAGAAGGAATTAAGTTTATGTGGAGTACCTTTGATGAAAGAAATTAACTCCCTCTCTCTTCTTCTTCTTCCTCTCGGTTTCTTCCTCTCCCGCTAGGTAGGCCGCCGCTCTCTCCCTCTCTGCGATCTCTCACTTTTCTTTTCTTTTTGTGATAAATAATGAGGGAAGGGTTTAATTTATATATAGTGTAGGGTTTCCCATTCCTATTATAAAAAGCTTAACTAACCTTATTGGGTTTTAATTTATTTGGGCCAACATTAAACCCATTCCATAAATTAATTTATAATAGCCCAACACAATAATAAAAACAAAGACCGGTTGTTACATTCTTACCTCCTTAAAAGGGTTTGGTCCTCCAAACCGAAACTCGTCATTCTGAAAATAGGTCGGGATATGTTTCTCGCGTCTCGCTCTCGAGCTCCCATGTAGCTTCTCTTTCTGTATGGTTGTTCCATTGCACTTTCACATAAGGAATCACTCTTTTCCTTAAAATCTGGTCCTTGCGATCGACAATTCTCACGGGCGTTTCATCATAGCTCAAATCAGTTCGAACTCTAAGCTGCTTATATTCGATCACATGGCTTGGGTCGGAAATATACTTCCTTAACATCGATACATGGAACACATTATGCACTCCCGCTAGTACCGGCGGTAAGGCCAACTTATAAGCCACTGCCCCGACTCTTTCCAATATTTCAAACGGTCCCACGTACCTCGGGCTTAACTTCCCGCGTATACCAAATCTCATAATTCCTTTTGTCGGCGAGATCTTCAAAAATACCCGATCCCCGATTTGAAATTCTAAGTCACGTCTCCTACGATCAGCATATGATTTCTGTCCACTCTGCGCGGTCAAAAGCCAATTTCTTATCTGTTGTACCTTGTCCGCCGTCACTTAGACAATTTCTGGTCCAGTCAACTTCCTTTCACCCACTTCGTCCCAACAAGTTGGTGATCTACACTTTCGCCCATACAGTGCCTCGTACGGTGCCATTCCAATACTAGCATGGAAACTGTTATTATACGCGAACTCCACCAATGTCAAATGTTCATCCAAGTCCCTTGCCAATCCAACGATGTAGCCCTTAACATATCTTCCAATGTCTGAATAGTTCTCTCTGATTGCCCATCGGTCTGCGGGTGAAAAGCTGTACTCATTGTCAACTCTGTCCCCAAGGCTTGTTGTAGACTTTTCCAAAATTTTGACGTGAATCGCGCATCCCTATCAGACACTATTGACATCGGTATTCCATGCAACCTTACAATCTCATCAATATACAACTTAGCCATCTTTTCTAGCGAATCTGTCACCTTGATTGCCAGAAAATGGGCCGACTTCTTGAGCCTATCTACTATCACCCAAATTGTGTTATACCCTTTCACCGTCTTCGGTAATCCAACCACTAGATCCATAGATATGTGTTCCCACTTCCATTCAGGGATAGGTAACGACTGTAATAGTCCTGCAGGCCTTTGGTGCTCACTTTTTACTTGTTGACATACTAAACATCTTGACACGAATTCTGCCACATCTCCCTTCATATGGTTCCACCAATAAGATTCCCTCAGATCTCTATACATTTTTGTGCTTCCCGGATGCACAGAAAACCTCAAACAATGAGCTTCATTTAGAATCTCTCTTTTGATGTCTTCGTTGCTTGGCACCCAAATCCTTGATTGGTACCTCACAATCCTGTCTTCTCGAACACGAAAGTCTTTCCATTTTCCTTTCACTAAGTTTGCACATACTTTGCTCACTTCCTCGTCAGTTACTTGTGCTACCTTGATTCCATCCAACAGCGTGGGCTGTACACTCAAATGTGCCATATAGCCTTGGACTCGTACCTTCACGCCTAACACCTCAATGCGACTCCACACACTTACCTCCTTAGGCTTTAACGTCGCTAGGGTTCCATGATTCTTCCTACTTAACGCATCCGCCACCTTATTGGCTTTCCCAGGATGATATAAGATTTCACAATCATAATCCTTTAATAATTCCAGCCATCGCCTTTGCCTCATGTTAAGCTCTTTCTGAGTGAAGATGTACTTAAGACTTTTATGGTCCGTATAAATCTGGCATGTCGTCCCATATAAGTAGTGTCTCCAAATCTTCAATGCAAAGACCACCGCGGCTAACTCCAAATCATGAGTCAGATAGTTCTTTTCATGGACCTTCAATTGTCTCGACGCATAGGCTATAACCTTGTCATTCTGCATTAACACGCATCCCAATCCTTTATATATCACAAAACCGTCTGATCCAGAAGGTAACGTAAGAACTATTGCAGACACCAAACGTTGCTTCAATTCTAGGAAACTCTTCTCGCACTCTTCTGTCCAAATGAATTTTACTCCCTTTTGGGTCAGTCTTGTCAACGGCACAGATAACTTAGAGAAACCTTCAACGAATCTCCTATAGTAACCAGCCAATCCCAAAAAACTCCTTATTTCACTAACAGTAGTGGGCCTCTCCCAGTTCACGATAACCTCTATCTTTGTCGGGTCCACTTCTACTCCCTCCTTAGATATGACATGGCCTAAGAACGCTACTTTTTCCAACCAGAACTCGCACTTTTTGAACTTAGCATATAATTGTTGTTCCCTTAAGACTTGCAACACTAACCTCAAATGTTCCTCGTGCTCCTCCTTAGTCCTTGAGTAGACTAGAATATCATCAATGAACACTATAACACATTTGTCCAGAAGTTCCTGAAATACCTATTCATCAATTCCATAAATGCAGCAGGCGCATTAGTCAACCCAAAAGGCATCACAAAAAACTCGTAGTGACCATACCTTGTCCTAAAGGCCGTCTTCGCAATATCTTCCTTTTCCACCCTTAACTGATGATAACCAGATCTCAAATCTATCTTCAAAAAGTAACATGCTCCCCGAAGTTGGTCAAATAAGTCATCTATCCTTGGTAATGGGTATTGATTCCTCACCGTCACGCGGTTCAATTCTCTATAGTCGATACACATTCTCATTACCCATCCTTCTTCTTCACGAATAACACAGGTGCACCCCATGGCGATACACTTGGTCTAATCAAACCCTTATCCAACAGTTCTTGTAGTTGCTCTTTTAGCTCTTTCAATTCTGCCGGAGCCATTCGGTAAGGTGCCTTTGATATTGGCGCGGTTTCTGGTGCCAAATCAATAGAGAACTCCACTTCCCTATCTGGTGGTATACCAGGCAAATCTTCTGGAAACACATCTGCAAATTCTCTAACTACAGACAAAGATTCTATACTAATCTCCCCACTATCGTTTTTCCAACGTAAGCCAAGAACCCTTCACATCCTTCCCTTAGCAACCTGCGAGCCCTCATCACAGAGATGAAATCCAACCTAGTTCTAGGCTTCATGCCTTGAAAATGAAACTCTTCACCAGATGGCAACCTAAAGTGAACTTCCTTCTTGAAACAATCAACATGGGCATGGTATGCAGCTAACCAGTCCATTCCTAAGATCACATCAAACTCTCCTATCTCTAATTCGATCAAATCAACTTCTAGTTCCATTTCGTCTATGCTTAACGGGAACCTTCTATATATAGACATAATAGGAATCGATTCTCTAGTAGGTGTATCTATCACTAGAGGTGTCTCTAACTTTTCAGATTTCAAATTCATTTGCTTCGCCACCCGTGTACTAATAACGGAGTGCGTAGCGCCCGTATCAATCAAAGCATATACATTTTGAAGGCAGAGTCGAAGAGTACCTGCCACCAGATCGTTTGAAGCTCTTGCATCTCTAGCCGTCATAGTGAACACACGACCACGACCTCCACCCTTGTCCTTGTCGCCATCCTTAGCTCCTTGTGCATTGTTGTTCTTCTTTGGTTCTGGGCATTTCCAATGCGGGTGTCCCACCTTGTCGCAGTTGTAGCATTTCTTTTCCTTGAACCAGCAGTCTTCGGTCTTGTGCCTTCCCTGGAAGGACTGACACTTCTCGCCCGTCCCCTTATCACGAGCATCATTTTTGTCTCCATCTCGGCGGTATTGTAGCCCCTGTTCTGGTACTTATTTCCAGCACCTTCTTTCCCACGTTGTTCATCACCAGCTTTTCGCTTGTTATTCCCATCTCGGTTCCACCCTCCGGAACTTCCTTTCAATCCAGACGATTCCTTTTCAATGGCTTTCTTCTTTTCCTCTTTCTTGCTGCGGTAATTATCAGACTCTTACTCTACCAACCTTGCCCTGTCCACAATGTCACTGTAAGTTGGCAGTATTAAAGGTGTAATCCTGAACCTTATGCGGTCACTCAATCCCGCTTCAAACTTACAGGCTTTCTGTCCCTCGTTATCAAAGAATGTCGGAGCGAATTCAAGCAACTCCGTGAACTTAGCGCATTAATCATCTATGGTCATGCTGCCCTGAGTCAGCATCAGGAACTCAGCTACTTTCTCATTGCGGACACTTGCTGGGTAATACTTCTCATAAAACACCGTCTTGAACCTGTTCCACGTGAAGGCCTCATCCCCACGCTCAGCTGATGCTCTCTTTTCGGCTTCCCACCATTTAAGAGCCTTTCCTTTAAACATGAACGTTGCGAATACCACCTGTTGTTCTGGTGTGCAAATCAACATCTCGAAAATCTTTTCCATATCTTTTATCCAATCCTCTGGCTTATCTTTTGGCTCTCCAGAGAATGACTCTGGGTTTCTTTTCTGAAACGATTCAAGAGGATCTCTCTGTGTCACTGGTTGAGGTTGTGGTTGCTGCTGCTGAGCTGCCAATCCTTGTACTACTTGGCCGATTCCAGCCATTATCTGAGCTAATGTCTGCAGTAAATTAGTCATGTTGGGATCTTGTCCACCATTGTTTCCGGCATTGCTCCTTCTATTGTTCCTCGACATTTGAGGATAACAGGATATCTATTAATACTGCGAATACAAAACGTTTTACACTCCCTCGCGTACTTTATACTTTTACTTTCACAACATACGCTGAGGTCGCCTTACTAGGCTTGTTATTTAGATAAAGGTCAATCACCTAAACCTATGGCCGTTTACTAAGCCAACACTTTCCCATTCTGGTAAATTTTACTACATTTCTTGGGTTTCATTATACCCTTACCTTTATTATTCCTTTCTATAAATCGTGATCTACTTTCATAGGTCATTTCACTAGACCATACTTTCGATTATAATTGGCCGTCTTCTCCGACCAATCATACATTCATTTCAAAAGATTACTTTGGTTCTTCTTTGCCTTGGCCATTTCATTAGGCCGCTTATACTTGTTTCAATCATTCTACTTCGACCGAAACTAACTTTCACATGGTCGTTTCACTAAGCCAATTTTATTCATGGTCTTTTCATTTGACCACTATTTCTTGTTTTAATTAGTTCGTTTGCCACAATTTTAAAAACAAAACAATTGACAAGACTATTTGCTAAAATAACTTCAATAACTTTATTAAAAGAATTTTGGAATCCAAACAAAACGAGAGTTCTACTAAAAGAATCCAACTGACTAAGCTAGCTATCAATACTAAGAATAAAATAACTATAAATTTCGTTCCTCAATCACGGCTTACATTCTTCCTAGGCCTTCCCCTAGGCCTTCCACTAGGGACCCTTGGTGCACTCTTTGAGCCTCTTGGCCTTCCTCTCGGCCTACGAACCGGTGTTTCCTCCAGTTCTTCCTCATCCTCGATCACAATTGGGGCGGCCTCGTTGCCCTCCACTATGACCTCTATCTCTACCGCTTCTTCTTCTTCAGCCACCATGTTCTCCTCTATTGGGGCTTCATTTTCAACTTGGTTCCCTTGAAGGAGATTTGCTGCTACCTGCGGATCCAAATCCTTTACTGCATAGAAATAACGACGTGCGTCGTTTGATATCACATCAAAGTATTTCTTCCACTCCTCCAACTCATTTTTTGTTTTCTCTAGCTCTCTTTCGGTGTTTCTCTATGCCTCATGTAACCTCTTAACCCTTAAGGAGCACCTCTTAACCACCTTGGAAACACTCATCCTTGAGTTCCTTCTTAGTCCGTCCATAACCTACAATCGAGACATCGCCATTATTAGTAATCACATACTTAGAGTTATATAACTATCATTTTAACCGTATAAAGAAAACATGGTAAGATAATTCATCTTAAATTTCTTTCCCAAAATAGTAAGTTTCCATATTTGGAAAGTTTCCAACTTTAGAAAGTTTCCTAATTTAGAAAGTTTCCCCAAAAGGTAAGTTTCCTAAAATGATAATGCCCCAAAAGTACTATCTTCCTTATCAGAGTTCTAAACCCCAATCTATGTTAAGTACTATTTATCCTCATAGTCTTAACTTCTTTCTATAGTCTCCCATGTAAACCTAAACCGGAGCTCTGATTACCAACTGTTACACCCCGAATTTCGGAGTAATATATTATCCTTTAAATAATAAAATCAGTCCCAAACGCGGAAAACAACGTTCTTAAACCATAATTCAAACACCAACGACTAGTATCTCTAACCACCATTCAAAATAAATAACGGAAGCGAATTTAACTGTCTTTCAAAACTCCAACGGCTAGACATAACCAACATTCAAATAAACATTCGTAAATAATCCATTCCGACTACTACTAAAAGACTTCTTAAAACTTCGTCATCAAGGGTCTTTGTTATCACCTTAACAACTCTTCTTTTGTCCTTCGAGACCATCTCCTATTTATATCCTGGAGAACAAATATTATGGAAGGGGTGAGCGAACAATGCTCAGTAAGTTCATACGGGATCTCTCCGGGTTCTAAGGAGAGATGACCGGAAGAACGAACAACAATAATATTTTCAAAGATAAGCTTTCATTAAATATCAAGTTAACCGCTAAGATTCAAACAATTAACAATAACCTTTTTCAAAAGAAGTGTGGCATTTACTTTCAAGTCCGTCAATTCCAAGATAACGTCACCATTTCAGGTGCAATGCCTGATCAGGGCATTTAAGTAAGATTTATCATGATAATCAACTACTTCAATAAGCAGTATAAAAGTCTAGTCCTTTTTCATTTCAGACCAGACTACCCTACTTAGTCCTTTTTCATTTCAGACTAAGCGAACGCCTATACCAAATTAAGATATGGCAAATCTATACCAAATTAAGATATAGCCAGGTTTCAACTTAGTGTTCGTAGGTACAAGAACACTATAACGAATTCAAAGATATGTTTTTGGTACCCATTGATTTAAAACATGTCAAAGGGTAAAAGTCATTCAAAGACGTTCACAACTTTTAAGAATACAAATGTTACCGCCACTAGGTAACTACTCATGAAAGAATATAAAGGAATCCTACATTAAAGGATAGAGACAATCAAAAGCTAGGATCGTAATCCCTTACCTTAGCTAGCGTTGTCTTCTTAGCGGCTTCTTGCGCACCAATCTACAATCACGCAAAACACTATCGTTTAGGGCGAGTACAATATTTACTTCCGTCCCAATTTCTTTTCTTAGTTTTAACCTTTCGAGTTTATTTCTCAAACTCCTCTTAAGGTTGTTCTTAATATAGGGTTGGTACTACCCTTCATAACTTTCCCAAATTGCCCCTTTTTGATTACTAAAATACCCTTAGGGTATTATTAATTCAATTCTCAAATAATAAGCTTTAGGATTGTATTTACCCTATTTAAAACACTATTCCCATCTTATGAAATCATTATTCACAGAACACTATTCACAGCGTAAAGTTACTATTCACAGGACTCTATTCACACACTGTTTTCACCTTTTATCACACACACAAACCCTAACTACACACACTCGACACACACTCTGCACACACAAAACGCAGAACACACAAACACACACTGTACATACACACACCGAATACACACACACAGTACACACACATATACACACACGGCACACACTACACACACATACATATACATATACTCTCATAATCCTTTTCATTATCAAAACCCAAATTTCTTAAACCCTAGTTGATCATAACTATTAGGGTTTCCCAAACTTTAATTCATAAAGATTAAAGAGAAGGAATTAAGTTTATGTGGAGTACCTTTGATGAAAGAAATTGACTCCCTCTCTCTTCTTCTTCTTCTTCTTCCTCTCGGTTTCTTCCTCTCCCGCTAGGTAGGCCCGCTCTCTCCCTCTCTGCGATCTCTCACTTTTCTTTTCTTTTTGTGATAAATAATGAGGGAAGGGTTTAATTTATATATAGTGTAGGGTTTTCCCATTCCTATTATAAAAAGGTTAACTAACCTTATTGGGTTTTAATTTATTTGGGCCAACATTAAACCCATTCCATAAATTAATTTATAATAGCCCAACACAATAATAAAAAACAAAGACCGGTTGTTACAGTCCTCGTACTAAAGAAACTCACACTATGACCTGCGTACTATGATTTTAATAAAAAAGTGCTCAAGGATAACGATAACCCGTTAGAAATCTAATGAGCTGTCAACATATGTTAATATTGTAACGAATTTATAGTAAAAAAAAATCAAATGTGACCCTGATATTGATATTAATGTCGTAAAGGCCCAATAAATATTTTATATTCACATTTGTTTATATACTCCCTCCGTCCCAGCACAAGTGACACTTATTTCCTTTTCGGTTTGACCCAACACAAGTGACACTGCACAAAACTGAGTCTTTGTTATTAAGAGAGGTCAAATAGGAAAATTAAATAAATTATTCAATTAATATTAATTTTAAAATGAATTTATAGTAGTTTATATCTCAAAAAATATTTATATTTTAATTAAAATAGTTATCATTACTTTCTCCACCAACTCCCACCATCTCAAAACCACCACCACCCACCAATTCATAGCCACCACCATCCACCATCTCAAAACCACCACCATCCACCATCTCAAAACTACCGCCACCCATCATCTACAAACACCGCAAAAAAATGAATTAACCACAATGATCACCTCGAAATCAAAATAGTGTCTTCAGAGATCTGAAATCAACAAATCTCATTATTAACAAGAACAACAAAACTGACTAGCAAACAAAATCAAATCCAACATAATCTTCAAATCTGGAAATCGGTCACACACACAACAGCAAAAAATCAAGACAAATCGGATTTTGAAATCAGGTCCTAGTGCAGGAATACTGACTGACTTTAAGGCTTGAAGATGGCACTAGGATTTTGCGATTTATTGATTGCAAGCTGGTAGAGTCTGAGAAACGATCCAGACATCCAGTTCTGGCCAAAGAAAGACGACCGGAGGTGGTGAGAGAGGGTGACAATGTTTTTCCACCGGCAAGTCCATCACCGTCGTCGTTGCCCAGCTCCATGTGTTTGGAATCGTAGAACATGGGAGAGTTCTGCCTTGTAGTCGCGGGCCGGAGGAGGGGAGGGAAGGGTCGTCGGAGTGAAGAGGTTGTCGGAGTTGTTGACCGCGCCGGAAAAAAGAAGAAGGCAGTTCGTAGGGGATAGAGAATAGTCGGCGGCGTTAGTTGTTCATCTGGATCTAGATCTGAGGAGGGGGAGGTGGCCGGAGTAGAGGAGATGGTCGCGGGATTAGGGGTGGAAAGAGGTGGCCGATGGAGGGGGAGGTTGCCGGAGGAGGGGGAGGTTGCCGGAGGAGGGGGATCGGAGGGGTCGCCGGAGGTGGGCGATCGGAGGGGTCGCCGGAGGAAGGGGATGGAAGGGTGGCCGGGCAGGAGTGGAGGTAGAGAGAGGGAGTGTGTGTTTGTGTTGGTGCGTATAGAGAGGAGGGGGTGTACATATTATTTATAATTTAAAGTAGTGAGGGACTATCTGGATAAACAAAATATTTTGTGGGACTAAAAATATATAGAGAAATATTAATATAAAATATATCTGGACCTTTGCAACATTAATATCATTGTCAGGGGGTCACATTTGATTTTTTTTATTGTAAATTTATTAAATTCTTAACATATGCTGACAGCCCGTTAGATTTCTAACGGGTCATCGTTATCCTTGGGCACTTTTTTATTAAAACCATAGTACGCAGGTCATAGTGTGAGTTTCTTTAGTACGAGGGTAAATCGTCAATCTTTTAATAGTACGCAGGTCAAAGTGGCAATAAACTCATTTACTTCTATTCCGTCTCAATTTAAGCTTTATACTTTTTTTTTACTTGTTAAAAACAATTTTGACCATATAAATGAGATGTTGAGTATTCCTTCTGGTCCAAATAACTGTCACTTTTGAGCTAAATGTCTTGTTTACCATTGCATTGAACCTTGTTATGTTTTATTAATTATTTTAGTGTGAGACATTAATGTAGTAAAGATGCACACTAATAGAGATAAATTTGACACTTTTGTCACTAAAGCATGATAATATCTACTTCTGTTGTGTAAAAGCAAAAAAATAAAAATAAAACAGTTAGTTTAGACTGGAAGAAGTACTTTGGTAACATATGATTCAACTACCTATAACTATGTTCATTTACAATAAATCTTGGACTTATAAAGCCCTTGAGTATGGATGGTCAAACCGAATCGGAACCAGGCCAGAACTGCCAAACTGGACCGGAACCGAAAAGCTCGGAACCGCCTTAAACCTTGACGAAAACTGGAACCGTGTGAACCGGGACCGTTTGTAACACGGGCCGATTCCGGTTCGTCCCCTCTGAAAATCGGAAACCGCCAAAACCAAACCGGAACCGTTAGTAAAACCGTCAAAACGTCAAAATCGTTA
This sequence comes from Campanula takesimana, assembly GCA_026119855.1. Taxonomy (NCBI): domain Eukaryota; kingdom Viridiplantae; phylum Streptophyta; class Magnoliopsida; order Asterales; family Campanulaceae; genus Campanula; species Campanula takesimana. Next base: position 4,138,350 of record JAOWBW010000010.1, read on the forward strand.
AATTTCTAACGGTTTCATCAGAATTAACTGTTACTAACGGAAAATTGATAAGAAAAGTTGTGTTTTGACTGAATTTTTAGCCAAATCAGTGAATAAAAACAATAAAAAATTGTTGAGTATATAAAAGAAAAGATGGACGGACCTCTTTAATTTTGTAAACATTTTTTCTATACCTTTTTGTAAAATTCGGCAATAAAATATTATTATAATTGTTTTTCTATTAATAAAATTAAAACTGTGGATCGGAGGTTCCAAACCGTGAACCAGCGGTTTCGAACCGTGAACCGGCGATTCCAAACTGTAACCGAAGCTTTTCTGAAACCGAAACCGAAACCGTGTTTGTTCATCTATACCCTTGACTACCGACCCAAATGTTTCCTTGGGTTAATGTAGGACCTAGAAATGGATGAGGGAAAAGAGAGGTGATAAAAGATTGGTCATGATGTCAAGCTGGGCCCATCCATCCATCATATTAATAGTAGGGACGCTCCCATGAGATTCTGTTCCTTTTCGAACTACTACATGAAAACGATACCATGATGATTCCTGTTCCTGTTTTTCCACAACTAAAATCTGTTAGGAACAACCATCTATCCAATTCAACTCGTTTAACTATTCAAACATTTTAAAAATACTCCTATAATTTTAGTTTATTAGTTATATTTTATTTATACTCTTTTAAACTCAAATTATAAAAATGTGAATTAATTTTTATGAAATCATATTCAAGTGGAGTAAATAAAGTGTACCTGAAAGGCTGAAACAAGGCTTAGCTTAGCTAATTAATTTAATCATATTGAAGCTTAGATATTTGAATAGTGAAAAGTAGAGACAAGTAGTGAAGTCCCATGTCATTATCTCAACTACCACTTAAAAAAAAAAAAATGTTAAAAAAAGAAAAGAAAAAAGAACTACTACTACCGCTTTCTTTTTCAAAGAGACTGCGACTAGATTTCCCAACGATGACCAATCTTTGCTATAGTTACTACTCTCCCAACAATGACCCATCTTTGCTAGTTATAGTTACTACTCAATGATACATCTATAAGGACTTAAGGAGTAAGACCACACCACACACATGCTCCATCCCAATCAAATACATACACATGCAAATAAAATTTTAAAAATAATTAATGTTTTCATTAATTATTTTTAAATGGGAAAAGTAAAGTAGGAGAGAGAAAGTGGGTAGAGAGTTTTTGTTGTGAGAATGACAGGTGGGTCCCATGGTCCATTTTAGGTAATAAAGTAAAGTAAGAACTTTAAATTGAAGCAGACCAAAAAGGAAAGTAAGAACCTTAAAGCGAGACAGAGAGGTAGTATCTTCAATCTATTTTCATGTCAAGTAGGAAAGAAAAAATGGGTAGAGGATTTTTATTGTGAAAATGATAAGGGAATCTCGTTGTCTATTTTAATATAGTAAAGTAAGAACTTTATATTGAGACATATTTTTTTAAAAAAGTAAGAACCTGTACACAGAGAGAGTAACCTTTTACTAAACTTTTGAATGTAAAATTTTTATGCTCCTTAATCTATTTTTTTCATTTATATCATAGGGGAAAAAAAAGAAGGCGAAATCTGTTATTATGTTCCGTCACAACATTCTATACATGAGGGAGTGATGATCAAAAAATCAATAAATCATTGACTAGAAAATGAAGGATCCTATATACTCTAGGGTTGGTTTCCTATAAAACGCGTTTTTCTTAATGGTTAGGAAAAACGTGTTTTTCAAAACCTTCAGAAGACTTTATATTGATATCCAGAAAGCTTTATACTGATATCCAGGACCCTTCTGATTATCACTTTAAAAGGTTCTGGCTATCAATCTCATATCCAGAAGCATTTATATTGATATCCAGAACCAGAGAACCCTTCTGCCTATCACTTTCAAAGGTTCTGACTATCACTTTCAAAGGTTCTGCTATCAATCTCATATCCGGAATGCTTTATATTAGCTACCACTTTCAAAGGTTCTGGCTATCATTCTCATATCCAGAAGCCTTTATATTGATATCCAGAATCGTTGGAGAAGTTCCGATTATTTACAAAAATGCCACCCTGTTTTTTTTAAAACACGTTTTTCCTAAGCGTTTGGAAAAACGTGTTTTTCCCAAGATTTGCGTATACTCAATCAGTCCCATACTTATCGCAACTAATGTTCATTTTTGGTGTCCCATACTTATTGCTACTTACTTAAAATGTTCACTTTTCTCTCTCCTATCCACTCACAATAAGACTATGTCCAATAACTCAACCATCAAAAAAGATTCAACTACCCTAATATTACGACACTTCATCTTCTTTATCCATCCACTTAATCAGTCAACTACACCCTCCACAATAAGGTAGTTTAGTTTAAAATTCAACTACTCCCAACTCATCATTCTATACCCCACCACTTTTATTTCATTTATAATCTTTATTTTGTTTATAATCTTTATAATAATAATAATAATAATAATTATAATCATTTTTAAATAAAAAAATAAATAATTATTCTTATTATTATAAATTCGAGATGGTTTTATTTTTTTTTATTTTTTTAATTAACACTTAATAAAAAAAGGATAATTAAGGAATTTTTAAAGAGAAAAGAGAGTTTTTTTTTCGGTGTCCAAATCAAACGAAACTTATATCAAATTATAGAGGGAAAAAAATGATGAATTTTGGCGAAAAAATAAAAAATAAAAAAAATAATTTGCTGTAAAATAATTGAGTTTAAAAATTTGGGTGGAAAATTAAATTCAGCGGACCAATGAAAATCGTCCACGTGGAAGCTTCTGGAAAAACAAAAAAAAAAGTCACCGACTCACGCACCATTTTGGGCGTGAGTTACACGCGCCGGCTTCGACCCAATGAGAGGCGGTCGCGTGTCCAAGGCTGGCCCCCAAAATTTTCACTCAACCAGGTAGAAGTTGTTCAACCCTTCCCTTCAACCACCCCCCTCTCAACCCCTTATTGCACACACTCAACTAGTTGAACCCCCACTCAACCCCTTATTGGACATGGCCTAACAATCCACTAACTTATTTTCTCTCTCCTACCCACTCACAATACATACTTTTCCACTATATTTTTTTAATATTCGTGCCCTCCCATTTGGTAGCAATAAGCATGGGACAGAGGGAGTAAATTGTTATGCACTAATATAAACTATTATGCAGTTGAATAACACTACCCATAAACCCAATCAATAAAATATCTTGATGTTACACTTGAGTTATATTTATGCTTTTCAAATAGACTCTAGAAGAAACAATTAATCTAAAAAACAATTGAGTCTTAATGCCCTCCATAGGGTAGCTCAACGGAAAGGAGCGGAAGGATAGTAAGAAAAGTTTTGTGTTCGAGTGGTGAGAGGAGCAATTTAGTGACAAAGTGACAGTGACGTAAGTCCTAGACATTTCCTTCAGCCACTTACCAACTTGATGCTAGGTCATTAAAAAAAAATTGAGTCTTAACATGCAAAATGCAAATCAATTTCATTGACCAGACCCTTTTACTGAAAACAGTTTCCACTTGCACATGAAGAAAAAGAAAAACCCATTAAATACAACAATAATTTGAAAGATAATACTATCTCTGTCCTTTTAAATGAGTGTCCAAATGCAAATCTTACCAACTTGATGCTAGGTCATTAAAAAAAAAATTGAGTCTTAACATGCAAAATGCAAATCAATTTCATTGACCAGATGTGACCCTTTTACTGAAAACAGTTTCCACTTGCACATGAAGAAAAAGAAAAACCCATTAAATACAACAATAATTTGAAAGATAATACTACCTCTGTCATTAAATGAGTGTCCAAATTTCATTTTAAGGGACACTGAAAATCTCAACTTTTTGAACAATTTGGTAACAACGATTCATATATAATCTTATAATCTCCTTTCCAAACTTTTAGTTTTGCACATATAAAGAAACCGGTGAAAAAATTTTCGAAAAAAAACGTTTAGGGAGAAAGTTATGTTATAAAGGACACTCATTTAGGGACAAAGATTTCTTGAAAATGGACACTCATTTAGGGACAGAGGGAGTACTATGTTTGTCCCAAAATCATTTCCCATTTGTTATTTTTCATTGTCTCAAAATAATGTTCGTCACATTCTACAACTTGGGTTTAAAAGTGTATAACCAAAACATGGCTAGCGAAGTAAGTATTCATATTCTCAAAAAGTTAGAATAGTCAAACGTGAAAATCATTTTGGGACGGAGAGAGTGCGAAAATCATTTTGAGACGGAGGGAGTAGTATGCGATAGAAGAGCAAAGCAAATAAGAGAGCAATAATTAGCTCCAAGCTAGATCTGAAAATTAGCTCAAGAGTCAATGTTTATAGGTAAAACAGATTGTACCATAGCCATGCACACCTACAACTGTGTGTTTCTGCTTCTGTCTTTGTGGTTGTGGGGGGAAGGAAACTATCCAAAACAAGGGGAGTGGATGTACAAGTAAACTTTGCTATAAATGGGTATGATGTGAGTGTGTTAGGAGCTGACACGTGTCAGTAACTGATTGCAGAAAAAGATGAATCAGGAGAGGGAAATGGCAATCAGAAATGATTCAAACACACAATTAATATTTAACCACAAGTAGTAGTAAATATAGGTTGCTTTCTCCCAAAATTTGACCATGATTTGCTTGATGTTAACAACACATGTAGATCTAAATAGGCATCTAGAGTCTAGCCGGGTTGTTTTTATTGCCCTATTTTTATTTTCAGATATTTTAACATACTAGCACATTTCAAAAAAATAAAAAAATATTCACCGTCTCTCGGTTTAAGGGTTTTAGTGTGATTTTACATGCTTATAAAGAAACAACGCAAACTTGGGTCAACAATAGTAGTGTGGGGAGAATATAATTGTCATTTCATAAAGCAAGTGAGTTAAAAGTACTCCCTCCGTCCCCAACTAAGATTCTTACTTTCCTTTTTGGTTTGTTCCAGACTAAGGTTCTTAGTTGCTTTATTACCTAAAATGGGCAATGGGACTCACTTGTCATTCTCACAACAAAAACTACCTACCTACTTTCTCTCTCCTACTTTACTTTTCATGCTCACAACATTTACTTTTCTTAATCTCTGTGTAAAGTCAAACTAAGAACCTTAGTCCGGGACGGATGAAGTAGATAGATAAGCGATGATTTTTTTGTAATATATGAATTTTATGAGGACAAGATTGTCCAAAACATTGTTCATATTTTGCCATTTAAGGTATACTCCAGCAACCAATAACCTTAAATTGAGACATATTAAAAAGAAAAGTAAAAACCTTAAACTAGGACGGAGAACGTATACTAGCAGCGATTGTTGGGATTGGAGTCCTAAACCCAAGTGGAAGTAGAGGGGGAAAATGAGTCCAAATCATAAAGGTGGAAGAGTCGAAGAGGAGATCAAAACGGAGGAGGAAAATCTGGCGCAGGAGCAGGCGGGCGCCCGATCTCAACAGAAGAAATCAGCCTCTGGTGCAAGGGAGTAAGCGGGCGCTTGGTTAGGACCAAGCGGGCGCCTGGTGCCACGTACTGGTTTCGGGAAAATGTAGATTTTTCGGGATTTCTTCTTTGTATTGGCTTAGGACTTCCTTGTACTGCTATATAAGCATAATTTCGTCCAGAATATTGCGTACCATAATAGGAGAGAGTTAGGATATCAAAGGAGAGCACAAAATAGTGTGTAGGAGGGGGCCTAGGGGAGCCATAGGGGCGATCCTACAACCCGACCATAGTCATATTGTTTGTGTGTTCTTGGGGAGAGATAATAATATGTAGGAGAGGGTTGTTCATGGAGAGTTGATATACTAGATCTGTGTGAGTGTATATGTAAACTGTAACAATCAACATATTATTATAGTGATATCCTGTCTTGGGGCCTCCGGATGTAGCCACGTGGTGGTGGTGAACCGGGTTAACAAATCATGGTGTTCTTGTTCTTTCATATTATTATTCATGTGTTGAATTATTTTCTCCATGTTGATGACTGCTAGTATGGGCTGGTGGATGCGGCGATCCCCCCAATTCCCCAACAACTGGTATCAGAGCTTTGATTCGAGATCTAGGGGAGATCCAAGGTGAAGAAAAGCGAAAACAGATTTTCGTGCAGCGCACGTGCAGAATTCGTGCAATGCACGTGCAGGCTCGGTGGAGCGCACGTGCAGATTCGTGCAGTGCAGATTCTTCGTGTGGAAGACGTGCAGGGATCTGAGAGCTTCTAGGGTTTATAGTTGAAGCAAGACACGTGCCAAATAGGTCAACGATCATACGGAAGATCAGAAAGCTCGAAAAGTTCGTTTGTTTCTTATGAGATCTGCAGAAATTCGAGGTGGAATTTGGATATGCAGAGATCGAATATGGAGGTGTTTAAGGGATCTTGGGGCAGTCAAGGTGGTTGGAGAAAATATGAAAGAAAGGAGATTACATCAGGCACTTGCGTAAGCAACCGATGATGCAGAGGTGGGTGGTATAAGCCGGTTTGACCACGTGAGAGGAGGAGGGCTTCTCGCAAACGACGGATGGGGATGTTGTACTCTACCGACAACATCAAATTTCGTTCCGGGTGGGAGCAAGAGGCGTAAAGACCGGCCTACTGGTGTAAAACGGAGAGACATCAATAAACGGTATGTTAGGGTGGAGAGGTGACAATGTGTAGCTGATCAGCAAGGAGACAGTCACAAGTACCTAACAGAGAGCGATAAAAAGACCACAAGAAGACAATGCAAGAAGCAAGGTGTGTCCGAGTTTCATGGGTAGCATTGCAAGGGGAGTGGATCTAGGAGGGAGAAGACGAAGTTAGTCTTCCAAAGAAATCAAGGTAGAAGTTGATTTGGGGAGGCAAGAAAGATCTAACACGGAGAGGTTGAAGCGTCGCTTGGTTTCAACTCGCCTTATTACTTGGGCGTGGAGCTCAACATGGTGTAATGGTGGAGCGTCAAGGCTTATCATCAACACAATAGGAGAAGCTTAGTGCATGGTGTTACAATATTCAAAGGAGGTCATCTTCATGGTGGGAGCTTGACGGGGGCGATTACTACGCTTATAGGTTTAGTCTCCAGGTGGGAGATTGTTGGGATTGGAGTCCTAAACCCAAGGGGAAGCAGAGGGGGAAAAGGAGTCCAAATCATAAAGGTGGAAGAGTCGAAGAGGAGATCAAAACGGAGGAGGAAAATCTGGCGCAGGAACAGGCGGGCGCCTGGTCCATACCAGGCGGGCGCCCGGTCTCAACAGAAGAATCCAGCCTCTGGCGCAAGGGAGTAAGCGGGCACTTGGTTAGGACAAAGCGTGCGCCTGGTGCCACGTACTGGTTTAGGGAAAGTGCAGATTTTTCGGGATTTCTTCTTTGTATTGGCTTAGGACTTCCTTGTACTGCTATATAAGCATAATTTCGTCCAGAATATTGCGTACCCTAATAGGAGTGAGTTAGGATATCAAAGGAGAGCACAAAATAGTGTGTAGGAGGGGGCCAGTGGCCTAGGGGAGCCATGGGGGCGATCCTATAACCCGGCCATAGTCATATTATTTGTGTGTTCTTGGGGAGAGATAATAATATGTAGGAGAGGGTTGTTCATGGAGAGTTGCTATACTAGATCTGTGTGAGTGTATATGTAAACTGTAACAATCAACATATTATTATAGTGATATCCTGGCTTGGGGCCTCCGGATGTAGCCACGTGGTGGTGGTGAACCGGGTTAACAAATCATGGTGTTCTTGTTCTTTCATATTATTATTCATGTGTTGAATTATTTTCTCCATGTTGATGACTTCTAGTATGGGCTAGTGGATGCGGTGATCCCCCCAATTCCCCAACATCGATGTAGTGGCACTTTCGCAAATTTTGACGTGTGCACCAAGCAGTCTAGTGCCCAAACCAAACGACTCAAATTCAAACTTTCACAAATGTATTGTCTCTGTTATTGGGACGGAGCTATAAAGACGATTATACCTTTTTAAATAATGAACTAATTCAATAAAAGAGAGCCGACTATCATGACTATGGACCACGACTAGAGCCGTCAATTTGGGTTGAGCCCGTTGGGCCGGCCCGCCCCGCCATGGATTAGGGATGGGTTGGGCTTGAAATATACCAACCCAAATGCAAGTGGGCCAATTTGGGCTAGCCCATTCGGGTTGTGGGTCAAACGGGTTTGGGCCGGGCCAACCCACCTCTTTTTTTTTTTTTTTTTTTCTAAAAAAACGAAATAGGGTTTATTTGGTTTTGGATTTCGTTCTTCTCTTCTCAGTCTCTCCTCCCTCAACTCGACAACTCCCACTCACCCACTCGGCCACTCCCAGTCTCTCACCGGCGCGGCGCCGCCACCAAGTCACCACTTCGCCAGTCGCCGCCATCGCCGGTTGCCGCCATCGCCAGTCGCCGCATCGCCAGTCGGCAGTCGGTTCCATCGCCGGTCGCCGTCATCGCCACCATAACTGGTAAGTCCACCATCGTCGTGTGCCACTCTCCTTCTTCCTTTCTCAGATCTAGATCAATATAGCTTTATTTCTTGATTTGATTATATAGATTGATTTTAGGTATGATTCTTATGGAAAAAATTAGGTTAAGAAGTTTCAATGCCTAATTTCATCTATTAATTTTCATGGAATTTCTATTGAATACGATTAAACCTAATTACTGCTATCAAACTACTCCTACTCCTACTGCTGAAAACAAAATTGCAATGTTGACTATCATCAACCTGACTATAGCTCTCTGACTTGCTCATGTTTTTTTTTTTTTTTTATTTTATAACTAATTGGTGGCTTATTAAACTGAAAATCACAAAAAAAAAAAAAAAAAAAAGTTTTTTGAGCCTGGTCCACTAACCCAAAGTGGGTTGGGTTGGCATTTTCTCAGCCCACCAAGAATTTGGGCCAACCCGCCCCGCCCCGTTTTGAAGGTGAGCTGTGGTGGGTTGGGCCCAACCCGCCCCGCCAGCCCGTATTGACGTCTCTAACCACGACTGGTGAGACAGGCCAAAAAGACAATCACATCTTTAGTAATGAACTAATACAACAAATTGAGAGCCGATTATCAAGACATTTTCGAACTGTAACTCGTGGGATGGGTCAAAAAGACGATCTTGCCCTTAATCCTTAATGAACACATTCAACCACCAATTCGTATGGCATTATAACTTGAATAATGCTAGGGGCACAAAAAAATCACAAAATTTTGCTCACAAAATTCTAGGTGTAATGATTTCATTGGTGTTTTTAATTAGAGTGTGGCGGATCCACTATCGATGCAACCAATAAAATATTGCCACCTCATTTTATAAGCAAGATTTTGTGACCATATTTTGTGCAGCTAGCATTGCTCTTATAACTTTGGGGCTAGAATTAGGGATGACCAACGCCGGTTCCGGTCGCCATTTATGTGAACCTTAACCGGCCCTTGGTTACACCGGTTCCGGTCATCACAATCCGGTTCCGGTACGGTTCTGTACCGGTTCCGGTTCGGTTCCACACTACATTTTTTTATTTTTTTATTTTTTTATCATACAATAATGAATAAACAGGTTAAAATTTATTAAAAACAAGGGATTTTTTTTATTTATCATACAATAATGAATAAACGTGTTAAAATTTATTGAAAAACAAGGGATTTTTATTTTTTTAATGGAAACGCCGGTCCGGTTCCGGTTCGCCATTTATGTGAACCTTAACCGGCCCTTGGTTACACCGGTTTCGGTTAACTCGCCGGTTCGCTCCGGTTCCGGGCTTCTCCGGTCCGGTTTTCCGGGTCCGGTTCCGGGCCGGTTTGGTCACCCCTAGCTAGAGTGAGAGAGCGCACTCGTGCATTTCCCCCATCTAAGCTCATTTAACTGTGCTGACAAAAACAGTAGAAAGTGTACTAAGTTATAATAATTCAGACAAAACTGAGACACTGTTAGGAAAAAGCCAAAAGGTTGAGGGTAGTGATGGAAATTGGTACTGTTTACGTAGTGAACAGCAAGGTAAAAGGTGAAAGAAGGTAACTGTGGGGACGAGGAGGGGGTGTCAGTGTCAGAATGAGAAAGTAATAAGGGTGAAGAAGAATACAAAAGGACAGTAAGAAAGAAATCTCTTTTTTTTTTTTTTGAAAGGGTAAGAAAGAAATCTCTTAAAAATTTGATTTTGGAGATTTTTTGCGATTGATTGGGGTTGGGGATGAGTGGAGGGGGTAAACTGTACTCTCTCCCTCTCCGTCTCATTTTAAACTTCAAAAAATTTCATCTTTGTCGTCTAATTTTAAATTTCATAATTTAAAAAGGAAAGTTTTGTAATATTCTTTCCGTTTCATGTGATTTGAGATAAAAAATTTTGGCACACAAATTAAAGAAAAGTAAGAGAGAGAAATAGTGAGAGGAGGTATTTGTGAGTATGAAAAATTAAATAAAAAAGAGAATGAGTGGGAGGAATAGTAAGTTGATTGCTGTTGTGAATGTAAAAGTAAAGTAGAAGAGAGAATGAGTGACAAAAATAGTAAAGATTCTTTACCATTTAGGGCAGTCACAAGTCACGTGGAACGGACGAAAAGGGAAATAAGTCTCAAGTGACATGAAACGGAGGGAGTGCTTCTTTATTTGCGGCCCCACATATCATATTCACAACAATTTGTTGGAACAATTTATGATCCCTGAATGCCACTCATATTCAGAATAAGATTGAGGAAGGAGATGAAGGCGGAAGCATGAAAATACCTGTTGAATCCATAGTAGATCTTGTAGGGAGAAAGTGAAGAACAAGTAGGAATTGTGTTCTTCTAAATGATAATGTGTCGCGCCCCGACCCATGGTCCTACTTGACCCCACGTCCGGGACACGCACGAAAGACGTCATAAAAAATTTTAGGAAAATTTTTCGAAATATAATTTCATAAAAAGTTCATATAACCAAACAACATTTACTAGACTTGACTACGAGTCACAAAACAAACTTTCACAAACAAGTACTTAGCCATTTGGCTACACACTTTACTTACTATTTACAAATCACCAACATAAACCAAAAAGAGGTGATACAACGATCAAGTCACGGGTACACTACCCACAAGGTTGTACATTTACATAATGTAGCCTTACACAACACTTCCCAAATGTCTTACCCAAAATTCTTTCTCGACGTCCTCCCTGTGATGTGACCTATCCCCTGGGCTCCTTCTTATCTAAAACAGTAAACAAATAAGGGTGAGAATAAATCTCAGTAAGTTACTAAAATGCAACTACATTACATGCTGATATGATAAACATAAAGTAACAATGTCACCAAATAATCATATAGCATATAACACATAATATGAGAGGCTCCCTATCGCCAACTGTTAGTACCCGACCTGAAAATGAGTTTATTAGGACTTTCCCAAAAATACAAGGACTTTATAGGAATTAGAAACCTTGCAAAGACTTGTCCCGGATTCCCAAAATATCTCATTTATGACAAAATCTATCAAATTAGGTAGTAAATGGTTTCCTTAAAACCATGCAGAAACCCTAGCTTAAGAATCAAGTCAGCCTGCAACATTGGCCACGCGGCCAACCTTGCTCCGCGTTGATCTTGGCCACGCGGCCACTCTTGTCACCGGCTTCAACCATGGCCAGGCGGCCAACCTTGCGCTGGATGATCATGACCATCAGATCTTCCCCTCAGTTTACTATATAAACCAATCCCATGCTATTGGTTTAGGGGGGATTTTGGGAGTTCTGAGATCCGAATTTGAGAGTTCTTAAACACAATTTTGCTCTCTAATTAGCATTCAAACCTCCAAGAAGATCAAGGTTTATTTCTTGCCAACATAGATAAGTTTTCTAACTTATTTCTTCACGTTCTTGCATTATTTCTAATGTAGATCTTTAATATTCATGTTCTTGCATGTTTATTCATAGTTTCTTCATATGCTTCGCATGTTTATTCATATGTTCATATATGTTCTTCATATGTTCATCGTGTTCATAGATTAAAACCTTATTTATGCTATATTTAGGGTTGCGATCTTCATGTTTGCATGTTATTTCATAGCCGATGATGATCGAGGGTTCATCAACCCGAGGATGATCTAGGAACTACTTCTAAACCCTAATCTTTAGGTAATTCCCCCCTCATTATGCATGATCCCGATTCTTCTGCCTATTCTAAATTCTTCTCGAACTACACTGACCTGAGCTTCTCACATTGAGAGGAACGTAGGCAATCTTCGGATCCGGTCTCAATCACTAACACACTACTAACACATTCATCATGATAGAAAGACCGATCAATTCGGGCAATAGGAGTGATAACGTTCAATATTCTTCTCTTGTTGTAATTTGACCCCCGAACCCATTAACATGCTTTTTTCAATGTTTTGGCTATAATTAAAACGGCGTGGCGACTCTCATAAATTTAATGTTGCTATGAATATTCCCAATTTCAAACACACGTATTCACAGTGGCGACTCTGCTGGGGACTGCTTTGAAACTTTTTCAAACTTAGTGGGTCTAACTTTCGTCACATCATGATGCTTGCCATGTTTACACATGCACACACCTGCCATGTTTACACGTGCACACACCTGCCATGTTTACACGTGCACACACCTGCCATGTTTACACGTGCACACACCTGCCATGTTTACACATGCACACTTGCCATGTTTTCACGTGCCCCCTACAGTTAAGCCATGTTTACACATGCACCCGCGCACTCCGCCATCTTAATACTTGTACCTTGTACCTTGTACCATGTACCCTTGTTATCTTCGCTTTAGTATTAGGGTCAAACAAAACTATGCTATGTTCCCTTGTACATTATTCTCTCTCTCTCTCTCTCTCTCTCTCACTCATGCATTGCATCGCATCATTCAAACGTTCAAAGCTTCTCTCTTTTCTCCCTAAAAAGAATTAGTTTCTTGCCTCACACTACCACTAGTCCGTGTCAGCACTGCACATGTCCCTACTACCCGGAGTTTTCGATGTGCGGGAATTTGTGCGCTACTGCCGCCCTCTTTTCGAGTCACTCGTCTACTCCACTCACCGTGTACGTTCCGCGAGCGGTGGGAACCTTTTACCTAACCCGTGTCAACCCACACATAGAGATTAGGACACTCCTCGGATCACCCATTTAGGATGTAAAAAAATGCAAAAACTTTTCGCAAAATAAAATGTGCATTGCATCTAGGCGACCTCTAAGGTCCATCGCTCATCCGTTGGGCCATCATCGTGATCCATTTGGGTCTACCCTTCACCTTCGACCGCCTAGGTCAACCTTCTCAACCTTTGACCCCCTAGGTCAACCTTATCAACCTTTGACCGCCTAGGTCAACCTTCTCAACCTTTGACCCCCTAGGTCAACCTTAGGTCAACCTTTGACCTCCTAACCTTATCACCTTGGACCTCTTAGGTTAACCCTTGATCGCCTAGGTCAACCTTATCTACCTTTGACCTCTTAGGTCAACCCTTGACCGCCTAGGTCAACTTTATCCGCCTTTGACCTCTTAGGTCTACCCTTGACCACCTAGGTCAACCCTATCACCTTCGACCTCTTAGGTCACCCCTCGACCTCTTAGGTCAACCTTTGACCCCATAGGTCAACCTCATCCACCTTTGACCTCTTAGGTTAACCCTTGACCGCCTAGGTCAACCTCATCCACCTTTGACCTCTTAGGTCAACCCTTGACTGCCTAGGTCAACCTCATCCGCCTTTGACCTCTTAGGTCAACCCTTGACTGCCTAGGTCAACCTCATCCGCCTTCAACCTCTTAGGTCAACCCTTGACCGCCTAGGTCAACTTTATCCGCCTCCGACCTCTTAGGTCAACCCTTGACCTCCTAGGTCAACCTTATCACTTCCGACCTCTTAGGTCAACCCTTGACCACCTAGGTCAACCTTATCACCTTTGACCCCCTAGGTCAACCTCATCCGCCTTTGACCTCTTAGGTCTACCCTTGACCGCCTAGGTCAACTTTATCCGCCTTTGACCTCTTAGGTCTACCCTTGACCTCCTAGGTCAACCCTATCACCTTCGACCTCTTAGGTCACCCCTATCACCTTCGACCTCTTAGGTCACCCCTCGACCTCTTAGGTCAACCTTTGACCCCATAGGTCAACCTCATCCACCTTTGACCTCTTAGGTTAACCCTTGACCGCCTAGGTCAACCTCATCCACCTTTGACCTCTTAGGTCAACCCTTGACTGCCTAGGTCAACCTCATCCGCCTTTAACCTCTTAGGTCTACCCTTGACCGCCTAGGTCAACCTTATCACCCTCGACCTCTTAGGTCACCCCTCGACCTCTTAGGTCAACCCTTGACCGCCTAGGTCAACTTTATCCGCCTCCGACCTCTTAGGTCAGCCCTTGACCTCCTAGGACAACCTTATCACATTTAACCCCCTAGGTAAACTTTATCATCTTTGACCTCTTAGGTCTACCCTTGACCCCCTAGGTCAACCTCATCCGCCTTTGACCTCTTAGGTCAACCTTTGACCCCCTAGGTCAACTTAATCATCTTTGACCTCTTAGGTCAACCTTTGACCTCCTAGGTCAACCTCATCCTCCTAGGTCAACCTTTGACCCCCTCGGTCAACATTATCACCCGTTGACCTCTTAGGTCAACCTTTGACCTCCTAGGTCAACCCAATCACCTTCGACCTCTTAGGTCAAACTTGGACTCCTAGGTCAACCTTGTCCGTTTTTGACCTCTTAGGTCAATCTTTGATTCCATAGGTGAACCCAATTACCTTTGGTCCTAACCCGTTTAGGTCAAACCGTCATCTTGACCCACCTAGGTCATTATTTGACCCACCGTCGTCCAGACCAACCTAGGTCAACCCGTTTAGGTCCACACACCATCCTTGACCCATCTAGGTCAACTTGTCCGTCTTAGGTTAAAACTACCCCTTCACCTTAGACCCGTCAAGGTCAACCCGTGACCCGCTTAGGTCGACTTACCTATCTTGGATCCATCTAGGTAAATCTCCAACCTTCCTTAGTCCACCAACCCGAATAGGTCAACCTTTGACCTGCTTAGGTCAAACCATGCCTATCCCGTTTAGATCATCCCATAGGCAACCCGTTACAACCCGCTATCTTGATCCATTCACCATATAGGTCAATCCAACCTTTTCTCAATTAGGTCGACCTATCCTACACCCATCTAGGTCAAACCACCATTATTGTCGCATTCTAGCTTGAACCACTTCTTGTCTCAAACCTTAGGTCAAACCTTAGGTCAAACCTTAGGTCAAATTTAGGTCAAACCTTAGGTCAAACCATACCCGACTCAATCAAAACCAACTCCTATAGGTCTTCCTCACCCATGCTTGACCAAGGACCGAGTCATCTCCCTCTTTTTGACCCCTATGGTCATCTCTCACCTCTTTTTAAAAGTCTAACTTGATTCGAACTACGGCGACCTGAGCCTCTTATTGTGTGGGACCTCTCCCCCATGATAAGGGAAACGTAGGCAACTTCGGCCCGGTCAAACTTTTAATTTTTTACCAAAATGCATTTCAAAAATATGGAGACCGACTCTTTTCCAAAAAATGATTTTATAACGATGCCTTATCATTAAATACAAATCTAATTTAATTCAACTAAGAGGCTTAATTTTTTCATGAATAGAGTTCTGCATCATGTCGGCTGCAAAGAACATCAAAGTTGCAACTGAAGCTGCTACCCAAGATCCCGAGACAATCCTCTACACCGGTACTGCTCTCAGTAAACAAGCATCCCACTTCGAAGCCATCCTCGATGAACAAGCAATCCACTTTAAGGCCATTCTCAACGAGCAAGCAACATACTTTCAGAAGGAGATGCATAAAACCCTAAGAGATATCGAGAGGCACCATTTGTCTGACATCCGTGGCGTTTATGATTACCTCAGTCGAGTTCCCCCTCTTGCTCAATGTCAACACCCGTACGCTCCTCAAATGTACGGGCCGCCACAGACTGTCCCCGTCGGGATGCCTCCTATGACTACTCATCAACAAGGGGTGCCGGTACCTAAATCACCCTCAAAGACAGTTCGTGAAAGGAAGTACGAGCGCGAATTCGACGACTTAGGTATGCCGTTAGCCAAACTCTTCAAAAGTCTAGTTCAAGCCGGCAAGTTGTCTCCTTTGTTCAACTATGAACCAAGTAGGGTGAAGCAATGCTTGGATCCCTCCAAACACTGCCAATACCACCAGTACGTTGGGCATGACACCGAAGATTGCCTCCAATTGAGGAGGAAGATTCAAAGCCTCATTGACAGCGGAGCCATCACCCGCCAACGGAATACATGGGCATGGGCAAAAGAGGAAATTGGGGCTACCTCCTTTAAATAATAATAAAAAAAAGGATCATTCAGTCTTCGTAGGTTCTAGAGTGTCCTTAGTCAAAAGTCCACCTTGGACGATTTTTGTTTCTTTAGTAAAAGTCCACCCCGGACTAGCCAGTTTAAATCTTTTAGTTCCAATAAAAGAGTCTTTATTTCTTTTCTCTCTAGGCTTGAGACATAATCTTGCATAAATCAATTTCATGAAAATTGTCTTATTCACCATTTTAACTTGATTGCTATATCTTTATATGATGAATTAATCTTAATCATTAATGACGACTCATTAAAAGGTAAATGGACCCACAAACCATTCGCACAACTAAGTAAACAATTAGTCTCAAGATAACAAATGCTTTGACCAATTAGGATGAACGAATCACTTTCTCTTCTCTCTACATTCTACCCCATATACTCTCTCTATACACTCACCCCTTGTACACACTTCATGTACACTCTCTATATACACCTTCCCCCATACACTATCCTCATACGCCTCTCATCCCACCATTAGACCCCTTTTTATAAGGTCGTGACAAAGAAATGGATTGCGGTTGCTCATCATCAAATAGACATCCATGCTGCCACAATTTAAAGGGTTGGTTTGTTCCCTTCATGAGTACTACATGCCGTTACACTGGGGCTGTCCGTATTCCATCGCAAATTTAAGACAAGTGCACGAAGTCATTCATGCCATTAATTGGTGCACGTGATAATCCAATGGAGCTCTACCGGAGAAAATCAAGGGGCTAGGATGCCCGCCGCCAGCAAAAGGCCGCTTGAACTATAAGGAAGCTACCTCACAATCGAGAGAGGCGAAAGCAAACTAGGGGCTTGTCTTGCCCAATGTTTCATGTACAAATATAAAAAAAAAAAAATATGGCTCGCTAGGATGAAACCCAAAAGGGCGACCTAGGCAAAAGTTAGAGCATCGCACAAAAAGAAGCCCGCTAGGTTGAAAACCCGAAAGGGCGGCCTAGGAATAAAAAAGGGTGTGCACAAAGAGATAAAAAAAAAATAAAAATAAAGAAAAATAGAAGGGGCTATCACCATAAAAAAGTAAAAGTCCCATTTTATTTTCACTTCAAATGTTCTATTTTTCTTTCTTTCCCTACAAAGAAGATTAACGCGGTAGCAGCAGCCATGACAACTACAATGGAGCAATCCACCGCAATGAGCTGCAATGAAGCAATCCAAAGCAACAAGCTACAACGGAGTAACCTATCGCGACAAATGAACCTCATACTCAAACCCCAACTTCATCATCATCCGGGCCTCCCCCGAACTACGCGGACCTGAGCTTCTCACCTTGAGGAGAACGTAGGCAACCTTAGGGTCCGGTCCAAAATATACACAACCCACCTCGTAGCCAATTTTCCTTCTCTTCTCTCTTGCCCCATATTTCTACTCCTGACTTCTTCACTCACAACTGATCAAAACATTTATTATTTCGAGACTACTTGTCTAAAACATAATCATAAGATGCATAACTAATCAACGAGGTCCATTCTCTTGCAATCAAATAAGAATCTTGAATAAAACAATTTTCAAATGTCTCGACAAGTCTTCCGTTCTACAATCTAGGAAAGAGCTAAACACTTACTTTCTATCAAAGCAGGGGCTTCCTCCCTTTTGTACATATATACACTCAGTTACCAAAAAAGTCAAAATGTGAGTACCATCTCTCTCTCTCTCTTACTCTCCCCAAAATGCCCCCGCATGTTTTCAAACAATTCTTTTTTCCTTTTTTGAGTCGACTGAATGATTTCAAAAAAAAAAAAAAAAATAAAAAAAATTGACGCAAAGGAGATGCCCGCTAGATTGAAAACCCGCAAGGGCGGTCTAGGCAGAAAAAAGGGTGCGTCTTAAAAGAGGTAGGATACCCCGCTCTACGCAACTGGGGCTTCCCTAACAATAAAGGATCGACTATGTGGTTTCCCAGAGAATACCGAGGCGTCAACAAGGATACACTTAGAAGAAGGGCACCCCTCATCGTCTAACTCGGCACGCGACGACCTATTTGGATTGATTAGAATCATAATTAATTATAAGGCATCTGTATAAGATCATAACACTTTCATAAAGTTTTCTCCTCCCCGACACTTTGTTTATAAACCCGCACGCTCGGTCTCCACAAAATTGTAAAAACATCCTCGATCCATCTGAGACCCATCTCCGTGATTCTTGAGTTGACTCGGTCCTTCACCCTATTTCCTACACAATAGGATACCCTTAGGTCCCAACCTACCTGGTTCAAAACCTTAGGTCCCAAGCCTACCCGGTCAGTCTTGCCTAAGTGACACCATAAACTCTCTAGGTACCGAGCCTACCTGATCAGTCTTACCTAGGTCCCAAACCTACCCGGTGAGTCTTACCTACGTTACATCATAACCTCTTAGCTCGACCTTCCGCAAGTTCGTAGCATGACCCCTTCGGCCTCAAACCGGTTCTACCCAAAACTTCAGACCTTAAACTAGTTAACCAAAGCCAAATCCTTAGGGTGACCCATTAGGTCCCGAACCTACCGGTCCCGAGCCTACCCGATCTCCTAGATCTCAAACCTACCAACACATACTCATCCTTACCTTGTCTAAGCAATGGCTCTCTTATCCTCCTCGTTCCAACCTTTTAGGTCTACTCAGTCTAACCTTTTGAGCGATCCCTGAGATCCCAAGACCATTCGAGTCTACCAAACACCTACCTTTTAGGTCTCTAGAATATCTGATTCATACCTTAGGCCTCAACCCCTAAACCTTTAGGTCACAAGACTTTCTACCCTTTAGGTCTCTCACCTTACATCTCCACCCTTTGGACTCTTTAATTCCCAAGCCTACTTGGTCAGAATAAAAGCGACACATCTACGTCTCCCGACTCCCGTCATGTCCAAGCCATGACCCTACCACTCTTAAACCTACCAAGTACCAACCTAGTGTCACCCATTAGCCTCAAAAGACTTCCTAGTCTGACCTTCGACCCCTTAAGGACTCTAACCTACTTAATCCAAGCCGAGTCCAAACCTCGCCACCTACAAGGTCCACCCTTGAACTCCATGGATCTCAAACATCGCTCCCCCAACGAGTCCAAATCTCAAACCTTGTTCAAGTATATAGGATCTCCTGCGCACCGCGCCATGCCATAGGGATCTCAAAACCCATCCGGTCAAGACTCGTGTCCTTAGTCCCATCCCTAACCTACCTTCACAATTGCCAAATGAGGTTGGTCCCGCGCATGACCTCTAAGACAAAATTAAGTCCTAAGCATATCCAATCCTGTTAGGTACCTATTGCACTCGAGCAAAGTCTTTGAGACTCAAGTCCATACCTATGCGCCAACATGGTCACATATCCAAACCCATTTCCCGCACCTATGGTTCGCACGTAGCCTAAACTTTCAAACACTCTAGGATCCAAGCCCGACATGAGTATTAGGTACTAGGATCATCCAATCCCAATCCATTGCTCATTGGCCGGCCTCAAGCCTGCTTGGTTCTAATCCATAACGCGATTTCTCTAGGACAAAAGACTTACCCGCTTGAAAGCCTTATGTCCCAACGCTACCCTGCCTAGCCTTCGATCTCCTAGATCTCATGCTTACCATTCCATTAGGACCCGGTCTCCTTAACACATGTCTGAGTCTTACCCTAGCTAAACCCTAGAACTTTAGCCTAGGTCTAATCTATCGAGCCTATCCAGCCACGAGGTATCAAGCTCATTTGCCCCAAACCGCAACACTCTTAGACCTCAAACTTGCTCGGTCTAAACCAAGACAAACCTTCAAATGCTTTCGGTCTCCAAACCCTAGCCTTAAACCTAGGTAAACACATTCTCTAAGCCCTAGCCTCAAGACTAGGTAGTCATATCATTCTCTCTGAACCCTAGCCTCAAGCCTAGGTAATTACATCCTTTCAAACCCTAGCCTAAAGCCTAGGAAGTTACATCCTTCTTAAACCCTAGCCTAAAGCCTAGGTAGCTACACCCTTCCTAAACCCTAGCCTTGATCCTAGGTAGTCACATATCCTATCTAAACCCTAGCCTTAAGCCTAGGAAACCACAACATCCCCTTTAACCCTAGCCCAAATTCTAGGGAATTTCCAAAGCCCCGTATGCAACATCATTTCCAAAATTCCCGAAACCCTAGTCTCGAAACCTAGGAAATTTACAATCTCAATTCTCCGTTTTATTGAACCCTAGTCCAAAACCTAGGATATGATGCCCTGTCTAAAACTCAATCAACCCTAGCCTCAAGCCTAGGTAGTCGCACTCTTTATAAAGCCCTAGCCTCAAGCCTAGGTAGAAATTATCCTCTTTAAACTCTATCATCAAGCCTAAGAAGTCACAACCTTTCCAACTCCCAGACTTATGTCTAAAAGCCAACGCCTTTGCAACCTCTGAGCCTACCACAACTCCAAGCCCTAGCCTCCTAGACCTAGGAAATTCCTAAACCCTAGTCCCAAACCTAGGAGAGTCATGGTCCTTAAACACCAGTTTCCAAACCCTTGTTCGAAACCCTAACATCTAGGAAGTTCCCAAACCTCAACCTTTCCAAGCCCTAGCACTAAGCCTAGGATAGAATACTCTCTTCATGCTTAAATAAACTCCTATCCCTAGCCCGTAAGCCTAGGAAACCCACAGTATCTCCAAGACGTAATCTAAAGCCCAAGAAGCCGTGACATCTTTGGCATCCCTATCTCAAGATTAGGAGACCACAATCTTCCTTATTCCCTTTCCTTAAAAGAGCCTTAGGTCCTACCTCTAGGCAACCAAGAAAAATGTCCCTTACCTAACACCTTGGTCTCAATGGCTCGTAGCCTCATCCCCTCCTAAATTAGGATAAGCGGAACCCAGATCATGTTTCCCATATTAGCAACTCCCCGAGAGTCCATCTCTTTCGCGTCTCCCTAAAGGTCATTTGCCCTTGTGACTCACCAAAGAGTCCCTTGTGACTCCCCGAGAGTCTATCACCTTTGTGACTCCCCGAGAGTCCGTCACCTTTGGGACTCCCCGAGAGTCTATCACCTTTGTGACTCCCCGAGAGTTCATCCCGTTTGCGACTTCATAACAATCCATCATCTTCGCCTCCACATGCAAAATTTCAGTTTTACCCCTAGTACATTCCCCTTTGATTCATTTTAGGTGCCCTTAGCGCTGTTTTGACTGATATTCGATACCTTTGGGAACGGAAAGCCCCTTAAAATTTCCATTCTTCACCAAATATTTGCTTAGGATTCGTATGGTTGTAGAGACTTTGGCGCCTCTATGACATACGCATCCTAGATCGATCGTGATTAGCAGAAGCCTCGGCGTTTCTGTTTGCGAGAGATCCAGCATCTATTATTTTAGCATTTATTAATATTTGCTTAGGATTCGTATGGTTGTAGAGATTTTGGCGCCTCTATGACATACGCATCCTAGATCGATCGTGATTGGCAGAAGCCTCGGCGTTTCTGTTTGCGAGAGATCCAGCATCTATTATTTTAGCATTTCCTAATATTCGCTTAGGATTCGTATAGTTGTAGAGACTTTGGCGCCTCTATGACATACGCATCCTAGATCGATCGTGATTGGCAGAAGCTTCGGCGTTTCTGTTTGCGAGAGATCCAGCATCTATTATTTTAGCATTTCCTAATATTTGCTTAGGATTCGTATGGTTGTAGAGACTTCGGCGCCTCTATGACACACGCATCCTAGATCGATCGCGATTGGCAGAAGCCTCGGCGTTTCTGTTTGCGAGAGGTCCAGCATCTATTATTAGGGTTCATATGATTATAGAGACTTCGGCGCCTCTATGACATACGTATCCTTGATCAATCGTGATTGGCAGAAGCTTCGGCGTTTCTGTTTGCGTGAGGTCCAGCATCTATTATTAGGGTTCGTATGATTATAGAGACTTCGGCGCCTCTATGACATACGTATCCTTGATCAATCGTGATTGGCAGAAGCTTCGGCGTTTCTGTTTGCGAGAGATCCAGCATCTATTAGGGGTCGTATGATTGTAGAGAATTCGGCGCCTCTATGACATACGTATCCTTGATCAATCGTGATTGGCAGAAGCCTCGGCGTTTCTGTTTGCGAGAGATCCAGTACCTATTATTAGGATTCGTATGATTGTAGAGACTTCGGCGCCTCTATGACATACGTATCCTTGATCGCTCGTGGTTGGTAGAAGCCTCGGCGTTTCGTTAGCATAATCGGCAGGAGCCCTAGCGATCCTGATTACGTTTACTATTCCATCTTGGGATTATTTAGACAACGTAGTCTTTATTTTTCCCAAATAACTTCATTTTCCTAACGAATGTTCGTTCTTCATACAGGATAGTGCCCGTAGGTTTATTATCCCTAGCAGAAGTCCGATGTCTCGTCTTTCCCCAATAGCTCTGAACTACGACCGGCTTAATTCCTCGGAGGATACGTAGGAAACCTGAAAAGGTCCAGCCACCAGACCGACGCGGTCATCTCTCATCCCCAGCAGGTGCATTTTCCCCAGCAGAAGACTTTGTTCCCCATCAGAGGACAGACATTCCCAATTTCCCATCAGATTTGAACTACGTTTGGCTTGATTCCCCCACGGATACGTAGGTCGCCTGCCAAGGTTCAGCAGTTCCCTTACCTTTCATCTGTTTTGAAACTCATGTTTCAGACGGATCCTTCTTTTATCGTCGACCCCACATTGCCCTGCAAGAAGCGTCGCCGAGGGGCTACTGTTAGTACCCGACCTGAAAATGAGTTTATTAGGACTTTCCCAAAAATACAAGGACTTTATAGGAATTAGAAACCTTGCAAAGACTTGTCCCGGATTCCCAAAATATCTCATTTATGACAAAATCTATCAAATTAGGTAGTAAATGGTTTCCTTAAAACCATGCAGAAACCATAGCTTAAGAATCAAGTCAGCCTGCAACATTGGCCACGCGGCCAACCTTGCTCCGCGTTGATCTTTGCCACGCGGCCACTCTTGTCACTGGCTTCAACCATGGCCAGGCGGCCAACCTTGCGCTGGATGATCCTGACCATTAGATCTTCCCCTCAGTTTACTATATAAACCAATCCCATGCTATTGGTTTAGGGGGGATTTTGGGAGTTCTGAGATCCGAATTTGAGAGTTCTTAAACACAATTTTGCTCTCTAATTAGCATTCAAACCTCCAAGAAGATCAAGGTTTATTTCTTGCCAACATAGGTAAGTTTTCTAACTTATTTCTTCACGTTCTTGCATTATTTCTAATGTAGATCTTTAATATTCATGTTCTTGCATGTTTATTCATAGTTTCTTCATATGCTTCGCATGTTTATTCATATGTTCATATATGTTCTTCATATGTTCATCGTGTTCATAGATTAAAACCTTATTTATGCTATATTTAGGGTTGCGATCTTCATGTTTGCATGTTATTTCATAGCCGATGATGATCGAGGGTTCATCAACCCGAGGATGATCTAGGAACTACTTCTAAACCCTAATCTTTAGGTAATTCCCCCCTCATTATGCATGATCTCGATTCTTCTGCCTATTCTAAATTCTTCTCGAACTACGCTGACCTGAGCTTCTCGCATTGAGAGGAACGTAGGCAATCTTCGGATCCGGTCTCAATCACTAACACACTACTAACACATTCATCATGATAGAAAGACCGATCAATTCGGGCAATAGGAGTGATAATGTTCAATATTCTTCTCTTGTTGTAATTTGACCCCCGAACCCATTAACATGCTTTTTTCAATGTTTTGGCTATAATTAAAACGGTGTGGCGACTCTCATAAATTTAATGTTGCTATGAATATTCCCAATTTCAAACACACGTATTCACGCCAACCGTCCCATGCCGGTTGGAAATAACGACCAACTCATCATACAACACATAAAGCGGAAATAAACACTCATACGTGGATACTGAGCCAAGGTTCTCGAACCAAAACAATAACCATCTGAGAGGCTTCAACTGAGCAGCACCAAAGGCTGAAACGGGTTCCGGAACCAAACAATCACAACAACAACAAAGGGGAAAATGACACAGAGTCATAACCCAAAGTGCCCAACCTTTGGCCTAAGGAAGGGGGTTAAAAATGGGAAACCAATGATAGGAGCCTTATAATGAACTTGACTCGTGTACCATTATAATCCCTATCATTGCCCGAACACACACAAAAGTACCAGCTGGACTTTACACAAATCGAAGCAAAGAATACTTGCTTAAACAACAACCGGGGTATGATTCCAAAGTAGGGAACCACACAAGCTCATCATAGAGAAGTAAACACGTTTTCATAATAATGTGCACAATATTGACATTAAGTCATCACACAATCAATCCAAACGATCACATCAATTCAAACTTGATCACAAAAGACCAACTCTATCATAATGAACCATTAATACTCTTTTTGGTACTAAACACCTATTGGATTTTTGTAATATAAAAATCAGAACCCAACTAAATAAACCAACCCATCGTGTAGTACTCGAGAAGAGCTTTCCAACGATAGTTTACACGACCAAAACGGAGTCCGGATGACGAAGTTATGGCCATAACCAAAATAAATTATACTCCCTTCGTTTCACCGAACCAAAAGTACTAATACTTATAACACACAACAATTGTAACTTCACCAAAGCTACAAATTCAGCCTTAGACAACTCTAACACCAAACTAAAACCAATACTTGTACTACTCTTTCCGTCCCAAAATTACAAGTATCAAGAAACTATTCAAAACATGATTTTTCAACACATATAGCATATATAACATATATATGACCATTTTAACATTTAAAAGGGGGATTAGTAACTTACCTGTTCCAAAATGAGATTGATTAAACTTGTGTTTGTTTGGTTAGGAATAATCGCCTAATCCAGCTTTGCGATCGTATGAAGTTTGCTAGTTTGAATTACGAGCAAAAATAATTATATAGTGATTTTTCTAACAACGAAACCCCTTGCTCTACTCTATTGCTCTTCCCAAGTAGTTTACTAGTATTATAGATAGTTACCATTTTCTTTTATTGATAAGGGTTGACTGAAAGTGTAAGGATCGGTGAGTCGGTCTTTAGTACGTGTCATCAAGTCAGGCCAAGTTGGATTAAAAGGTTGTGACTATTCCATTCTTTATCATGTTAGTATTAAGAATTTAATATTATATTAATTTGATAATCAATTCTAATGGTTTTCAGCCCACTACATGGATATGCCAATTACATTGATACTTACAAGGACTTGGTCAATTTGACTAATATTACATGATGTGGCATTATCTTATTTGATGGTCAAGAATTCAAACCAAAAGGTATTAATATGATTGGTTGAAATTTTAATTTACTTAAATAGATTTTCTGGGACATTTTACTAATTCAAATTAAAAATAAATATATTTGTGAAAGTTCTAAATGTCTAATTTACTCAGCACTTTTCGGATTTGTATTTCAAATTTTCTACAAAAAGTTATGACCGTTTTCGTACAAAGTCTCAAGGATGACCAAAAATTACAATTTTAAATCATATATATAGTTTTAACAATTTCTACTTAAATATTAAAATGCATGGAAGACAAGAACACATTTATATTAATTTATATGCTATGACACCCACTAATTAAAACTAAATAAAACATATGCATGCACACATAAGTCAAATAAAAATCCCCAAAAATATAAAATAAATAGGGACGGGTTTTTGGGGTCGTTACAATCACTCCCCCTTAAAGAAAATCCGTCCCGAATTTTAGGATAACTTACCAAACGAATGAAACAACCAAGGATACTTTCTTTCCAAAATCTCAAAAGAACTGATATATTAAGCAAACTCCACGAGAAGTAAAGGTATATCCCACGAATTCTAAGAATCAACTGAACAAGTTCTCCACATGTCCTCGAGAATCTGAATAGTCCTCTCTGACTGCCCATCTGTCTGGGGATGAAAAGCTGTACTAAACTTCAACTCTGAACCCAAAGCCTTCTGAAATGCTTGCCAAAACCGAGATGTAAATCTAGGGTCACGATCAGACACAATGCTCACCGGGACACCATGCAATCTCACAATCTCATTTATATATAAAGTTGCAAGCCTCTCCATCGAGTAACTAATCTCAATAGGTAGAAAATGAGAAGACTTTGTCAATCTATCAAGGATCACCCAAACTGCGTCAAACCTTCTTCGAGTGCGAGGTAATCCCGTCACGAAATCCATAGTAACATGTTTCCACTTCCATTCCGGAATCTCTAACGGTTGAAGTAACCCCGCAGGTCTTTGATGCTCAGCTTTAACTTGTTGACATGTTAGACACTTAGACACATAATCCGCTATTTCTCTCTTCATGTTATTCCACCAAAAGTGTTGCTTCAAATTCTGATACATTTTAGTGCTCCCGGGGTGAATAGTATACCTCGACTTGTGGCCTTCATCAAGAACTTGACGTTTAATCCCATCCACGCAAGGCACACATAACCGGCCTCTGAAAGTTAACACTCCTTCGGAATTAAGAGAGAAATCCTCGAATTTACCATCTTTGATTTTATCCACTATTTTTACTAACTCCGGATCATCCTTCTGAGCTTCCTTTATTTGTTGAATCAAGACTGGTAATACTCGAATACTCGCAAAAATAGCCCCATGCTTTGACTCATAAGGACTCCAATCTCGAGCATCCTCTAACATTTTCCATTCACGCACCATCAATGAAGCCATAAAAGATTTTCGGCTAATGGCATCAGCTACCACATTTGCTTTACCCGGGTGATAAGAGATAGTGCAATCATAATCCTTCAATAGTTCCATCCATCTTCTTTGCCTATTATTCAACTCTTTTTGGGAGAAAAGGTACTTCAAACTTTGATGATCGGTAAATATCTCAAATTTGGTTCCGTAAAGATAATGTTTCCACTTGTGCAACGCAAAGACAATCGCAGCTAGCTCCATGTTATGGGTAGGATAATTTTGCTCACTCGGAGTCAATTTCCTTGAAGCATACGCAATCACCCTTCCATTTTGCATTAGCACACACCCGAGGCCTTCTTTAGAAGCATCACTATAAATCACTAAATCATCATTTCCATTAGGTGGCGCAAGAATAGGAGCTGTAGTCAATCTCTTCTTCAACTCTTCAAAACTAACTTGACACTTGCCATCCCACACATAAGGAACATTTTTTCGAGTCAACTGAGTCAATGGAGTAGCAATTTTAGAAAACCCCTCGATAAATCTTATATAATACCTGGCTAGACCCAAGAAACTTCGAATCTCCGTAACTGATTCAGGACTCTTCCAATTCACAATAGCTTCAATTTTGGAAGGATCTATGGATATTCCTCTATTAGAAACCACGTGCCCCAGAAAAAGACTTCATCGAGCCAAAAAGCACACTTACTGAATTTCGCAAACAATTGCTTCTCACGAAGAACAGATAAAACCATTCGCAAGTGTTGCTCGTGCTCCTCCCTAGACTTGGAGTAAACAAGAATATCATCAATAAATACAACCACGAAGGTGTCAAGATAAGGTTTAAAGACCCGATTCATCATATCCATGAAAACAGCCAGAGAATTAGTCAACCCGAAAGGCATAACAAGGAACTCATAATGACCATACCTACTACGGAAAGCAGTCTTAGAAATGTCTTCAGAACGAATCTTTAACTGATGGTACCCACTCCTCAAGTCAAGTTTTAAAAAGACGACTGACCCTTGAAGTTGATCAAACAAGTCATCAATATGAGGTAGAGGATATTTATTCTTTATGGTTACCTGATTCAGCTTCCGACAAACAATACAGGAGCTCCCCACGGTGATACACTGGGACAGATGAATCCCCGATCAAGCAACTCTTGTAATTGCACCTTTAACTCTTTCAGTTCAGCTGGAGCCATTCTATAAGGTGCCTCAGATATAGGGGTGGTACCTGGAAACAAGTCAATACCAAACTCGATCTCTCTATCGGGAGGCATAGAATACTCAGAAGAGAACACATCAGGAAACTCTTTAACTACATTCACATCCTCTACTTCAGGAGACTTTTTAGTAGTATCCAAAACACTAGCCAAGTACCCCACGCAACCACGGTGCAATAACCTCCTAGCTTTCACATAAGAGATAATACGAATTCCCTTACCCAACGAAGTTGCCTCAAAAGTAAACACAGGCACACTAGGGATAGAAAACGTAACCACTTTCTTAAAACAATCAACAGAGGCATAATATTTACTTAACCAATCCATACCCAGAATAACATCAAAATCTTGCAATGGCAATAAGACTAAATCAGCAAGTAAAACATGCTCACTAATATGCACATCACAATCATGTAACACTTTGTCAGCTATCAAGAAATCTCCCATAGGATTCGACACTTCTAGCACATAAGGCAAAGACTCAGAGGAAGAATGAAATCGAGATGCAAAATGCACAGAAACATATGAATGCGATGAGCCGGGGTCTATAAGTGCACGTGCTCTCAAACTTGACATAGAAATTATACCTCCTATCACGGTGGAAGCATCCGAAGCTTGTTGCTGACTGATTGCAAACACACGACCTTGAACTTTTGGTTTTCCCAAGGCATCCCTTTTTTGACCCTGAGATGGTCCAACACCACTCCCCGATGGTTGACCCCCCGATCTCGGGAAATTTATTTGAAAATGGCCAAGTTGTCCACAATTCAAACATTTCCCCTGTTTCTTCCAACACCTCTCTTCACTATGCCCTTCCCTCTGATAATAATTACATACTCTCTTGCTTTGACCCCCGGAGAAATTACCTTGATTTCTAACACTCAGTTGCCCTTGTGGTTGTCCTCTAAATGGGGTTGAAGTTCCTTGTCCTCCACGATTATCATTACGTTGTTGTTGTGGTCTACCTTGTCTTCCCGCACCAGCCAATTCCACCTTCCTCTTGTGTTCTTCAATATCATGCTCCACTTGATAGGCTCGATCAACTGTATCTTGAAATTCTTGTAGTTTATGGGACACCAATTGAGTTCGGATCACAGTTTTTAATCCCTTCACAAATCTCATTGCCTTCCTCTACTCAGTTGCAATTAAATGAGTGCAATACCTCGATAACTCCGTGAATTTAGCTGCATACTGAGCTACCGACATTGCATTCTGTTCCAAGCTAAGGAATTCCACTTCTTTCCGATCTTGATCCACCCTCGGAATGAAATGTTCTTTGAACTTTTTCAGAAAATTTGCCCAAGTATAAGGTACATGAGCGTCATCCCAACTGGCTTTCATTGTTCTCCACCAGTACTCCGCAGCTCCAATCAACTTGTAGGTAGCAAACCTGACTCGATCTTCTTCTGTACATCCCAAGACATCGAATATCTTTTCCATGGACTCGATCCATCTCTCTACCTTGGTTACATCCGGTTCCCCATCATATCCGGTTGGTTTCATCTTTAAAAACTGCTCCAGACCATACCTCGGAGGTGCATTTTCTCCTCCTTGCCTCTGATCATGTATAGTTTTCATAGCTGCCTCGAACACCCCTTGAAACATAGCTCGAGCTTCTTCCCTTACATTACCCTGGCCTGTAGTACCAGACTGTTCACCCTCATGTTCAGGCATTCTTACTGAGTACCTGCATAAAACACTCAACGTTACTCACTCCATACTCAACTACCCTCCTAGGTCACTTAGTCATTCTAGACCATCTACAACCTAGCTCTGATACTAACTGTCGCGCCCCGACCCATGGTCCTACTTGGCCCCAAGTTCGGGACACGCACGAAAGACGTCATAAAAAATTTTAGGAAAATTTTTCGAAATATACTTTCATAAAAAGTTCATATAACCAAACAACATTTACTAGACTTGACGACGAGTCACAAAACAAACTTTCACAAACAAGTACTTAGCCATTTGGCTACACACTTTACTTACTATTTACAAATCACCAACATAAACCAAAAAGAGGTGATACAACGATCAAGTCACGGGTACACTACCCACAAGGTTGTACATTTACATAATGTAGCCTTACACAACACTTCCCAAATGTCTTACCCAAAATTCTTTCTCGACGTCCTCCCTGTGATGTGACCTATCCCCTGGGCTCCTTCTTATCTAAAACAGTAAACAAATAAGGGTGAGAATAAATCTCAGTAAGTTACTAAAATGCAACTACATTACATGCTGATATGATAAATATAAAGTAACAATGTCACCAAATAATCATATAGCATATAACACATAATATGAGAGGCTCCCTATCGCCAACCATCCCATACCGGTTGGAAATAACGACCAACTCATCATACAACACATAAAGCGGAAATAAACACTCATACGTGGATACTGAGCCAAGGTTCTCGAACCAAAACAATAACCATCTGAGAGGCTTCAACTGAGCAGCACCAAAGGCTGAAACGGGTTCCGGAACCAAACAATCACAACAACAACAAAGGGGAAAATGACACAGAGTCATAACCCAAAGTGCCCAACCTTTGGCCTAAGGAAGGGGGTTAAAAATGGGAAACCAATGATAGGAGCCTTATAATGAACTTGACTCGTGTGCCATTATAAACCCTATCATTGCTCGAACACACACAAAAGTACCAGCTGGACTTTACACAAATCGAAGCAAAGAATACTTGCTTAAACAACAACCGGGGTATGATTCCAAAGTAGGGAACCACACAAGCTCATCATAGAGAAGTAAACACGTTTTCATAATAATGTGCACAATATTGACATTAAGTCATCACACAATCAATCCAAACGATCACATCAATTCAAACTTGATCACAAAAGACCAACTCTATCATAATGAACCATTAATACTCTTTTTGGTACTAAACACCTATTGGATTTCTGTAATATAAAAATCAGAACCCAACTAAATAAACCAAACCATCGTGTAGTACTCGAGAAGAGCTTTCCAACGATAGTTTACACGACCAAAACGGAATCCGGATGACGAAGTTATGGCCAAAACCAAAATAAATTATACTCCCTTCGTTTCACCGAACCAAAAGTACTAATACTTATAACACACAACAATTGTAACTTCACCAAAGCTACAAATTCAGCCTTAGACAACTCTAACACCAAACTAAAACCAATACTTGTACTACTCTTTCCGTCCCAAAATTACAAGTATCAAGAAACTATTCAAAACATGATTTTTCAACACATATAGCATATATAACATATATATGACAATTTTAAGATTTAAAAGGGGGATTAGTAACTTACCTGTTCCAAAATGAGATTGATTAAACTTGTGTTTGTTTGGTTAGGAATAATCGCCTAATCCAGCTTTGCGATCGTATGAAGTTTGCTAGTTTGAATTACGAGCAAAAATAATTATATAGTGATTTTTCTAACAACGAACCCCTTGCTCTACTCTATTGCTCTTCCCAGGTAGTTTACTAGTATTATAGATAGTTACCATTTTCTTTTATTGATAAGGGTTGACTGAAAGTGTAAGGATCGGTGAGTCGGTCTTTAGTACGTGTCATCAAGTCAGGCCAAGTTGGATTAAAAGGTTGTGACTATTCCATGCTTTATCATGTTAGTATTAAGAATTTAATATTATATTAATTTGATAATCAATTCTAATGGTTTTCAGCCCACTACATGGATATGCCAATTACATTGATACTTACAAGTACTTGGTCAATTTGACTAATATTACATGATGTGGCATTATCTTATTTGATGGTCAAGAATTCAAACCAAAAGGTATTAATATGATTGGTTGAATTTTTAATTTACTTAAACAGATTTTCTGGGACATTTTACTAATTCAAATTAAAAATAAATATATTTGTGAAAGTTCTAAATGTCTAATTTACTCAGCACTTTTCGGATTTGTATTTCAAATTTTCTACAAAAAGTTACGACCGTTTTCGTACAAAGTCTCAAGGATGACCAAAAATTACAATTTTAAATCATATATATAGTTTTAACAATTTCTACTTAAATATTAAAATGCATGGAAGACAAGAACACATTTATATTAATTTATATGCTATGACACCCAGCAATTAAAACTAAATAACACATATGCATGCACACATAAGTCAAATAAAAATCCCCAAAAATATAAAATAAATAGGGACGGGTTTTTGGGGTCGTTACATAATGTCTCTTAATCACTCAATGTCTTCTTAGCAAAATAAAGATTATTTAGTATGAGAATGTAAGAAATCTAGTAGTCTCTAGGGTTGATGGAAGACCCTTTATATAGGAGACAAGGTGACATTTTATTTATGGACCAAACCTATTCAATCCTAAGCAATGTTGATTTACCATTTTGCCCATCATAAATAGATAAATCACATTTCAGGGATTCTACACATTGACTATACTTTATATTAATATCATAGACATGATTTTATTTATGGTAGTGCTAAATAACTTGTGTTGCAAGCCATAATGTTCTAACAATCTCCCACTTGGGTTGCAAAACAAATTTCTTCCTTTAAATCATGAATATAACATAAATGACAACCCTTATGTGCACTTTGTTGTCATCTATAACAATCTCGTCCATTAGCCATATAAGTATAGGACTAAAGGGGCAGTCGTTGTAATTGATTCGCAACTAAACCCACTATAATCACATATACCAATCCAACTTAAATGAAATAGATCAAAAGTATAGATGTGTAGCATGGAACTTAATGAATATATACATATTCTTCCAACTAGTCCAACTTTAACCAAATGAGATCAAACTTTAATAATAATAAAACAAAAAAAAAATGAAGAAACAACTTAAACTCCCATTATATTAAAGGTTATTAAAAGTTGTTACACCCATATGAGCAACATGCTCGTGAAACACTAAAGGTGATAACGCCTTAGTAAACGGATCCGCTAACATAGAGTTTGTACCAATAAGTTGTATTTTTATTTGTTCCTTTTGTACCCTTTCTCTTACAACAAGAAACTTAAAGTCTATATGCTTAGACTTTGACGAACTCTTGTTATTATTGGAGTACAAAACCGATGCCATATTGTCACAATATAGCTTAATAGGTCTTTCGATGCTATCGACAATACGGAGTCCCTCAATGAATTTACGCAGTCAAGTAGCTTGATTGGATGCCTCGAAACAAGCAACAAACTCGGCTTCCATGGTAGAGGAAGTAACGAGTGTCTGCTTGGCACTTCTCCAAGAAACTGCTCCACCGGCTAATGTGAAGACATAACTAGACGTTGATTTACGGCTGTCTTGGCATCCAGCAAAGTCGGAATCGGAATACCCAATGATCTCTAAATGATATGACTTTGAATATGTAAGCATGTAGTACATGGTGTTTTGTAAATACCGCATCACTCTTTTGGCTGCAACCCAATGTTCTCTTCCCGGATTGCTTTGGTATCTACCAAGCATCCCAACAATAAAGGCAAGGTCTGGACGAGTACAAACTTGCGCATACATTAAGCTTCCTACTGCTGATGCATAAGGGATGTTTTCCATATACTTTGTTTCAAAATTATTTTTGGGACATTGATTAAGACTGAATTTATCTCCTTTAAAAACCGGGGTGTCATGTGGTTTACAGTTTTGCATGCTAAACCTTTGTAATACCTTCTCTATATAGGCCTTTTGTGATAATCCTAAAGTACCTCGTGAGCGATCACGGTGTATTTGGATTTCTAATACAAAAGATGCCTCACCAAGATCTTTCATTTCAAATTTCTTTGAAAGAAATTTCTTAGTTTCCTTAAGAAGATTTATATCATTACTATCAAGAAAAATATCATCCACATATAAGACTAAGAATATAAATTTACTCCCACTGAACTTATGGTATATACAATCTTCACTAAGATTCGTTTCAAAGCCAAATGAAAGAATTACTTGATTAAATTTTAAATACCATTGACGAGAAGCTTGCTTGAACCCATAAATGGATTTCTTAAGTTTACAAACTAATTGATTAGTTTGTTCTAAATCATCCACCATTTCTGGTTTCTTCATATAGATGGTTTCCTCAATGTATCCATTGAGAAAAGATGTCTTTACATCAATTTGATGAAGCTCAAGGTCATAATGTGCCACTAAAGCCATAATGATCCTAAAAGAGTTTTTAAAAGATACCGGAGAGAATGTTTCTTTGTAATCAATACCTTCTTTTTGAATAAAACCTTTTGCAACAAGACGAGCCTTATGTCTTTCCACATTACCTTGTGAATCCCTTTTGGTTTTAAATATCCATTTACAACCAATAGGTTTCACATCCTTAGGTAATGGGACAAGATCCCAAACGTCGTTGTCTTTCATAAATTTCAACTCTTCATTAATGGCATTGATCCACTTATGAGAATTAGGACTATTAATGGCTTGATGGAAGGTGAGGGGCTCATCTCCCACTAAACCTAAGTGTCCTTCATTCTCGGCAAGATACACCTCATAATCATCCGAAATGGCACTTCTTCTTACTCTATTGGATCTCCTTAAAGGCACCGGCTCTTCCTCATTTTGAGGTTGTTGAATTTCCTCATTATGATCAACATTTTTATGTTGTTCAATATTTATAGGGGAGTCAATATTTTGAATTATATGTTCCTCTTGAATTTCATGTACAAGTACTTGATTTCCAATTGGAACTACTATGGGAAGAGGTATAGAAATGGATTCCCCTTCCTCAAATTCAAAATCATTTTTCCTTATTTCCCCTCTAAATTTAACATCCTCAAAGAACCTAGCATTTCCCATTTCAAAAAAGGTTCTAGTTTTCGGGTTGTAAAATTTATAGCCCCTAGATCTCTCGGCATACCCCACAAAATAGCTAATAACTGTTTTAGCATCCAATTTGCCCTCATTAGGCCCATAAGGCCTAGCTTCTGCTGGACAACCCCAAACATGAATATGATTTAGGGACGGTTTCTTATTCATCCATAATTCATAAGGGATTTTTTTATTAGTAGCCTTAGAGGAAGCCCTATTGAGAAGATAAGTTGCGGTTTTCAAAGCATCGCCCCATAATGAGTGAGGTAAAGAAGTGAAAGAAACCATACTTCTTACCATATCCTTAAGGGTTCTATTACGCCTCTCAGCTACACCATGCATGCTAGGTGTACCCGGCATAGTGTAGTGAGAGACAATCCCACACTCTTCAAGATAGCGAGCAAAAGGACCTGAACGTTGTTCCCCCGAACCGTCATTCCGACCGTAGTATTCACCACCACGATCGGATCTAACGTTCTTAATAGTCTTCCCAAGTTGATTTTCAACTTCGGCCTTAAAAGACTTGAAAACATCCAAAGATTGAGACATTTCATGAAGTAAATAAATGTATCCATATTGAGAGTAGTCGTCTATGAACGTGTTGGTCCCAGAGACACACAAGGGTATGAAAAGAGGCTAGAGGGGGGGGGGGTGAATAGCCTATTTAAAATTTCAACCCTTTTTCAAAATTCAACCTTTATGCTTACACTTGAATTTTGCGGTAGATAAAAACCAC
This sequence comes from Campanula takesimana, assembly GCA_026119855.1. Lineage (NCBI taxonomy): Eukaryota > Viridiplantae > Streptophyta > Magnoliopsida > Asterales > Campanulaceae > Campanula > Campanula takesimana. Next base: position 4,174,012 of record JAOWBW010000010.1, read on the forward strand.
GCGGTCAAGTATAAAATGCACAGCGGAAGTTTTCGTTGAAACAAGTTAAGAGTTGGTTTTGATAAGTTCAATGCGGTAGGTTGGTTTGCGGTAGGTAGTGCGGTAGGTTAAAGTACGGTAGGTAGGAGTGTGGTAGGTTAAAGTGAGGTAGATTGAAAGATTGAAAATTTGTGTCTTAGAGATTTTTGGCAAATGATAATTTAGTCAGATTTTAACTTAGGCAATGAGGTAGACAAACAAACACAATTCACAATAGTTCATAAATCTGAAAGGATCAAAACACTAAACGAAAAACAAGATTAATATGAACAAGTGAAGAACAATAGGAACAAGATGAACAAGACTTTAAGTAAATTTGCAGAAAGGTAAAGTGCAGTAAGTAAAGAACACAATGATTTGGAAAGGTTCGATCTGTTAAAAGATCTACGTCCTTTACCAAGATGGTCAGTCTTGGATTTTGAATGAGGTATATATTTGTCGCGCCCCGACCCGTGGTCCTACTTGGCCCCACGTCCGGGACACGCACGGAAGACGTCACAAACATTTTTAAGAATTTTTTTCTAAATATACTTTCATAAAAAGTCTTATATGACTAAACAACATTTATTAGACTTGACTACAAGTCACAAAACAAACTTTCTCAAATGAGTACTTAGCCACTTGGCTATAACAAACTTTACTTATAAAATTTACCAACACGAACACATACTAAAAGAGATGATACAAATAACTGAGTCACGGGTACACTACCCTAAAGGTATTACATTTACATAATGTATCCTTTATACACATCACTTCCCAAAAGTCTTAGCAAAGATCTCTTTACCGACGTCCTCCCTGTGCTGTGACCTATTCCCTGGACTCATTCTTATCTAAAACGGTAAACAAATAAGGGGTGAGAATAAATCTCAGTAAGTTACTAAAATGCAACTACATTACATGCTAATATGATGATCATAAAGAAACATTATTAACAAATAAACGTATAACACATAGCACATAACATGAGAGGCTCCCTATCGCCAACCGTCCCATACCGGTTGGAAATAACGACCAACTCATCATGCAACACATAAAACGGAAATAAACACTCATACGTGGATACTGAGCCAAGGTTCTCAAACCAAACAATAGCCATCTGAGAGGCATCAACTGAGCAGCATCGAAGAGCTGAGACGGGTTCCGGAACCAAACAACAACAACAACAACAACAACAACGGGGAAAATGACACAAAGTCATAACCCAAAGTGCCCAACCTTTGGCCTAAGGAAGGGGGTTAAAAATGGGAAACCAATGATAGGAGCCTTATAATGTACTTGGCTCGAGAGACCATTATAATCCCTATCACTGCTCAACACACACAAAAGTACCAGCTGGACTTTACACGCAAGCACCATATAGAAATACTTGCTTAAACAACAATCAGGGACAATGATTCCAATGTAGGGAACCATGCCAAACACATCAAGAAGATGAACCATTCAACACATTACCAAATGTTCAACAATGCTCACTTAATCAATTACTCACATTTCACAACACTTGTGTTCACAAAGGAACCAATTCTACCACTTTAGTGATCCACAACAATCATCTAACTATTTTAGGACACTACCCAAAAACTAGACCAAGGTTGACCTCTAAATCCCTTGGTTTGAAAACTCTGAACTTTTCAGATGACTGGGCGGTCGCCCAAACAGGGCTGTGCGGCCGCCCAAAATACTCTGTCCCAAGAGTAAAACCTTTCAGATATATGTGCGGCCGCACGCCCTTTTTGGGCGGCCGCCCACATCACCTGGCAGACCAAAACTTAACCAAAGTTCACTCCTTTCATTTCACAACCCAAAATTACTTGTACTTGTAACACTTAACATTTGCAACTAATACAAAGACTACAAATTCAGTCTTTAAACAATTCTAACACCCAACAAGAACCATTTCCATACTACTCCTTCTGTCCCAAATTTACAAGTATAAATAAAACATACTCAAAACATTATTTCGCAACCTACTAGGCATATATAACATGTTTATATCCATTTTATTAGGTACAACAACATTACTATACTTTCACAATACTACAACACCCATTTGTATTAACATTTCCCACATGCAACAAATTATTACTACTCCCTCCGTTTCACAAGTATCATTATAATTTTTAATATACTAATATACCCACTTTAGGATACTTTCACTACTTTCCCCGTCTCATAAGTAATAGTATAATTTTATAATACATTTATTTAACATTTAACTAAAGATATTATTTTACCGTCCCACGAGTAGGAGTATAACATATAAAGCATATATAATGTTGCATCATCTCATACTCCCCCAAAACCAAAACTACTATACCCATTTCCCACAAATAACAAGTCTATAACAAATTTTACTACTCCCTCTGTCCCAAAATTACAAGTATATAAAAAGTATACTAAAACATCTTTTTTCCAACATATTAAGCATATAAAGCATGTTTATGACCATTTTAACATTTAAAGGGGGATTAGTAACTTACCTATTTTTCCGGAAAAAGTGTCAAGAAAAATAATATTGATCGGTAGAAAGAATCTATTCAACACCCTGATCATTTATATATAGTTAGATTTGAAAATGGAGTAGTAATTTAAAATGAGGAAAATAAAAATGAAGAAACCTTACCTAGCTTCTCTTCTTCAACAATGGCATTCTCTGGGAAAATGGTTTTTTAGAAAGTGGTGGTGAGTGACACGCATGGGAGGGAGGAAGATGAGATAAATATAAAGAGTTTACTTCATTCTTACTTAAATCACTCAAGTTTCATTTTAAGCAATTAAGCCCCTCAACTCACATTTTCAATAAAACCCCCATAATTTCCCACTAACAACTTAACTCCCCAAATAAACTTTACTATTAACATTTTAACTAACACAAATAATCATATAAGATGTGCAAATTCATTTAATATGATGCAACAAATAAAATGCACCCATAATTTTAAATTTAAAATTCTCAAAAATATAAAATAATTATAAAATAAATAAAACGGATTTTGGGGTCGTTACACTCACTCCCCCTTAAAGAAAATTCGACCCGAATTTTAGGATTGTTTACCTCAACCCTCAAACAACCCAGGATACTTCCTTTCATTTCAATCCCGAAACTCCATACTGAGTTCAATATCCTCTAAAACTTTAAACATATCGGATAAGAATCATAAACACAATTGCGTGGCATCAACACATGGAACTCATTATCAACCTCGTCGAGAGAAGGAAGTAACACAGGACGATAAACTCAACCTTTAGCTCTTTCCCAAAATCTCAAAAGAACTGACATATTAAACAATTCCACGAGAAGTAAAGGTATATCCCTCGAATTCTTAGAATCAACTAAACAAGTTCTCCAGAATCTGAATGGTTATTTCTAACTGACCATCTGACTGAGGGTGAAAGTCATACTAAGTCTCAATTCTGAACCCCAGGCCTTCTGAAATGCTTGCCAAAATCAAGATGTAAATAAGGAACCCATATTTAATACCCTGCTCGCAGACATCCCATAAAATCGAACTATTTTCTGAACAAATAAATAACAACTGGAATTAATGTTTATACTCTCAAAATGGATAGGGTGAGAAAACTTGGTAACTAATCCGCTATCAATCAACATCATTGGTTTCATCTATTCAGTGTAACTCCTTCTATAAAACCCCTCGCAATAGATTCATATCCATTCAGAAATCTCAAAGGCTTATCACAAACCAACTGATCACTAATATTTTACTTCCGGATTATTCACAACTCAAGGACTTAGTTGAATACTTAGAATTCCTCGCATCAAACAATTAAAGGTAACTCTTCGAATTTATCTCAATACTCTACTTCTACTTGGATTCATAATTAAATTGGTCTTGTGTATCCCTTCAAGTATCTATAGTTGAACTCCGTTATACATGTTTAATTCCACTAAGTGTTGACTACATACTCTGCTATAGAAGTTAAAATTCCATCACTAGCCACGAACAAAATCTTATTGTCTGTCATTATTCATTCCACGAGTAATTTTCGATAGTTGATATTATTCAATAGAGTAGAAATTTAAAGCTTTCACAATCGCAAAGTCACACCATGTCTCAACTCACGAAGACTCCAAAGTGTTAATTCCTCTAACATTCCCCATTTAGTTTTATCACCCATGAACTATAAGTCAATGAATCCTCTAACACACTACCTTTTCCGATGATATAATATGGTAACCACTTCAAATCTAACTCCATCAAAGTCATTCACTAATGCAATGGATGTATAATCGCAATAAATCTCAATTTATGGGTAGGATAATTTTGTTGATAAGGAATCAATCTTCTCAAAGCACACATTGTTACCGTACCATCCTGAAGCAATGAACATCTCAATCACTCTTTAAGGCATCTCTATGAATAATGAATTTATCAAATCCACTATAAGGGTAAGCTTGATATATCCACTAGAAATTAGTAACACTAATCATATCCTCTAGATAACTGTAGTACTAGTTAAATCCATTAAGCAATATCAATCCTGAAGTTGTCATCAACTCTCGATTCATCAATTAACACTCGCAACAATTAAACTCGTTCACTCTTACCAATCCATCGAGATAGTGCATCTTTCTGTGCTATGTAGTTAACAGTGTAGCTACCTTAGAAATCCATCAATAAATCCTCAACCCTATGCCTGAGTTGAAACTTTCCTCAAAATAATATATCCTCTAACATGAAGACATTCTGCCCTGATTTTACAAACTGCTACCGCTCTCAAAGAACTCAGACTAGGATTACTTATACAATTCAACGTATCCAACAATACCACTGAAGCAGGTGAGAATTCAAACTATATAACCACCATTCATGATGTCCATACCCGATATAAAAGCCATCTTTGAAATATACTCAACTAAAATTCTCAACAAATGATAATCACTTCAAATCAACCACTAAAAAATTACTGATCTCTGATGTTGCTCAACATAGCACCCAACCACTCAAGATCACCCAAGGTTCTCCTCAAGAACAAGTACCACTCAAGGGAAATAAATTTAAAATCTCACAAGGAAAAGATATCTTTCCATTTAAATGCAAATTTTTCACTACTAACTCCATAAACTAACTACCAGGCACAAGCTTGCAACAACAATTTAAAAATTTCTTAATGCCTAAGTAGCATGAAAGCTAAACACACATATATACCATGCTTAACTAAAACACACTAGCATATAAAATTCCACCACCATAACATCAAAATTTTGTGATGACAACATCACTAAACCGGCAAATAAAACATGCCCAAGAATACGCACATCACAAGTATACGACACTTTATCGGTCGTCTAACACTCCCCCTTAGGAAGACACATCTAACACATAAGATAAAGACTCAGAAGACACATGCAGTCAAGAAGCACAATGCACAAACACACAAGTATACGAAGAGCCAGGGTCTATAAGTGTGTGTGCTCTCAAACTAGACATAGAAATTATACCTCCAGTCACATTAGAAGAATCTGAAATCTGTTGTTGATTGATGGAAGAAACACGATCTTGCACCTTAACCTTTCCTGAAGCATCCCTCTTTTGGCCCCGAGATGACCCAGCTGCACTTCCCGATAACTGATTCTTAAATCTAAAGCAACTCTTCTGAAAGTGACCCAACTGACCACAACTCAAACATCTGCCTTGCTTTTTACAACATTTTTCTTCTAAATGTCCCATCCTTTGACAGTAGTTACATACTAGTTTACTTCGAGTTCCTCCATTATGCGGCCCTTGAAAAGATGCCCTAGCTTGTGAAGGTGTTCCTTGATATTCTCTACTATCTCCACGCTGGGGTTGCGGTTTTACCTGTTCTCCTCGTTTTGTCACATCTGAGGTTTCAATCTTGGTTTTATGCTCCTCTATATCGTCAATGATTTTCATGACAGCTTCAACCATACCTTGGAACAGTGCTCGAACCTCTTCTCTAGCGTTACCCGACCCTGAAGGCCCTGACTGATTCCCTTCGGTGCCAACCATTTTCAATAAGTACCTGCATAAAACTCTCAACGTTACTTACCCTATACACAACTACCCTCCTAGGTCATTTAGTCATTCTAGACCATCTACAACCTAGCTCTGAAACCAACTGTCGTGCCCCGACCCGTGGTCCTACTTGGCCCCACGTCCGGGACACGCACGGAAGACGTCACAAATATTTTTAAGAAAATTTTTCTAAATATACTTTCATAAAAAGTCTTATATGACTAAACAACATTTATTAGACTTGACTACAAGTCACAAAACAAACTTTCTCAAATGAGTACTTAGCCACTTGGCTATAACAAACTTTACTTATAAAATTTACCAACACGAACACATACTAAAAGAGATGATACAAATAACTGAGTCACGGGTACACTACCCTAAAGGTATTACATTTACATAATGTATCCTTTATACACATCACTTCCCAAAAGTCTTAGCAAAGATCTCTTTACCGACGTCCTCCCTGTGCTGTGACCTATTCCCTGGACTCCTTCTTATCTAAAACGGTAAACAAATAAGGGGTGAGAATAAATCTCAGTAAGTTACTAAAATACAACTACATTACATGCTAATATGATGATCATAAAGAAACATTATTAACAAATAAACGTATAACACATAGCACATAACATGAGAGGCTCCCTATCGCCAACCGTCCCATACCGGTTGGAAATAACGACCAACTCATCATGCAACACATAAAACGGAAATAAACACTCATACGTGGATACTGAGCCAAGGTTCTCAAACCAAACAATAGCCATCTGAGAGGCATCAACTGAGCAGCATCGAAGAGCTGAGACGGGTTCCGGAACCAAACAACAACAACAACAACAACAACAACGGGGAAAATGACACAAAGTCATAACCCAAAGTGCCCAACCTTTGGCCTAAGGAAGGGGGTTAAAAATGGGAAACCAATGATAGGAGCCTTATAATGTACTTGGCTCGAGAGACCATTATAATCCCTATCACTGCTCAACACACACAAAAGTACCAGCTGGACTTTACACGCAAGCACCATATAGAAATACTTGCTTAAACAACAATCAGGGACAATGATTCCAATGTAGGGAACCATGCCAAACACATCAAGAAGATGAACCATTCAACACATTACCAAATGTTCAACAATGCTCACTTAATCAATTACTCACATTTCACAACACTTGTGTTCACAAAGGAACCAATTCTACCACTTTAGTGATCCACAACAATCATCTAACTACTTTAGGACACTACCCAAAAAATAGACCAAGGTTGACCTCTAAATCCCTTGGTTTGAAAACTCTAAACTTTTCAGATGACTGGGCGGTCGCCCAAACAGGGCTGTGCGGCCGCCCAAAATACTCTGTCCCAAGAGTAAAACCTTTCAGATATATGTGCGGCCGCACGCCCTTTTTGGGCGGCCGCCCACATCACCTGGCAGACCAAAACTTAACCAAAGTTCACTCCTTTCATTTCACAACCCAAAATTACTTGTACTTGTAACACTTAACATTTGCAACTAATACAAAGACTACAAATTCAGTCTTTAAATAATTCTAACACCCAACAAGAACCATTTCCATACTACTCCTTCTGTCCCAAATTTACAAGTATAAATAAAACATACTCAAAACATTATTTCACAACCTACTAGGCATATATAACATGTTTATATCCATTTTATTAGGTACAACAACATTACTATACTTTCACAATACTACAACACCCATTTGTATTAACATTTCCCACATGCAACAAATTATTACAACTCCCCCCGTTTCACAAGTATCATTATAATTTTTAATATACTAATATACCCACTTTAGGATACTTTCACTACTTTCCCCGTCTCATAAGTAATAGTATAATTTTATAATACATTTATTTAACATTTAACTAAAGATATTATTTTACCGTCCCACGAGTAGGAGTATAACATATAAAGCATATATAATGTTGCATCATCTCATACTCCCCCAAAACCAAAACTACTATACCCATTTCCCACAAATAACAAGTCTATAACAAATTTTACTACTCCCTCTGTCCCAAAATTACAAGTATATAAAAAGTATACTAAAACATCTTTTTTCCAACATATTAAGCATATAAAGCATGTTTATGACCATTTTAACATTTAAAGGGGGATTAGTAACTTACCTATTTTTCCGGAAAAAGTGTCAAGAAAAATAATATTGATCGGTAGAAAGAATCTATTCAACACCCTGATCATTTATATATAGTTAGATTTGAAAATGGAGTAGTAATTTAAAATGAGGAAAATAAAAATGAAGAAACCTTACCTAGCTTCTCTTCTTCAACAATGGCATTCTCTGGGAAAAATGGTTTTTTTAGAAAGTGGTGGTGAGTGACACGCATGGGAGGGAGGAAGATGAGATAAATATAAAGAGTTTACTTCATTCTTACTTAAATCACTCAAGTTTCATTTTAAGCAATTAAGCCCCTCAACTCACATTTTCAATAAAACCCCCATAATTTCCCACTAACAACTTAACTCCCCAAATAAACTTTACTACTAACATTTTAACTAACACAAATAATCATATAAGATGTGCAAATTCATTTAATATGATGCAACAAATAAAATGCACCCATAATTTTAAATTTAAAATTCTCAAAAATATAAAATAATTATAAAATAAATAAAACTGATTTTGGGGTCGTTACAATATTGATTCTTGAGTACAGATTACAGAGATGAAGTATTGAATCAACACCTATTTCTATGAAGTTTAAATCCTAGACTTAGACCAGTGTATCCCTAATGATTCAATCTATGTGATTGATCAATCGGGGTGAGTGTGTGTGTAAGAATCAAAAGCTCTTTGGAATCTATATGATTTTAGAGCCTAATGAAACTTGTGTGAGAGGCTTGAGATATGATCTTGAATGTTGCTGGAGATTTGATGAAGACTTGAAGGTTGAGTGCTTGAAGATTCGAAGGATTCTGGAAATCTTGAGTATGATCTTCAATCACCAAGAATTTCAACAGCAATTTGTTGGGTTTCGTGGTAACATGCGCAGCGGAATTTAGCATTTAAAATTTTGAAACCCAAAGCTATGGATCCGTTCATATGATTAAATCAAATACAACAAGATGAATAGAGGAATAACTAACCTTTGATGGCTATGAATTTTCTCTTGATCTTTGGTGGAGAAACTTGAAGACTTGATCACGATCACAAAGCTTGAACACGAACTTTGAAGATGATGATTTTCACCCTCTAGCGGTATCCACACTTTGAATGAATATCAAAGGAGTTTCTTTGATCTTGGTTGCTAGACCAAATTGTGAAACACTTTTTCACAATCAAAAGAACTATATGGAATTTATTTTGTGTATTATTTTGTTCTTCAACCAAGAATGTCTTGGAACAAAATAAACCCTCTCTCAAACTCTTTGAGACTCACAAAATCATTAGCATTGAGTGCTGGCCGAATTTGGTCTTTTATACACAAGTATGACCTATTCCAAATAGGAAACTTGTGTCAAAATCCGTCCAAAATTCGTTTCCTAATCAAATTAGGAATCTGCCACCCGACAGTACTGTGCGGCCGCCCAAAAACCTCTGTGCGGTCGCACAACTATCTGAAACAAAACTGGTACAAAACTGAGATGATTGTGCGGCCGCCCAGTCCATTATGTGCGGTCGCCCACTTCCCAGAATGTCCAGAATTTCCAAAATTCCAATGTAGTCCCTTTTAAAGATTCGTTCTATTGTGTGTGACCCTCTAGGATTATACTAAGTTGGCAATGGGTTCAAATATGAAACCATAAGATATGATTAGGTTCTAGCAAACCGTCATATCTACCCAAATAGTATAACTAGATACAAGTTCGCATTCCTTTAGAATATGTCATAATCCTTTTGTCCACGATATCATTGAACACAAGTCATGGTCAAAGAGTCAACTTGTTTTGTTCAATACTTTCTCGATCCCGAATATGTTGATAATCCAAATGACATTGATCCAATCAATTCATTTGAGTCCGGCCGAACATTTCATCAACATCATTCCTACGAGAGGCCCAAGCTTGACATCTCTCCGAGGAGGGACAAATTCATTCAGCTTATTATTCTTCCCTACGTGAATCCGATTATGCCAATCATACCCTTTATAACTTCCCGGTTAAAGGTAGCGTTTGAATATGTCAAACATAATGTTCATCAAGTGGAAGACTATAATAACTTCATGTCTAAGGATTCAAATGACATAACTAATATGAGATATATGTTCGACATAAACCATGACATAAATCTCATACGGCGGGTCATGTCCAGTACCTTGTTCCAAACAAGTACTCATAAATCTAACATGATCATCGCATGATCATTTAGTCTTTATACTAGTGCTTAACAAGTACTAGGGACGGAGATTATTATAAGTAAACATGAACAATAATAATAATCAAAACATCTCTTTATTGATATAAAATAAATGATAACAATTACAACGTTTATTAAACGTGCCTAGGGCACCACTACCAACACAATTTCTCTCTTAGAATCTCAGCTTATCTTCAATGAAGAACACAAGGACTATTTATAGCCTTGAAGGAGAAACTAGCCGTTTGAATTCTTGGAGGGCAAGTTTGGAGGACAATGAGCTGTTGATTTCTAATTGGAGCTCAGTCTGAGTTGTCCTTTTGTTGCAGAGTCATGGTAGTCCAACTGTACTATGATGAAAGTTGTATTCAAATTTGAAATTTGAATTTGCAACGTTCTAAACTAACCAAGGTTTTTGGACACAAGTGTGACCATGGTTAAGTTTGAACCAAACTTGAGTTTATTCAACTCTGGTTACATGCGGTCGAATAAGCCATGCGGTAGGCTTGCATTATGCGGTCGATGTCTTGCATGAGTTAAGTTGATTTTTTCGGCAAGCATGGAGCATGCGGTAGATGTCTTCATGCGGTAGGGTGAGTACTCTCCACACATCTCCAGACTTAGAAAAAATTTAGGGTCCTAATCTGCTAAGCCTATCAAACTAGAAAGTGGACTATTCTAAATGAAGTACAAGTACTTCTTACAATATATCCTAAAGTCCACAAAGAGTAAAATAAGGTTATGGGATCAATCAAATCTAGGTAATATGAGTGGTTTATAATAAGCATACCCAACAATCTCCCCCTATTTGATTGAGACCATTACCTACTATAACAAAGGCTAATTCATTGTACTTGGTAAAAACATGTTTTCAAGAAAATATTTTATTAAATATCATGTCCCAAGTCAATGCACACTCTAAGCCAATGTCATAGATTTCTATCATCCTAAAAAGAAAAACAAAATACTAATCCTAGAAGATAGAAATATTTATTTGAAGCATTTCAAGATAAATAATCAAGAAGGAATAGAAATGCATCAAACACCATTAACATACTCCAAAAGATAACTATAGGAGTACGGAAACAAAAGAGAAATATTGTTTGTTACAACCCAAACATAAATAGAAAAGAAAACAAAAAATGGTTTTAAGACAACGCATTGTTTCAAATGACCACATGCGGTCATATCAAATAAAAAGGGTACTACAGATTAGATGCGGTCGACTTCAATTACTTCATCAAAGCTTGCAGAGAAAGGGAAGCGGTAAGCTGGTAAGTTCAACCCAGGGATAATGATTAGAGATAGAACTCCGTCTTCTTCATCCTCTTGCTCACCTTGAGCATGAACATTACCTTGACCAGCTTCAGGAGGTTGAAAAGCTTCCTGTGCAGCTTGAATCATGCCTTGACGATTAAGCCTATTCATTATGGTATTGACGCGGTTGGATAGGAGATCAATCTTGGTAGATTGTCCTTCAATTCTGACATTGTTGACTTCAATGCGGTTGGTTTGAACTTTCATGGCTTCGGTCATTGCGGCAATCTTGGGAGTGAATTTCTCTGCGACAGTAAGAAGTGCGGTATTGGTTTGAACCATAATTTCCTTTTTTAGAGAAGATTTCAATTTCTTCAGCTCCTTGCCCAGCTCATCCTTAATTTCAAGTTTATCATCATTCATTGACTTTGAGAGTTCTTTGCTTGCTCCCTCAACGCCACTAACAACACTGTTACTAATGTAATCAATTTGTTTTCTAAGGGCTTCTTTGAGTGCGGCAAGAGTGAGGGAAGGAGTATCCGCTGCGGCAAGAGGTGGAGGAGCGGTAGAGGTGCTAGTTGTTCTGCTAATGATGTCCTTCACAGCCTTTGTTATCGCAACACTCTCCCCCATAATGGTCGAAATCATTTCGGAGGGAAGTGCGGCAACATCTCGCTTTAAAGCGGCTTGATCAGTCTTCAGCTCAATAACCTCCTCTCGAAGTGCCACCATACTAGACACTAGATATTCAACTTGTGACTGGGTGTCTGCCTGCATCTGAGTCAAAAGTTTAACTGCGGCAAGGAGCTCAGCAGTGGATGATGCGGCAGCCTCAGGTTGGACGGTCGAAGGGGTTGGCACGGCAGGGTCAGGAACTGCGGTAGAAGGAACTTCAATGTGTTGCTCAGAAACATTAACCCTTGGTGGAATTGTCTCATCATCACCAATATCTTCAACATCAACAAAAGAATCCATCTTTTCAGGAACAATACCTTCAACATTCTCAACATCCATAGCTTTACACCTGCGGACTTATCACTTTCAGTAGAGCTTGCCTTCTCCTCATCTTCTGAGCTTTCATCAACTAAACCTTTATCAATAGGTTTGGAAGTAGGTGCGGCAGCAGCATCATCTGAGTCCTCATTCTCATCATCTTCAATTTCATCTTTCTCATCATCGGTGGCTGCGACATCATCACCATTGCCATCTTCACTTTCAGTTTCTTCAAGATCCTCTGTGGCATCACCACCCTGAGAGACCTCCTCCATATCATCTAATTGAGCATCCAAAATGAAATTTTTGGCAATCTTGGGAGGAGAGACGGTAAGATCCTCATCAGAGCCAAACTCAGGAGATTGAACTTCAGGAGAGGGAGATTTGACCTTAGCCTTTTTGGAGACCTTAACTGGACTTGGCGGATGAGAACGCTTCTTAGCAGGTTTCTCAACAGGTATCTCCCCCTGACTTGCGGCAGGCTTAGATTTTGAAGCCAATGAGACGGTAGGCTTGGAAGGAAGGGAAGATTTGGAAGGATTGGAAGGTTTCTTCTTTGGTTGAGGTTCAGGAGAGGGAGACATTGAAGGTACGGTGTAGAGAGTCTTAGATGACTTAGCTTTGGGTTGAGTGACAGGGGAAGTGGGTGCGGTCGAAATGACCTTGGGTTTTGATAGGGGCTTTGGTTTTGGAGCGGTAGGGACCGATGGTTCAGTGATTGTGATTCCAGCCGCAGATGGTTTGGACTTCTTCACAACAGATGGTTCACCAACCTTTTCTTTTCCATTGATGGAAGTTGGAGGGGAGGGTAGATTAACATCTTTACCCTTTGCACTGGCCTTCATTACGGCAGCATGCTTGAGGTCCTGTTCAAATGCGGCAGCCTCCACATCACTAACCATTTTATCACCAAGATTTTCCTGACCTCTTTTAGAGTATTTAGGAGGGATGTACTCCTCAATAGGATCTCTTAGAAGATAGGAGCGGTACATTTCATCTCCAAAATTGTTGCGGTAATTGACCCTCATGGACTTGCGGCAGAAGTCCTTAGAAGTGGAAATAGGAACCTTGTAAGACTTGGTCTTCTCAAATAACTCCTTGATACGGAGTGTGTGACTCATGAGGTGAGAAATAAGACGACTGTTGGTGCGGTATTTAGTATCTCCAGAGTCTGCCGCATCCTTGTAAGCAAGGATGTTGACCTTCAGAATATCATAAATTATTTGGCCCCAATCCAGATATCTGCCGAGGTAGATAGCAGCACAAATCCTCCATTGAGTATTGTTGAAGTTGGCATGGTTTCCAGTCTTGCACAACAATCCATGATCAACTAGATGGCCTATGTGATACATGATCTCCCCTACATCTTTGCGTTGGATCTTCAAAATATCAGTAGATCCAGCCAGCTTCTGCGCGAGACTTCGAAGTTCTGCCTTCGAGATATCCTCTGGACCTCCCTTAAGTCTCTTGATTCCCACGGCATGAGCCAAATCTCTGCATCAAAAGCCATGTCAATTCCCATGACCCTGGCCTTAATGTACTTGGGGTGAGCATCAAGATTTTTAGCATCCTCCATTTCCACGGCAGTAGTGAAAAATTCATCTACAAATGCAGGTAGATGGAACTTTTGATCAATTGAAAAGAACGGCAGAAGTCCACATTTCTTTAGGCGCGCAAGGATGTTGCGGCCGATGGCATCCAACTTCAGATCCTCAGAGTCAATGATGATTCCAGGAAGAAAATGATTAAGATCCTGAAATAACACAAGGTTCAAAGTTTAGGATAGCGGTAGAGTGTGCGGTCACTTGACAAACGAATGGTGCGAGGTCGACACGGTCAAGCGAGGCACGGTAAGAGGGGTTGCGGTAGAAGATGATATAAGTTAACCGCAAACACTTAGCAGAAAAATAAGTAAACATCAAAGTATGAAAAGTGCATAAACAAGATATGCAACAAAGGTGAAATCAAAAGTAGATCAAAAAGTGAGTATCCCAAGAACACGATGAACACAATGATGAACACGAAGAACACTATGAAGCAAACTAAACCCAGAATCTTAGAAATTGACTAAAAAGAAGCGAAAATGCATTGAATGATTCGGAAATACATATAGAGCCATAAAAACACTTCAATTTCATGAAATAAACAACTTTAAACTCAGAAATTGAAAGGGAAGAAAACAAAAAGTTTCATAAACCCATTTGGGTATAAAAATCCAATAAAACAACAATGAAATCGTATGAGATCAGTAAGTAGATGAATCAGAACAAACGATATTCATTAAACTTAATATTGTAACATTAATAACGCAAGAAATCAAAAATTCTCAAGGAATATGAAGGGTTTTTCGAAAAACCCACCAAGAACAAAAAATGATTTTGAGAATTCATACCATAATGACGACCGGAGGAGCTTGTGGAGGAACAGAACTGGATTATCGTCACCAGAAGTAACAGATTTTGAGGATTTCTTGGTTTGATGTTTCGACATTATATATAGAGAGATTTTGAGAGAAAGGCGGTTTAGAAAAGTAGGTTTTAGAGAGAGGGATTTTCTGAAAAAGTAAGATAATCAGAGTGATGGAGGAGAAGAAGGTGGAACGGTTTGGTGAAGGGGTTTTTTTTTTTGCAGAGGTCAGAGTGATGGGAAGGAGGGAGGTTAACTCTGCAAAAAGTACGGATGTGACCTGAGGATGTCTGATCGAATTAAATGTGAGGTTACTAGGTGTCAAGTCAATAGCCTAATGACGGCTCATAAATAATTTTAAGGAATGAAAATTTAATGCTCCAAAATATTTGAATTAAATAGAACGAGGGAAAAGGGAAGTTACCTTAATGCCCTTGAGGTAGATATGACTGAAACATCCTAAATATCTCTAAGTTAGAATGACTTACCTGGGGTCCTTATGCGGTAACTATGAGGTCGACCGTGACATGTGCGGTCGATTGAGGTCTTACCTTGCTTGGTTTAGCTTTTGAGATGAAGTATTACTATAAGGTAACAAGACTTTTGCGGCAGTATGAAGTGTGCGGCAACATTTGAATGATGCGGCAAATTGGAGGTGCGGTCAAGTGAGGGATTGAGAAATCAATGGTATTTGCTTGACCGTGATATGTCTGCCGTGTACCTATCTTGATTTTGAACTTTTTGAACAAAATGCATTAGTATAAGAAATTGTATGGACAAGTTTGAGTTAGAGTTCAAGCATACCCATTTCTCCTCTTAGATACCTAAATCTCTTAGAATCTAGAGCCTTGGTGAGAATATCTGCAATTTGATCATCAGTACTCACATACTCTAGATGGATATTACCTTTTTCCACATGATCCTTGAGAAAGTGGTATTTTATATCAATGTGTTTGGTCTTGGAATGCATTGTTGGCAGTGATGCCCTAGGCACGTTTAATAAACGTTGTAATTGTTATCATATCAATAAAGAGATGTTTTGATTATTATTGTTGTTCATGTTTACTTATAATAATCTCCGTCCCTAGTACTTATTAAGCACTAGTATAAAGGCTAAATGATCATGGGATGATCATGTTAGATTTATGGGTACTTGTTTGGAACAAGGTACTGGACATGACCCGATGTATGAGATTTATGTCATGGTCTATGTCGAACATATATCTCATATTAGTTATATCATTTGAATCCTTAGACATGAAGTTATTATAGTCTTCCACTTGATGAACATTGTGTTTGACATATTCAAACGCTACCTTAACACGGTAGTTATAAAGGGTATGATTGGCATAATCGGATTCCCGTTGGGAAGAATAATAAGCTAAATGGATTTGTCACTCCACGGAGAGATGTCAAGCTTGGGCCCCTCGAAGGAATGATGTTGATGAAATGTTCGGCCGGACTCAAAATGGATTGATTGGATCAATAGCATTTGAATTATCAACATATTCGGAATCGAAAAAGTATTGAACAAAACAAGTGACTGTTTGACCATGACTTGTGTTCAATGACATCGTGGATAAAGGGATTGTGACAATATTCTAAAGGAATGCGAACTTGTATCTATTATACTATTTGGGTAGGTGTGACGGTTTGCTAGAACCTAATCATATCTTGTGGTTTCATGTTTGAAACCATTGCTAACTTAGTATAATCCTAGAGGGTCACACACATTATAGAACGAATCTTAAAAGGACTAAATTGGAATTTTGGAAATTCTGGACATCTGGGGAAGTGGGCGACCGCACAGTGTGGACTGGGCGGCCGCCACTTAGCCCAATTTTGTACCAGTTTGTTTCAGATAAATGTGCGACCGCACAGTGTATTCTGGGCGGGTCCGCACAGTACTGTCGGCTGGCACTTTCCTAATTCGATTTGGAATGTCTTTTGACACAAGGTTCCTATTTGGAATATGTCTGCTTGTGTATAAAGGATGATTTCGGCCAGAACCTCAGTGATAGCTTTTTGTGAGTCTCCAAAGGTTTTGAGAGAGAATTTATTTTGTTCTAAGATATCCTTGATTGAGGAACAAAATAATTCACAAATAAAGTCCATATAGTTCTTTATAAATTGTGAAAGTGTGTTTCATAATATTGGTCTAGCAACCAAGATCAAAGAAGTTCCTTTGATATTCGTTCGAAGTGTTGATACCGCTAGAGGGTGAAAATCATCATCTTCAAAGTTCGTGTTCAAGCTTTGTGATCGTGATCAAGTCTTCAAATCTCCACCAAAGACCAAGAGAAATTTGATAGCCATCAAGGGTTAGTTTTTCCTTTATTCATTATGTTGTATTTGATTCAATCATATGAACGGATCCATAGCTTTGGGTTTCTTAAAATTTTAATTGCTATATTCCGCTGCGCAAACCAACAGTGGTATCAGAGGCCCGTTCATGTTGATTATTTCAATACCTAATCATGTTATTGTATATAAATTGTTTATGTGCCTTGCATGATATGAATATTGGAATATATGATGCTTATGTTTTTTGTGATTTTATGTGGTTTATTGTTTTGCAACTTTAATCGCACGATTCAATCGCAATAAATAAATTATGGTGGATTCAGAATTGTTGGTTATTAATTTCTTGATTGGATCAAAGTTTTTAATAATCGGGGAAAAAACAATTTTGAGACAAAAATTTTCGAACTTGAAAATTCTGCACCTTCTGATGGCCATGGGCGACCAACATAAGAGTCTGGCGGCGGCACACTTTTGGGGCGACCGCACAGATCTTTTTGGGCGGTCCGCACAGCATCAGAAAGTCAGATTTTGGTTGAAAACTAGAATCTGAAATTTTTTGAAAAATTCACAAAACCAGTCCAGACTTGCTGATCTGGAATGGGTTTTTGGTAGTTGGTTTGTGTGTGGATTTTGGGGTTTGATTTTCCAATTTGTTTTAGTCTTGTGATTCTTAGATTGGTTCAAGTTTTGGATGGCTATCTGCGTTAATCGAGATTGTGTTTCCCAAAATTGATCGCAATCAAAGTTTCAAAGATAAAACGAAGTTAGAATTATGAAGAGTTCATAATTGCTAAAATTGAGAACAAATTCTTGATTCAAAGTTTGGAGATCCATGTGGAATTGTGAATGCAATTGGCCTACGTTCATCGAGACCATCTATTGCTTAGTTTCGGCCACATGGACTACTTTCATTGGTTTCTTGAATTAGTGCGGGATTGTGGTTGCCTAATGGCTTAGTTCGACCGCACTTCTTGTTGTCTTGATTTGGAGATAATAACCAAAGTTGAAATAGTCTCATCCTCATAATTATAGAGAAACTAATGACACATAAATATCATGCTTAAATTAATGGAGATTAATTTAGTGGCTAAACTTGATGTGTAACATGTTTATATTATGTGCTCATAAATGTGTTATATGCTATATGTGATGAACCTTCAAATAAAGTTTTAATCATTCTTTGCCATGCCATGATTAAAACACTTGTTTATGCATGTGTAATCTTGATGTGGGTTCGCCTCCGCGAGGTGCATTAATCTTATTCATGTATGAGCAAGATGAGGTTCATTAATTTAATGTGGGCTTGCCTCCGCAAGGTGCTTAAATTGAATGGTTCCTATGCGTTTAAATGGTTGGACTTATTAGGCGTCAAAACAGTTTTGGGCCTAGGCACAAGATGAGATTAACATGCTTTTAAAATTGGATTCTCAAAGAATCTCATAAAAGGATCTAAGAATCATATGGGATATGATTGACATGATTGTCTACCTAATTAATTTAGTTTTGAGCGGTCCGCCTCCGTGGACTCAAAAGTTAAATTAAAGTTGGATCTTAGCCCATTAAATATATTATGCATTGGATGTATATGAAGGTTATATAATTTAATGGGAGTATTTTCGTTGAAAAATACATTATTTATTTCTTTTATGAAAAATTGGTACTTATTAAATTTTGAAATTTTGCATATTTGTAGATAATGACTAATAACACTCAATCAATGTCGTTGCGATCGATCCTTGAGAAGGATAAGCTCGAAGAGAATGGTACAAACTTTATGGATTGGATCCGTAGCATAAGAATTGTTCTTAGGCAAGAAGATAAGTTGTACATTCTCGATGGGCCACTCCCCGCTGAACCACCGCTACTGCCCCTAGGGTAGAAAGAGACAATTACAAGAAACATCATAATGATTCTAGAGATGTAAGTTGTCTCATGCTTGCTGCCATGTGTTCAAAACTCCAACAAAGTTTGGAACATTTGGAAGCCTATGAGATAGGCGTGGAGTTGAGAACCATGTTTCAGAGCAAGCTAGGCAAGAGGAGGTACAAGACCATTGTTGCATTCACTACTTGTAAATGAATGAAGGGCAACAAGTGAGTCCTCACTTTCTTAAAATGAAAGGTTTGTAGAGCACTTGAGAAACTTGGCTATCCAATCCCATTGGAGCTAGCTACGGATCTCATTCTTAATTCATTGCTTAAAAGTTATAATTAGTTGTGATGAATTATAACATGCATGGAATGGATAAGAATCTCTCTGAGTTGCATGGGATGCTCAAAACTGTAGAGATGAAATTGTGGAGAAAGGTTCTCCCCGTGCTCTTGGTTCATGATGGGAAGAAGGCTAGTGCCAAGGAAAGGGTAAGAGTTGTCAAACCCAAAATAAGCAAGGCAAAGGTTGCCAAGGCTTCTGAGGCAAAACCCGATTCACAAAAGGATGCAATTTGTTTCCATTGTCAAGAAATTGGTCATTGAAACGTAATTGCAAGGCCTTCTTGGAAGAGCAAAAGAAGAAGAAGGGCAGCAAGGCTGCGTCGACTTCAGGTATCTATATGATAGATATTCTCCTTTCTACCACTGATTCCTGGGTATTGGATACCGGATGTGGTTCTCACATTGTCTAAATGTGCAGGGACTAAAGAATAGTAGACTGCTTAAAGAAGGTGAAGTAGATCTACGCGTGGGGAATGGAGCAAGAGTTGCTGCATTAGCCGTAGGGACTTATGAAGTCACTTTACCTTCCGGATTAATTCTTGTTTTGAACAATTGCTATTATGTTCCGGATTTAAGCAGAAATATTATTTCAATTTCTTGTTTGGATAATGAAGGTTTTAAGTTTCTTATTGAGAATAGAAATTTTCTATTTATTTAAATGATGTGCTTTATGGTATTGCTAATTCATTTAATGGGCCTTTATATATCTTGGATGTCAAGAATGAAAATAATGACAATGTCTATCATGTAAATAAGAATCTAAACCTAATGATGTAAATCATACTTATTTATGGCATTGCTGTCTCGGTCATATTAATGAGAAGCGTATCTCAAACTCCATGGAGACGGACTTTTGGGTTCATGTGACTTAGAGTCATATGATACTTGTGAGTCGTGTCTTCTTGGAAAAATGACTAAGACACCTTTTACCAAGTTGGGTGAAAGGGGCAAGCGACTTATTGGGGTTGATACATTCTGATGTATGCGGACCATTAAGTAGCAATGCTAGGGGAGATTTCAATACTTCTAACCTTCACTGATGATTATAGTAGATTTGGGTATGTTTACCTAATGAAACATAAAAGTGAAGCATTTGAGATATTTAGAATATTTCAAAATGAAGTAGAAAAACAACTTGGCAAAAGTATAAAGCACTTCGATCAGATCGAGGTGGTATATACTTAAGTCAAGAATTTTGATGATCATCTAAAGAATTGTGGAATAGTTTTCACAATTGACTCCACCTGGAACACCACAATGGAATGGTGTGTCCGAGAGGAGGAATCGAACTTTGTTAGACATGGTTCGATCAATGATGAGTCAAGTTGATCTTCCAATATCCTTTTGGGGTTACGTCTTAGAAACCGCTGCTTTCACACTAAATTGTGTTCCAACTAAATCGGTGTCAAAAGACTCCATATGAGATGTGGAGCGGAAAGAAGCCTGTCTGTCTTTCATTAAGATTTGGGGTTGTGAAGCTTTTGTCAAAATACTTGTCTCAGACAAACTTGCACACAAATCTGATAATATATTTTCGTGGGATATCCTAAGGAAACTAGAGGATATTACTTTTACAACCGTGAGGACAACAATTGTTTGTTGCCCGAACTGG